>CM076583.1:1138406248-1138999955 GCA_034641835.2 Pinus albicaulis | reverse complement strand
ATACACTTGGTCACATCCTACATTATTTTCTGTGTGAGCTCCCTTTGAGTTCTATATTTGTCTGGGTTTTCTACACCAACAAGAGAGAGAGATTCTAGATCTGAAGTGCTGAGGACTTCCAAGAACCCATCCCATTGAAAAGAATTGGAAACATATTCTTGTTTTCCTCCCAGGTGCCCTTAATACAAAAAATTCTTTCAAAAATTGTTCATGTCTTGTCTATTGGATATATGGAGCAAACCCTTCTTTTTACTGCTTAATGTATTTCTATGAATAGATCTGGTTTTTTTTTGCAGTTCTTGTCTTGATCAACTAACTGCAGATTTGAAGATATTGGCAGTCACATTTGATGTTAGGGCTATTAGTTATGCGTAGCTAAAGTGGTCTTTTTTCATACACTTCGACAAAGGATTCATACTAACACCTTGTCCCATTTTACCTCAGCATTTTTCTTCAGCATATCTGTTATGTTCCTGACAATTTCAGCATAATTTGGGACAAATATTCTCAGGAAATTATTTTTTCCTAGATACCTCTGAATATCCTTTTTACTTCTAGGAAAAGGAATTGTCTGTATAGCTTCAAATCTTGCTAGATAAATTTTCACCCCCTGATTTGAAACTATAGGCCCCAAAAAATTTTCTCCCTCTAAGGAAAACATGGATTTCTTGGGATTCAGTGACAACCCGAAATTTCTACATTTCAGGAAAGCCTTATGAAAATGCTCCAAGTGTTCATCATCGGAACTTGAAAAAATAGTCACATCATCCAAATATATGACTACAAACTTATCACCCACAAATGCAGTATGTCCATTTCCCTTTGGAAAGTGGTAGCTTCATTCATGAGATCGAATGACATCCTGGCATACATGAACGTTCCCCAAGGTGTGGTAAAAGCTATTTTCTTCTGATCTTCCTTGTCAACAATTACTTGGTTGTACTCGGAGAAACCATCAACCATAGACAATATATATGCTCTTGTTACTTTTTGTAAAACATAGTCCATCTTAGGCAAATGATAATTTTCTTTAAGAGATGCTCTATTCAAATTCCTGAAGTCAACACATAGCCTTATCTCTCCATTCTTTTTTCTCACAGGAACTAGGTTAGAAACCCAGTCTAAATATCTAATAGGGACTATGATTTTTGCCTACAACAACTTCTTCACTTCCTTCTCAATTAGAGCAAGGAGAAATGGATTAATCTCCCTAAGTTTCTGTCTGTGAGGCTTGACCCCATCCTTTAATGGTATTTTATGTTGAATAATATCCAAATCATATTTTTTCAAATCATCATAGAACCATGCAAATACATCCATATATTTTTTAAACAGATCAATGTACCTTTCTTTATAATTCTTAGGAACTCCTTTGAATACTTGACCATATTGGGCTCCTGCTGAGTTCCCAGATTACAATATTCCATCTCACCTTCTTGAGATACCTTCTTTTTACCTAGTGCTACATCATTTGCATCAAAGAGTCTTTCAAGAGGAACTAAACCTCTAGGCAATATATTGTCTTTCAACTGAATTATCTTTTGATCACCTATGGATTGCTTAAGATTTTTTAAGTCTTTATTTTGATTAGCTTGCTCACTTTCTTGATCTATTTCACTATCTTCAAAACCTTCAATCATTGTCATGAAATTATTGATCTGTTATCGTCTTCAAAGACATGCCAACGGTTAACATTGTTAGGGATTGAGGGTCTATGCCTCAACTCAATTTCATATCTCAATTTAGGATTGATGGGTGGTTTGAATGTACTGACTGCAACTGCTAGTGAATCTTCCATTCAGTTTTCTTCTCTTGAATGAATTGAAGATTCAAAGCTTCAAAATAATTCCCAATAAAGTCCCAGACCTCATATCTATATGATCTCAACCTTGGATGTTTGGTTTGACACAAATTTTTAATCTGTCTTATAATCAACTCAGAATCATCAAAAATGGAAATACATTAAATTCCCATTTTTTTAGCAGTTTGAAGACAAAAAATTAATGCCTCATACTCAGCTACATTATTTGTTGATTCAAACTCAAGCTTAAAATAAAAAGGAAAAATATTACCTTTTGGAGAAATTAGTAAAAATCCAGCTACTGTGCCATCCTTAGAATAGGCACCATAAAAATAACACTTCCAAATTTTATTTGAGCCTAGCTCCTTATGTATAATTGCTGAAGAGAGCTTCTTCTTTGAGTCTTCAACAAATTCTGCATCTTCATGCAGCATAAAACAAGAAAGATCTTCCTTCTCTTGGCCATAGATAGGGGAATTTCCTACATCTTTCTTTGTGGTAGTTTTAACAAATCTTGTTTCTCTGTATAACCTTATTTATTCCCCAATAAACATAAGAATGATAACATATGTGAAGTCCAGTTTTAAAACACCTCCAATATTCACTCCCCAAGATCTGGACAAGAGCATACCATATCTAGCCGGAATTTTTGCAACTACTACATCCATCATGATACTTTTGGCTAGAATTTGGGCCAAGGATACCACCATGTCTTTGATAATCCCAACACACTTCACCATTTTCAAATAAAATGAATATAGGTCTCTATAGGGATTATTAATTTGTAAATTCATTTCTTTCATTACAAATAATGGCATGAGATTATGTGATGCACCAGAATCCAGCATACAATTATGAAGAATAAAATCATGAAGAAGCACTGATATATAAAATGGGGGTACATAAGAATCTACCTCTTCCACATGTGGACCAAAAGTTACCACTGGTTTTTCCTCTTGCAAGTTCACAGTATCACCAATATCATCATACAAAGAAATATTAATGAATTCCTCAATTTCCTTCTTGTAACCTAGTGTCTTAGCTAGCTCAAGTAGAGGCACTTGAATTTTGATCTTTTCTAGCTCTTTTGATAGACTGAAGGTTTAATTTTGTTTGACCATATTCTCAGGTTATTCTTGATTTTTTCTAGGACTAACATTATGATTAGACACAGAAACAACCTTCTCCAAATTATTAGCATCAACAAACTTATTTGAGAAGTTTCAGCATGTTGCTTTTAATTTCCACTCATTGGATTCATAGGTTGTTTTCCCTTATCTGATAATTTTACTGACTTCTTTGGTTGTGGAGTCACCACTGAAGAATGGAATGAATCTGTCTCTTTTTCCTCATCATCCTGAGTTCTTAATCTCTTTTTTGATCTTAAATCATATTTCTTATACAACTCTGCTTGCATAAAATCTGTGAATTGCTTACAATACGCATCCATCTCTTCTTGATCAAATGACACCATAGCTTCAGTGTATTCTTCTTCACATTCTTCTTCTTCCTCATCATATTCCATGTAAACAAAAAATATCTGATATTCAACTTCTTTCTGATCATCCTCAGCAGAATGTGAAGGTGATGCTTCTATATACAATGGTGCCTGAACTTGATCCTGATCTCTTCTTTCCCTCTGCAAAATCTGCAAGGGCTGGTTTCTAAATTATGGATTGAAAACTCCTCTATTTTTTTGTGCAATATTTTTACTGTCTAGCTCCATATTTACTATTTTATTTGACAAGTTCTTGATAACCTTTGTCATGTCATCAATCCTTTGATCCTGTGGTGATTCTTCTTTGGCCTTGCCTTTCTCTTGAACTGACTGCTTTTCTTGGGTTTTTTCGACAACAATCATGTTTTACTCAATCTCCAAAGAATAAGTTTTAATTTGTTCAAGATTAGCGGATCTTCTCTCTCTCCAAGTGAAACTAAAATCTGATACAAATGCTCCAGCAAAAACTACTCTTGCTCCAACAGGGGGAGGCTTCATTTCTGTAGGCAAACTATTATACAATTTATTGAATCTTTTAATAAAATAATTCATGTTTTCATCTTTATTTTTCTTGATAGCATTAAAATATGTCAATGAATAACCATGATCTCTCTTTTCACCCCATCTTTGGATGAGTTGTGTTTCTAATTCATCCCAATTATTAATTGAGAAATTCAGCAATCCTTTAAACCATTTTCTTGCCTCTCCATTCAGGGACTGTAAAAAAAGTCTCATTACTACATCAAGATGTTCAACATTTAGATTCTTAGAAAAAGTGAAAAACAATGGCAATTGTTGTTCTGTAGTTACTTCATCTTCACCAGTAAAACGAGGTAGTAACTTGAGATATTATTGGGGCATGGAATTCATAGGTTGAGGAAGATTTAATGGTGCATATATATTCATCAAGAAAGCAGGAACAGGGGCTGCCATGTTGTAAATGTGGATGGATTGGGTGAAACAACTGATATAGGAAGGGGTTAGTGAACAATAGCAGAAGAATTGGCAACTGTATTTGGTTGAGCTTCTTTAAATGTAAATGAAATAGACTCAAAATATTGTTCTTCTAGCCTTGGTTCTTGAAAATGAAATGGTGGGGAAAAGGATTATTGTTCCGAGAAAATGAGTTTCTTGGAAATATCCTTGGATGGGGGACTATGTGAACTGCTTCCAGGTGTAGACAGTGTGGCATTAGGTGTGGAAAACTTCTTTGGCTTCTGAGCTTTTCTAGAAACCAATTTCTCAGGATCTTACATAATTGGTGCTTTCTGTTGTGAAATATCTGATCTTATATGTGGCCTTTTATATGCCAGAATTATGAAATAGAGATATAGCCTGATATTTACTCCTCTCTGAACAACTAGAGGAAATATGAAATAAAACCTAGGGAAAAAAGTTGTTTCTTCGTCCCCAGCAATGGCGCCAAAAAATGTTGTACCATAAGAGACAATCGCTTGGCTATATTAAGGAATCAGTGCTTAAGAAATGTATACATGTGTGTCACAGAATTTTAATATCAAAGGGTCTCTGTTTAATCACCATCAGATATGCTTTTATTAAAACCTCAAGAATCAAATGCAATAAATTATTTTCAATGCTATTATCTGCAGATATTAAATGGAATGATGAGAAGAATATGAAGGAAGGAAGCCCAAATTGATATGATGGTAAATAGTATCTATCACTTTAAACTTCAAAATAATTTTATGACAGAAGAATAGTTAAAATGAAGGAGCGCGCATTAAGGATTTTAACTCTTGTTCACATATGTAAAAAGAGACCTGCAACTTCATTACTTCCTTTTATTCAAGGATAGAAAATACATAATGTAAACTGGAAAACATATTAATATCAACAAATGCCAGAATATTTATTTTCATTCATTAATCATTTGAAAACTAAGTACAAAATTTTCAGTCTGAAGGTCCAAAACTCGGAACCTTTTTCTTTCTTGTCTGTCTCTTTTTAAATACAATAGAAAGCAATTTGTAACAGCTGAAACTAACCCTAACTGCTTCAACTACTTAGGACTTCATAAACTACCTATTACATGTCATAAAAATTTAATATTACAATTACATTCTCTTTAAAAGAGAAAAATAACATAAAACTTAAATCCTAATCTATTTGCTGAATGTGAACTGATGATGTTGCTGTTGCATTTCCCTGACTAGATGGTTTATTTTTCTTTGAAGTCGAGGGATTCTTTGGTAAATCTGTCATCCAGGCTATGCATTTCTGCCATACCTCAATTTTTTTCTTAGGTGAATGAACCAGCTTGTGATATTCCAATCTAAAGGCAGTTATTATGTTGAATGATGGCCTCTCTATAAATAAAGTCTTCACTAACCATAATAGTTTAAAGTTCCTTTGAAGGAAATTGATAATTATTTCTCCTTTAAGAATCTGAGTCTTTTCATGAGTGTTGTCCACCTTGATTTTTTCCAACACCAGTAATGGTTCATAAGAATCCCATGATAAAATACTTCCTCCAAGGCCCCAGCATGATGGAAAACCTACCCTAGCTCTTTTGTCAAATAAATTATCAAACTTGTTCACTTCTTCCTTAAGCTCTATCAATTTACTCTCTGCGGACTTCCTGCAATCATTTTTAACAATCATATTATTAATTTCCACAACATATAAAATCCTATCTTTAATTTCATTCTCTCCCAACTCTTGATCAGTTTTGGAATCAATGAATTTTCTTGCCCAAATAGCTCTATTAATTGTCTTTTTCTTGTCTACCAAAACTTGTCCCTCAAAATATCTAATGATACTTCTTTATTCTGCTACAACAGTCAGAAAACCCCAAATTCCTTTCATTTTTTCAATGATATCATTCCAGATGACGTCCTTAGCCTATATTAGGGATATATTTCCTTTCAATTTTTCCTTGATATTTTTAATCTCAACATAAAAAATTTGGAAATCTGATCTGTACTTACTGACTTCCTCCTCTTTGGATTGTATGACCTTTGTTGCTGTCTCCAAATCATCTTGTGCAATTTTTTCATTCTCTCTCTGCCCTCTTCAATTCAGTGGTCAATTGAGATATTTGTGCTGTTGGATCTTCATTTCCAAATGGTAAAATGAAAGTAAAAGTATGAGACTCAATGTGATTCTATAATGATAATGCAGTTTGCTTCAATTTGGTGATTTCTTCTTCCTTCTACAAGAGCTGCTGAAGAAGTTTCTCTCTCTCATTTTCTACTTCTGCACCCTCTGCTGCCATAGAATTCTATCCTGTAGGAAACTTCAACTTTTTCTTTAGCACAACAATTTTTGATTTTTCACTTTGCAGCAACTTCTGTAAAGGCGACCTGTCATTTGGATCTACCCCAATCTTAACAATAATATTTTTTAGGTTCTTCATTCTAGATTTTTAAAGCCCTAGAATTGGCTTTTTCTAACTTCAATTGCCTGATCACTTTTCCAAGCATGTTTTTAGCCTTGAGTGCCATTGCATTGGTTTTGGTTAAATCATTCACAATTTTTTGACATGTTTGCATATGTAATTTTACTTTGTCAAGCAATGGAATTTTCTTTACATCTACAATATTAAAATTATTGAATGAACCTATAGACATATCAGAGGGATTTGAAAGGGCAATCTTAAATTGATCCTTTTCAAGATCCATTGCAGTCAGCAATCTTGTTTGATCTGGGGTTATTTGATACTCATCTTGAGCCTCCATGCTTGCATTCATTTTTTTATTTCTTTATGAAATCTGAGAAAACACTTGTTTACTTAAGGGCACTTGTTCCTGAGTGTTTCCATGTCTTCTTGGTGAAGCCGGGACATTTTTCTCATCTCCCAATTGTAGTGAGAAACCGGGTTGAGCATTTGTTGAGTCTTCAATGAGCTTTGTCCTCTTTTTATTTCTATGTTCTTCATCTTTTGAATCAATCACTGCTTATTTACCTCTCTTATTTGACTTCTCAGATATGACAGGATTTTGTACATTTGAGCTCATAGAACCTGCAAAACCCTTATTTGCCATATTTTCTATATCAGGTCTTCTTTCATGAATGAATGCTGAATATCCATTTTCAATTCTCCTATTAGAAATCATGCTATGAGGGTCATAAGCCCACTTCTCTCCTAACATCAGATGAATTTCATCTAACATCCTAGTGACTTCATCAGTTTCCTGTCTCATATTGACTATAAAAGGACCAACATTCATTGGCAACTTAAACATATGACCTTTCTTCATAGGCAAAAAATGTATTTGATCAAAATTTAAACTTTGCCTAATGAAATCCAAAGCAAATAATCTCACAGGCACAGATATAGGAAGCCTATAAGGTTCTACACCAGCTCCATGAAGTCTAATTTCAGAATGATCTTCAAAGACATACCAATCACCAAACTTACAATTTGTCCCCAGCTGCAAGAACTCTTGAGCCTTTGGCAGGAAGCATGGGGGAGATATCCCATTCAAAATTCTATATGCAGTAGACACAAAATGACTTGCAAAGTCAAACAGAACCTCTTCATTATGTTCTTCCCCTACTATGTCTGTCCAAAATACCATTGAATGTCTCTTCTTATTCATATCCATAATATTTATCCCAGATGCATGAATTATTATACATTTTGATATAAAAAGAGATAAATAACAAGAGAGGGAAACCTGAATGAACCCGTCAGTGATAATCTCATGAGATGAGAAATGACAGCTTCATCCAAATAAGAAGGAATATCTAGTACTGCCCCTTGCTTCATCATCAAGGCAAACATTCCCAGAACAGATTTGTCTACTATGTTGTCATCGTCTTTTCCCAATATCTTCGAAATGAACCTCAGTACCTTTCTAAATTCTTCATCGAAAACCTCCATGGAGAATTATTTATTGTCAGGTGCAAACTAATTTGTAGCTGGATTTAGGAAAAAGATAAATTGATTGAATTATTGACCTGCAAGGCTGTCATAATGTGCTATTAACAAATCATCGGTGAATTGGACATAGGACTCTGACTCAAGGTAACACAGAGCTTGACGAATTAATAGAGCTGAGACCTACAAGACATTTTCTCCTAGACAATTCATCACGAAACACTTGACCGGGTACATGACTGACACTAAGAAAAACAAAAACTTAGGAAAATGGTGCGTTCTTTGAATGCATGCACACAACACACCTGTTTTGACCATGGAAGTGAAAATGGGAGAAGCTTTATCATTCAGACAGACATGTTGATAGAGAATAAGGTGGTCTAAAGAACAGACAATATCCTAAATATCCCTCTCAGTGTCCATGAGAGGAATATGAATGGAGGAACCTAAAAGGGATGGACTCTTGGCCATAATTCAGATTGAGACAATAAACAGTGACAAGGTGGAAGACAACAGGGAAAGACACAAGGCAGACTAATTATAAAATATGGAAGAACAACAATAACATTGAAACAATGAGAACCAATCTTAGATAGGTGGCACGGGATTAAGACTTAAATGCTGAAATGATGTGCCAAAAAACCATTAACAGTATCCTGAAGTGGCCTATAGCTGTCACCAACTGGATTCTCATGTCACTGCGGGAGGTGTCACAGTACAGAGGGCTCGTCGGGTTCATGCCCCCACAATTAATCTCAAGCACAGATCTGGATCAGCCCCGCAGTCAACAGGGTCAACTGCAGAAGCACCCTCCTCGTTAACCCGCACGCTAAAAGTGCCTGTGGGTTGACACTTTTATTCCTTGATGAATCATCAGATCCCGCTTCATAACATGCTCGCTATTTAGCTATGTTCTGCGACCCGTTTCCACAAAAGCTGAAAGTGTTAAACCTTATACTTAATGTAATGAATATTACATTTTTATGCTAAAGTACATGAAATTTTATACTTTAGCATACATTTTCACAATTTTCTATTTTTTGTATTTTTGAAAAATTTAAAATAAAGGATATTGCAGATGAGCCACAACACTGACCATATGCCAAGATTGGAAAATGGAGAAAATAGAGGAACACTTGATGATCAGCTGACGGATGATGATATTTTCTGGGTATAAGCCATCCTTGATTATTTGGAACAAATAGAAATATACTTAACTACATGAAAGTTCCCAGTGGAATACACAACAACTCAGAGAAGACATTTAGTAGTTCAAGTAGCTGAGTACCAACTCATAGTAGGGAAGTTGTACAAAACGAGTCTTGGTCAAATACTACGAAGGTGTGCATTAGATCACGAGAGAGCATACATCTTGTGGGAATGTCACAATGGAGTTGCGGGAGGCCATGTGGGTGTGAAACCTACCGCGAGAAAAATATTGCAAGCAGGATTATGGTGGCCAACCATGAACAAAGACAACAAATAATATGTGAAGAAGTGAGATATCTGTCAAAGAATAGGGAGACCATCACATCGTGACGAGCTACCCCTACAACTTGTAAGGGATATGTAAGCATTTTAAAATTCGGCAATAGACTTTATAGGGCCTATTACACTAGTTGCGCAACACTCACAAGCAAGATATGTCATCACCGCAACTGACTACCTCACTAGATGGGTAGAAGCAACACTAGTAAAGGACTATATAGTAGATACAGCAGCCAGATTGATCTTTGAAAAAATCATTAGAAAATTTGGGTGTCCAAGAAGCCTAACAAGTGATTAAGGCACACATTTAATTAATGCTACAGTCAAATCACAACTGGAGAATTTCATGATACAACACCACAAGAGCAGCCCGTACCACCCATAGGCGAATGGAACTATCGAAGCCTTCAAAATTTTTTTGGAGAAAGGGTTAACTAAGATATGTAATGCTAACCGTGACGACTGGGATGAAAGAATACCAGCCACGTTGTGGGCATACAGGACTACCATAAAGAGGTTACATAACCAGACCCCATTTCAATTGGTGTATGAAAGGGAAGCAGTGGTACCAGCTGATTTTGTTACACCAAGTCTCTTAATTGCCACAATAACACAACTGACGGAGGAACAATCCATCTCTGCATGCCTTCATGAATTGCAGGTACTGGAAGAAGATATGTTTCTGGAGGATTTCCATCAATCAGTGCAGAAACAGAGACATAAGGCCTGTCATGACCACCACATCAAGCGTAAAACATTGAAGTTTGGCGGCAAGGTACCGCTCTATGACAGCAAGTTCCAGAAATTCCCAGGAAAATGCATAATGCACTGGATGGGCCTGTACTACGTCATAGAGATCTAGGACTCATGAGAGGTCAAGCTAGTGCAACTATATGGAGAGATACTTCAAGGATGGGTTAACAGCGCACACCTGAAGCCCTATCACGAGTAAGCAACACAACCTTTTATTTCTAATAACTCTCACATCCGAGAGGAGTCAAGATTAGAGTCAATAACTCTCTCGCAACCGAGATGAGTCATATAATAGCTTATGTTTAGTTCTTAAAATAATCATTTTATCCCAATATAGTAGGAATTTTTATATCACAAGTCACATGTTGCGCAAATACAACCATCACCTTGTTGCAATATGGGGACCATATCGCAACCAATTGTGGTCGGGGGGAGTTTTACAGTGTTGCATTGACCAAGATTGCCAGCCATAATTTAGTCATAATGAGCCATCATAGCAGTGTTATTCCATAGGATCACCCAAATTTTGAAAAATGATTTCCATAATTAATAACCCCATGTCGTAATAAAATTTCCACATTAAGCTATAATTATTGGCCATCACGTCTGCCCAACTTTTGAAGCCACCGTCAATAGTGTCAGATTCCACCTCACCCGAGTAACTAATCACACGATTATAGCCGGGAGGAGAGACAATAAAAATTAATTATTTATGGCATTGCATCATCATCCTTCGTGCCATCAGACCTACTTAATCTACATGGAGGAGGGAAACAACAAAGCTCCAGAGAATTCTGAATTACAAGAGAAAGAAACTGCTATAACGGTTAGTTACTTCAATAGAAAAAGCTCATAATAGTAGACCAGCAGCATTACTGGGATACTGCAGGAGGAGGAAAATGACGAAGATGACTGTTTCAGTGGTCAAGCTAGAGCTCGACGAAAGAATCCAGAGGTTAGAACCATTGGTCGGCAAATATGATAACGCCACCCTCATAGATACAAACTTCACTGATTTGTTCCAATTCCCAACGTTAAAGAGGTAAGTTCATATCAAGAATCATGTGAAGGAAGGGGGAAGCAAAGTAGCGAGGGTGCATCCAGACTTTAAAGGCATCCAAAGATTGACAATTCTGCATCTAAGAAGCTTAATAGTGTTTAGAAAAACAGGAGCAACAATGCAGTGTACAAAATTTCTCATCAGCAGGATCCAGAACGGGTCAATATGGATTGGGAGGGATATTCCATTGCATGTAGAGGATATACACAGGCTTACTGGATTATCGACGGCAGGGACAGATGTGTCATCATCTTTCCAAAACACATCCAAAAGAGTAAAGAAGGTCCAAGACTACGATTATTATAGGAATTACGAGACAAGAAGAGGAGGAAAGGGAGCCAAGATTGATCCTATCAATGTCCCCTCAGTGAAATTTTCATGCTATCTCATCACAGGCAAGACCATGAGGCACTATACCAAGGGAGAATGTACCCTTGATACAATATCAGTTGCGGAGCATTGTATACAGGGAACACAATTGAATTGGTGTGCTTTCTTACTACAAGAGCTCTTCGAGGCATGTGAAGATAACTTTAATAAGGCTACAAGATTCATATATGGATATTTAATTATAGCTCTAGCAATGTGGAAGTGGAGTCCACCAGGAAGGCGAAAGCTTGCGGAGATCGCTAAAGACCAACCAATGGCCCTGAGGTTCACCCCATGGAGAGTATCGAGTGACCCAAGTAGCAAATAAATAAATGAAGAAGCCTTCGCAGAATGGTATTGGAAAATGGTAGATGTGGTTAAAACACAACAAAGGGTCCCTAGGAACCTGCTGGACAATTACTTCCCCCAAGTATGGTTTGGGGTGTCTCACAACCAAACCTGGATTCGGCCAGATTGTGTTGCAGGCAATACATTTCACAAAAAGCCACTAAAGTTTCAGATAATGGAGGAATCCTTTCATGCAGAGGTATCTTCATGGCTAGGATCAGCTATGAAAGTTATCAATGGGAAGCCTTTGTATTCGTTTGATGCTATGCTTCCCGACCCACTTCCAGGAGAGACGCTGGTTGAGACAGCTCAGAGGGTTTCGCAATTTCAATGAGAGCTGCTACTAGACCAGCTGGACACCGGAGTGGAGGATTTTAATAAGGTAATGGGAACTCATGGAGTAAAAGATACTATATTTCCATCATTTTCTGAGTTTCAAATGCTTAATTTTGCCTCTCCATCAATAAAAACCCCTGTCCTCACCGCATTACCCTCCACCACATTCCACTCACATCCACAGCCAACCATCACTCTGTTCTGTAAAAACAAGCCAAAAATACCTCCCATCCCAACACCAAAATGTAAAAGAGCCCGTACCATGAAATCTGATCTAGTCGACCTCACAGGTGAGGATCAGACACAACCAGTAGTCATTGGAATTGTAATTCAAGAAGAGCCAGAGGTAGGCACTCAGACCACCCCTGTATTACAACAATTTAGCCCATATTCATCTCACAATGTACAAGTTTCGTCACCACCCAACACACAAAATTCATCACCACATATATCGTTTGCATCCAAAGACCACTCAACACATACTCCATCCACTTCCACGACCATCTCCGATACAATACCAACAGGCACCTTAATGGCCATTGACATTGAGGTGGAATTTAACTCAGGTACATAAGAAGTAACTAAGGTTAACTCAACCACATTAGGGAAAGGTACCTTTTTAGATCTATTAATCCATGCTGTAATATCCCCAAATAGGAACTGCTCAACCATGCATGCATAAAAAATGCATTTTCAGAAATTTATGCTATAAATAATGAAATTAACTCTTGTATCTTATATATCAGTCAATATACAACCTAAATCCAAGAATAGAGCTGAAACAAATCAAACTAGGCAGGTTAAACGGACCTCCCACACATAGGATTGCTAAAAGAGGCAAAAACCCCAAACGCTACAACACATAATTTACTACATAAAAGAGACTGCGCAATCTAATTGATGGTTTGCACACATAAGTAGTAGATACAAATAGATCTGATGTTATATTAAACAATATGTTCAGAAAAATCAGATCTAGTCTCCTTTATACAAGAGCTAGAGAACCCAAGAAGGGTTTCTAAGAATGCACCCTGAATACAAATGGTGATATTCAGCAATATAACTGACTAATCACTGCAAACTAAAGCACAGGAGTATGTAAGGCTATAATAATGTAGATCTAATGTAGATAGGATCAAAGGTCTCCCCTCATGGAAGAATCCACTCTCCAATTACAGGAAAACAACCCGAAAGAGCCACAAACGACTTTGCTGAAACTGCTTTGCAGAAATAACGCAATTCCAGAATGGAATAACGCTATAGGTGAAGGTAATGTGTTGTCCTACTGCCAAATTTCTGATATCAGCACAATAATTCTCCAAACTGATCCTCCAATGGAAGGAAACTTCCCTCCTATGCAAAACCAACTCAGAAAATGGGTTTCTCAACCCTCCACTGCAACACCCTGCAACTCAACACAACCTCCTACAAAAACTGTGTTGAAACTGAAGACTGGAGCTTGGCACCAATGCTAGATGTGAATAATGATAGATCAGGTCTCCCCCAAGATCTACTCAAGGGAAGAGAAGGAATTCCTGAACAGGAATACCTTAATGCTGAACAACACCGACAATCTTAACTAAACAGCTAAAGAAAGCAAAGTCTAAGTAGACATCAAAATAAAATTCATAAGCTAACCCCAAAATGGCTACCCTCCTTTTCCTTATAAAATAATTGAGCCTTCTCACCTTGGGTCCCACTCAATAGGGTTTCCACCATCACACAAACAATCTCCCTCCAAAACGACATTATGCCTTCATTAGAGCCACTCCTCTAAAATGCACTGTTTGATTTGGTCAAGGTTGACCTCTTCAACTTGCTTCGGCCCTTTTCACACCTAAGGGTATTCAATACAGCTTATATATAGCTATCTAAGATGAACCACATTCACATTGAGCTCTTTTATTTGCTGATCCACTCCTCGTACATTTATGTTGTTGACTTGGTCAAACTTGGCCTTGTCCACATGGAAAAATGTCCCTGTTCACACATGAGAGTGTAAAATCCAACTGGCATCATGATCTCCTTCCACAATATGAGGGATTTTATCCTTATTACTGAAATTTATGGGCCTCCTTACCCTTTTATTCATCTCCTAAGTGACATTAGAAAAATTTAATATTCCAATTTGTTGCATGCAAATTTTGGAATATTATAGTCCTCCCCTCCCAAATGTTGCTTGTCCTCATCCAACTGCAAGGATAGAACTGAAGAGCATCCTCTTCTCACCCTGTAGCAACCCCATAATATAAAATCCTCCAATGATCAAAGTTCTGCATCATCAATATATCTCCAAGTTGTCCCTCCCAAGTAAACAAGCTAGCTTTTGGTGAACACCCCAAATAGCTATCATTATGTGACAGTAAGATATCAATGGAGGCAACAATGGGTGGTATAAAGGCCTTATTGAGGCATGTGTTCTGATATATATCGGGATCTACCATCCATATATGAATCTCCCATCCCCAAGCTATCATCCATACAAAATGAGTTGCCTCCCAACATGGCAACTCCTGAAAATCCTACTCCACCTTGAGCTCTTGCAAAGTAGGAGGGTTGAAATTCTGAACATGGTAGACAAAGTGGCATACCCCATGCTATCTTCCTCTCCACTTAGGATAAGTGCAGAGAATTTGCTGATCTTGGGCTGCAATAATGTTTCCCTCAAATGGAAAGAAGGAAACTAGATCTCCAAAGATCCCTTTCCCAATGTCGTGAACCAAGCTGGCCCAAACCATCTCATACATGATGGATAAGAAATCACCACCATATGGAATCCCATCCATCTCATGGAACTCCTCATAAAGAAACAAATATTTTGCTGTAGTGGCCATATCTCTTACCATGCTCCCCTTATAACATGTAATGCAGAAAGTGTGGGGATCCTCTTCCCCAAAGAACAAATCCACCCAGTGTGTTTCTCCCCCAATCATGCTCCCCATAAAGGCAAGAGAAAAATCAGCAAATGGGATCATGATTAGCATTGAAATGAAATAAATAATGAAGGTTTCATGTGGTGTTGGAAGGTAACAACAGTCTCCCAAATGGTCACAGTGTAGTCTTCCCCACTGCAGCTTTAGAAAATAGCATGGCAAGTTGTTTCTCGACAAATGGCTAGTTGTGTAAGTCCTCACATCTACTAGAAAATAGAAAATGGTTGAATGTATCAACTGAGCATGCAAGAAGTAACCAAACACTTGCCTAAATTTGTACAATAGATGGTTTTCTCCATCACAATAGATGGCCAAAAAGGGTCCATGGAGCCCAAAGAAAAGCTTGCCCCTTTGTGGAGCAATGCACTGCAAAGAAATGGTAAGAGCATGAAAATATTTTGTTGGACAATCAATAAATGAAAAAATAGAATTCTTACTATGTAATGAAATTAAGATGATGATAGGATCCATAAATGATTCCTCCATAGTGGTATGGCATACTCCTATGAAGAGGAGTGAACCATAAGCTGCATGAAGATCCTCCTTCTTATGCTTGGAAATCCAAGTCAAGGAGAACATACCACAGTAACAGATGAATCCATCCACTACTCTATCATTCTCACCTCCTCCTTATCCACCAAATACATCAAATTTGAAGTGATCCTGGGGACACTCCATCAATAAGTCCCTGCTCCAAAGTGACAACGTTGTTGGCCTATGCAAATAGACTCCTGCCAACTCATAAATCCATTCTTTGACATGCTCAATGTCAAAAACTCCTACCATAATGTTGCTACATACAAGAAGTCCCTTCCAAAGTGGAAGTACTTCTAGATCATCTAAGGCTAAGGAGTAGCCTCCTTGCACCATGATAGCTCCATCTCCTACTCCTGCAGCATCATGCCAAGTGTGAAAGCAAATCTGCCCTTGCTCTCTCCCAATCCTCCAAAGCAACAAAAGTCTTTGCTTCCTCCTCATACCTCCATCATATAACCAATGTGGTGAAAACATAATGATCATATCATCATAATGCATCCACACTCCTTGCTGCCCCATGATGCAAGTACCCTGCCAATTCCCTTCCATCCACGTACCCTTGGAAAAAGGATATGTCCCATGATGGCCAAACTCCTTTAAGAGTAGCCAACGCAGCCAAGCCTCCTACTGCCCAGTGTCATACATTTTCAAGTAGCTTACCAGCTTCTTGCTCTCCATCCACTCCCATTCCTCCCAATGTGAGTGCCTCCTATCATGATCAACCTTGGTACCCTTCCAAAGAAGACTACCCTTCTTCCAAATCATATTTTTCTTCTTGCATTCCATGGGATGCTGAAATGAAACTCCTTGGAGATCTCCTAGAAAAGATCTCACACCAATGATCATCTTGAATCCATAAGGATCCAAGTGGGCTAAAGGCAAAGCCTCCTCACTGCTGCCTCTTGACAACGCTCTAATTCTCCTCCATGGTGTTTTGGCTGTCTCATGTCTCAAATCAAGGATGAACATATGGTTTTGCATAAATTTGTTTGGGACAAATTTTATCCCATCCTCCAAGAATTCACACCCCAAACTCACATGTGGCATGCATCCCATCAGTGGTCCATTAGGGTGATGTTTCATCCCTTCCTTGATCAAATCAAGGTTGCACAGTGTAGTGCAATCATGTTGTTCCAAATGAGCAGTATGCAATGGTATACAATCCTCCATATGATTTTCTGAAACAATAGGAGATGAAAATTTAGGCATACCTTGATGAAATTTTGAAGTACCTTGTATGGTTTTAAGGACTTATCCCTCCAATAGGTTGGCTCCTCCAAATAAAGATGTTGAGGACTACTCCCCCATAGTTGTGACAGCGTTGGTACAAGTCTCCTCCACTGGTGGTGAGGGCTTCTTATCCTATGATTTTCCTTCACCAAATTTTCCAATCAACCTTTGAGTAAATTTAGCAAAAGTAACCACTCTTGCATGGCTCAAATGGCTGAACCACCAAATCTTTGCTTCACCCTCTAGGTGCAGCGCTGCAATCTCTACAGCCTCCCTTTCTACCACCAGATGTAGTAGGAAGAATGCATCAAGTTTCCTTGCCCAAACCCTTACTGTGGATGAACCATCAAAAGTAGACAATAGAAACTTGTTTCCCTTGATCCCTCCTTGGCCACAAGGTCTTCTCTCTTCCTCCAAATGAATGAACTGAGGGAAAGCTAGAGTCTCCTTGAAGGCTCTAGGTTGAGATTTTTACTCAACAAGGTATTCACTTAGAATCATGTGATCTAAGTGTCCTCCATCTTCTGGAAATTTTTCCTCCCTATCAAATGGAAAGGATATGTTCCAATGCTTTGGAGCTCTCTGCAACACTGGTATCCTCTTCTGATCATAGGAAATGCATGGCTCTTCCTCCTCTTGAAACTTTCTAGAAGTTTCACTGCTCCTTTTCTCTTATTCTTGTTTAACCTCCTCGAAGAGGTTCTTACTGGATCTGAAAAGTGATGAGAGAAAGCTCATCCTTTCCATCATTATGGCCTTGATTTTTAATTTATAGAACCTTGGCTTGAATTACACAGGTTGAGCCAAAGATTTTGCTCTGACACCACTGTAATATCCCCAAATAGGGACTGCTCAACCATGCATGCATAAAAAACTCATTTTCAGAAATTTATGCTATAAATAACGAAATTAACTCTTGGATCTTGTAGATCAGTCAATATGAAACCTAAATCCAATAATAGAGTTCAAACAAATCAAACTAGGTGGGTTAAATAGACCTCCCACACCTAGGATTGCTAAAAGAGGCTAAAACCCCAAACACTGCAACACAGAATTTACCACATAAAAGAGACTGCATATTATAATTGAGGGTTTGTACACATAAGTAGCAGAGACAAATATATCTGATGTTATATTAAACAATATGCTCAGAAAAATGAGATCTAGTCTCCTTTATACAAGAGCTATAGAACCCGGGAATGGTTTTTAGGAATGCACTCTAAATACAAATGGTGATATTCAGAAATATGACTGAATAATAACTGAAAAATGAAGCACAGGAGTATGTAAAGATGTAAGAATTTAGATATAATTCATATTTTATCAAAGGTCTCCCCTCATGGAAAAATCCACTCTCCAATTACAGGAAAACTCCGTGAAAGAGCCACAAAAGACTCTGTTGAAACTGCCTGCAGAAATAACGCAATTTCAAAATGGAATAATGCTGTAGGTGATGGTAATGTGTTGGCCTGCTACCAAAGTTCTAATATCAGCCCAATAATTCTCTAAAATGATCCTCCAATGGAAGGAAACTTCCCTCCTATGCAAAACCAACTCAGAAAATGGGTTTCTCAACCCTCCCCTGCAACACCCTGCAACTCAACACAACCTCCTACAGAAACTGTGCTGAAACTAAAGAATGAAGCTTGGAACCAATTCCATATGTAAATAATGATATATCAGGTCTCCCCCAAGAGCTACTCAAAGGGAAGAGAAGGAATTCCTGAACAGGAATACCTTAGTGCTGAACAACACCGACAATCTTAGCTAAACAGCTAAAGAAAGCAAAGTCTAAGCAGACATCAAAATCAAATTCATAAGCTAACCCAAAAATGGCTGCCCTCCTCTTCCTTATAAAATAAGTGAGCCTTCTCACCTTGGGTCCCACTCAATAGGTTTTCCACCATCACACAAACAATCTCCCTCCAAAACTGCGTTGTGCCTTCATTAGAGCCACTCCTCTAAACTGCGTTGTTTGATTTGGTCAAGGTTGACCTCTTCAACTTGCTTTAGCCCTTTTCACACCTAAGGGTCTTTAATCTAGCTCATATATAGACATCTAAGCTAAACCACATTCACATAGAGCTCATTATTTGCTGATCCACTCCTCCTACATTTATGTTGTTGACTTGGTCAAACTTGGCCTTGTCCACATGAAAAAAATGTCCCCGTTCACACATGAGAGTGTAAAATATAGCTAGCATCATGATCCCCTTCCACATTATGAGGGATTTTATCCTTATTACTGAAATTTATGGGCCTCCTTACCCTTTTATTCATCTCCTAAGTGACATTAGCAAAATTTAATATTCCAATTTGTTGCATGCAAATTTTGGAATATTACACATGCAGGGTCACCCATTTCTGATACATTGCTTACTAAAACCTCACTTAACCCGTTCTAGCAGTCCATGCCATTGCTACAGCCATTCATACCCAAACCACCATCCACCATTCATCACATTCTGGAATCACAATAATTCCCTCCAAGTCAATCCACATCTCCCCAAGGACACTCAAAACGTTCTATTTCCAGTGGGAAACCACTCAGGGAGAGGAATCAAAGCCCATAAATGATGAGAAGTGGTGATATGCATAATTGGGGACCCAGAAAACTCTTCATTTTTATACAAACGACAGCATGACAGGCAAAGAATCTACACAATGATCTTCTACAGAGGTATGAACAACAACAGCAACAAGTCATCGTGCTTATTGATAAGTACAATCAACTCTAGCACGAGAGGGATACCCTTCAATAGTAGCTTGATCAAGTTACAGAGAACTTTAAGGACCTATGTCCAAAAATCACCAGTGTAGACAAGAGTGTGCCAACAGACATTTTAGCATGCTCCGTGGTTAAACAATCCATACATGTAAGGGTAGCATGTAGCACCCTAGGCTAAGAAAATCAGGAATTAAGAGAAGCACTTGCAGCAAAACCGACACTACCAGACCCTTCTACGGTATATGCAGGAAAGGTATCACATAGGCAAAATAGATGCAAGATATGAAGGAAACACTGGGAACAATGGTCATACATGCATACAACCTGCTAGAGAAATTCCACGAGTGCTCCAACCCACTTACAATGAAATTTTAGCATGTCTCTAAACAACTACAGAAGCTCGTTCTCGATATCAGGAGAAAAATAGACCCAATCAACCGCACTCAACTCTATGACCAAGCTGACACACTTCAACTACAAATTTAGACAATCAAAGAGAGATTTGCGAGGAAAAAAAAACTCCTTAGGGACCTACGACACCCAGTAAAACAGAAAGCAGAAATAATTCAACAACTGGCATCTGAGGGGGACCCCAAATTCAGAGAGATGTTTAACGACCAGCCACAAGTAATGGATGCAACTCACGCTGACAAGGTGGTAACCGAGATAGAGCCCATAATGAAAGCATGGCAAGAGGAAATCACTGAGTTCACACAGCTCAGGACAGAGGCTATGAGCAAGGTTCCAGAGTTGGGGGCTTTTTTAAAGGAGGGCCAACCAGAACAGGAGAAGCCAGTAATGGAGACAGCAGAGGGAACTCTCCCAGAAGCAGGAGCCGATGGACAACTAGGGACCACTACAGAAGGAAAATATTGACTCAGAATGAGTCAATAGCATATGGCCAAGGCTTGTTGAGGCCTTTGTTTTGAACAACACAATTTTGAGTTATGGAAGGTCGGGAGCGGAAAGAACAGGTGGTGGAGTGAAATCAAGGAAGGAAAGGAGTCATTGCGGTTTCGTAATACCTGAAGACAACTGGTGGAGCACAAGCAGGTGATGACGCAGATGGCAGGAATGGGAGACAATGAACAGACAACAGAATTCCTATAAATAGAGCCAATGGTGGAAAAGAGACGGGAAGCAGTGGAGCATAAGGGAACAACTGAGTGAAGAAGGGAAAAACACTGACAGTGTCAATTCGCAGGAATAGATAAGCAAGGAAGGAATGACTCCATAGGGGGGAGAGGGATCAAGGGTACTGAGCCTTGAGGGACCTTTGCGGAGCCTGTATGTACTCTGTTGTGGTATACTGAACTCTACGGAGTATGTTATGTAATGTTTTGGTTGAATTAATAGAAACAGACTGATTTTGTGTTATGAGTTATGGGATATATGACAGTGGTTTATTGCTGAATGTTTTGGCTATTTTAAATTTTATTTGATGTTCATATTGTTTATGGCTAGATGATAACTTGTATCTCAAATCATATATGATGAACATGCTCTGTATAATGTAATGGAAGACTTGCTATTAATTATCTCTCTTAAGTATTAATGGTCTAGCTTCTAATCTCAGTAAGGTCACGACACGCCTTGGGTGAGACTCCTTGCTCTCTTGGGAAAGGTGAAAATTTCGGCGTTGTCCTAGACTATAGCAGAATCTTGTTGGCTCTGAGTCTAAACCTGGGTCTTGCCCAGAGACCTCCTTTTTCACCAACATCTAAAAATTGTGGAAACCAATTATGATCGCACAACCACATGAACAAGAAAGAAAAAGGATAGAAATCGCACAACACAAGATGTATCTGTGGAAAGCAACTACTCAAAACCCGTTATCTATATATTTCATAATGTCAAGACCATGAAACAATACAATGTTATTTCCCTTCCTGAGAAACCTATACAATATGTTGATTGTCTCACTACCAACCTCTGCACAAGCTTCTCTTGGCACACCTTTCTCTCACAAGATCCATGCACAAACTTGTGCTTCTGATTGCTTGTTCTCACCAACTTGTGATCACCAAAAAAAATATTAAACTTGATCCTTCATTCCTCCTTTTAAAGTAAATTTTATCTAATTAAGGAATGATTTATTTTATGCCTTATTCTGACTGCATGCACCACTTGTATAATTTTGATGATTATAAAACTGATATTTAACTTCCCTTTAACTCCAATCTCAATTGGGCCCTCCTTAGAACTGACATGCAACAACAATTTATAGTGAATTATCAATTATCTGATTGATCACTGCATGTGAATTAAATCAGATTTAATTCACTGGACCTCTCACTAGCTCATCCATCAATTAGAACTAGTTAAACTGCTTTTAACTCAAACAATTAAGTTAAACAATTACAACTCAAAATAAACTGCAACTGGACCACCTAAAACTTAGAATGAACTCTATGTTCCTCCAATTTGACTCCCAATTCAAATTGACTAAACTAACTAAGTCTTCCCAACTCAGTTAACTTGTACAAGTTTTCATGTGATGTGGAATTGCAATTTCCTTCTAATTTAATTAAGGGAAACATAAATTAGAATCCCTTTTGATGCCATTTCCAATATTTCTTGTTTCCAATTTCAACACTCTCTCTCAACAAGAAAGGAATTCAACTCTATCACGATCTGGTACCTTTGGAATGATTTTCATGCAACACACTCTCTAGTGTTGTTTCTACTGGAACTTCAACAACTAAAAAGTATCCAACCTGAATCAATATTATTCAACTATCACCAAAGTCTCTGGCTGCTACTCACTACTGCAGTGTCTACTAAAAACTCTGCATTGTGGCTGACTCTGCACTATGCCATCTACACTGCTTCCAACTCTGATTTGTGTTCCCTGGTATCTAACTATTGCTAGTCTCTACATCTGTCACTCTATCATCTGACTGCATCAACCGCCACTGAACCATCCTATTATTGTGTACTTTGGGCCCCCATAGCAAAGTAATGATCCATGAGACAAGACATGTCAATGGACCTTGCCCAAATTTCTTCTCTTGGGATTATGACTTTACATCGCCCCACCTCTCACCTGGAGGTATGGCTGCATATGCTCCCTCCTCCCACCTAGCTTTAAATTTAATCCTACTTGAGGTCTCTGCTTGAGTGAATGTCTCCACTCTGTCTCCTTGTTGCTTCTCTAATTGCGGTTGCTCCACAAATATCTGAGGCTTCTTCGGAGGTTGCATGTTGAGAGGAAATTCATGCTCCCTCTCAACCACAAAGTCTCTAACATTTTATTTTCTCCTCAAATATTTGCATGCATCTCGTACCTCAAGTGCATACAAGTTCTTGACTCGTGCATGATCTAACATTCCCGTTGTCACAAAATTTTATAAAAAAAGAGTTGATTTTAAATCAATGATATCTCCCTCATCTGAACTCCGATTCAACTGTTTTTTTTTTTATTTAGGTATTTTGTTTCAAGAAATCCAAATTTTCTATTTGTTTTCGAAAAAATTTCACAAAAAAATTCATATTCACTCTGAAAACTAGCTGCCCAAAAAATTCATTCTTTGCTACCATGTAGAAAATCCACATAGATTCAAAATAATCTTGTAATATGCTAAAAAAAAAATTATGAATCTATTCTACAAATTGTGGAAACCAAACACGATTGCACAATCACATGAACAAGAAAGAGAAAGAATATCAATCGCACAACACAAGATGTATCTAGGGAAATCAAATGCTCAAAACCACGCTATTTGTATATTGCATAAATTCAAGACCATTAAACAATACAATGTTATTTCCCTTCCTGAGAAACATCTGCACTCTGCTAACTGTCTCACTACCAACTTTTGCACAAGCTTCTCTCGGCACACCTCTCTCTCAAAAGCTCCACACACAAACTTGTGATTATGATTGCTTGGTCTCACAACTCATGCTCACCAAAAAAATGATTAAATGTGTGCCTTAATTCCTCCTTTTAAAGGAAATTTTATCTAATTAAGGAATGATTTATTTTAGGCCTTCTTCTAAGTGCATGCACCACTTGTACAATTTGGATGATTATGAAATTGATAGTTTACTTCCCTTTAACTACAGTCTCAACTGGGCCTTCCTTAGAACTGACATGCAACATATGTTTATAGTGAATTATCAGTTATTTTATTGATCACTACATGTGAATTAAATAATATTTAATTCACTGGACCTCTCACTAGCTCATCTGTCAGTTAGAACTAGTTAAACTGATTTTAACTCAAAAAATTGAATTAAACAATTACAACTCAAAATAAATTGCAACTGGACCCCCTAAAAATTAGAGTGAACTCTACATGCCTCCAATTTGACCCCCAAATCGAATTTACTAAGCTAAATAAGTCTTCCAAATTCAGTTTACTTTTACAAGTTGTCAAGTGATGTGGAATTATAATTTCTTTCTAATTTAATTAAGGGAAAAATAAATTAGAATCCCTTTTGGTGCCATTTTCAATATTTATTGTTGCCAATTTCAACAGGGTGGTTGGGGAAGGACTCATTTTTGCCAATCTACCTGAAATACACTCAAGATCAGTGTGCAGGAACAAGAAGAGAATAGGGAGGGAGTTTCAGATTGATGCCCATATTGCAGTATTTCATATCAAGGATACAATGCTAGACTTGGGCTCATATGTGAATATCCTACCAAGGAAAACATGGGAAGTCTTGGAATGGCCTAACCTAGCATTATTCCGAATTCAGTTAAGCATAGTGAACCAGTATTGTATCCTCCCTATTGGGCATCGGGAGGATGTAGAGGTAAACATAGTACGGGTGAAGACTTACACTGACTTCTAGGTAATAGATATTATGGGAGATAAATACCCCGATTCCACATTTTTAGGAATATACTGGGCCTTCAAAATTATGCAATAATTGATCTTAAGAGGGAGGAAATGACCTTTTAAGTGGAGGGAGTTAGGGTGATCCAACCCCTGGATCCATATCAAAGGTTAAGGTTCACAAAACCAGTGGATGATAGTTTAGAATAATATGAGTTACTGGACCAGTTATATTGGCTAAAAGCAGGAAAAAGGGAAGACTATATTAGTCCTACAGTAGGAAGATCTATCAGTTATAGAAGTGTTTAGAGTTCTAAAGTTGAATTTGAGGTTGCATGGGATGACTGGAAATAGGGAGGACAAGAGATCAACTCTAGGAATTGCACCACGATCCACTGTATCAATTGGATTGGTACTGAGATATGGGAATTTCCTACTTTTAATGGAAAGGATTTTGTTATTTATTTTATTAAAAAATTTGATGCAACCATCTCTGAAATACACAAATTACCCTTATTCGATGTCGCATCACAAGAAATGCTAGCAAGGTGGTGGGGCTCCCACCACAACCATCTCAGAGAGTGGTAGGAGGTCAAGACAACACAGGTAGTCAGATTCGAGACTCAGTGGACTACCTGCCCAATTTTTTTAAGTATTGAGGGAGTGCTAACGCTCAACAACACCTACAAGACTATAAAGTTAGATGGATCAGAGAAGGACTTCCAGAAAACTTGTGGGATTTTAGCTTTGTCCACACATGGGGACATTTCTGAAGGTGTGGTACATGAAGGAAAAGATAAGAAGATAGATCAATGAGTGGGACCATATGGTAGCTCATTTTATCAACTATTTTTCCTTCACCGATGATGACGAGAAGATAATAGCTGGTTCGCAAGTCATCAAAAGGATTTTTCTCTCAGTAGTAAAATTGACTGATATATACATAGACCAGAACACCTTTGATCACATATATGAATATGTATTCCACGAGGTCACGGCTTGCATAAATATAGACCTATATCCTAATGGAGATGATTTAGAGGAATTAAGGAATCTGACATTTAATGAATCTGAAGGGGAGTGGAGCATTTAATTTTGGCCTGTAACCATTGGTTTTCCACTACTGCTTCTAAAGTTTTAGAAAAACAATATCAACATAGACGAGAAGCCAAAATTAACTTCGATTGGAAACTATTGGAATGAGCAGAGTACCAAGGAAATCTTCAATCTCCTAAGAGAATACGAAGACATGTTCCCTTCATTCATTGTGTAGCTTAAGGGGATCAAGGGGGATATAAGGGAGATAAATATTGTGCTTAAACTCGATGCAAATCTAGTGAAACATTGGTTGTATAGATTAAACCTGAGGGTGAAAGAGAAGGTGAAGAAGGAAATAGACAAAATTTTAGTAGCAGGAATTATCTTTCCGGTTAACGAGGCTAAGTGGATTAGTCTAATTTCTATTCAAAGAAAAAAAGACTCTGAACAAATTTGGGTCTGTGTGGACTACCATATTCTGAACAATTCTTATTTTCATGACCCATTACCCACCCCTTTCAGTGACGAGGTCCTAGATAATATGGAAGGAAATGAAGCCTACTATTTTACAGAAAAATTCTCTAGTTACCACCAAGTTCATATTTCAGAGGAGGATAATAATAAAACCTCTTTCAAGACCAAATGGGGATCCTATGCCTACCATGTCATGCCTTTTGGACTCAAGAATGTGCCAGCAGTGTTCTCAAGGATTGTAATCATTGTATTTTCAAATTATATTCATAGGTTTCTAGAGGTTTACATGGATTATTGAATCATTTATAGTTTTCTAAAAAAGCATTCCAATTTTCTTTGAGTGATGTTTGACCATTCTAGATAGTTATAGATATATTTAAACTTGAAGAAGTGCATATCCGTCATCCATTTTGGAACACTTTTGAACCATATATTATGTAGATATGGAGTATGTGTTGACACCTCTAAAGTCATAGTAATCCTGAATATGCCCCTGCTGATGAGTGTTAAACAGCTGAGATCCACCCCCGTCCACACAGGATATTACCATAGGTTCATCCACAAATATGCCTCGATCACTACACCACTAGAGAAGCTATTGAAGAAATATGAAATTTTTTCATGGTCAGATGAATGGGAATTTGATTTCAATGTGTTGAAGGAAAAGCTGGCAAGTGCACCAATCCTGGTTTTTCCGGATCGGAACAAGAAATCTCATGTCCATATCAACACATCAAGAAGTGCCTTGGGAGTTGTTTTGGCTCAACCCAATGATGGCAACCTTGATCACCTAATCTACTTTTCTAGTAGAAAATTTTCCATGATGGAAAGGAAATACACCACAACTGAGAACGAAGAACTTGTGATGGTGTACTCACTACAAAAATTTTGGCACTATCTTCTAGGGGGTCCGTTCAAGTTCTTTACTAATCACTCTACCCTGAAGTAATTAGTGAAAAAACTTGTACTCAAATGAAGGATTGTAGAGGAATTTTTCTATTATAGGAGTTCACATTTGAAGTAATTGTCAAGCCAAGAAGGCTAAATGTGGGTCCCAATCATGTTTCCTAGTTAGAGTTGGGTGAAGCTGGGGGATCAATAGATGATCAATTTCCAGATGATGACATGTTCTGATTTGAGTCCATACCATACTACTTTCATGACATTGCATTATTCTTAGCCATAGTAAAATGCTCGGAGGAGTGAACTGCAACATAGCGGAGGAATATGGTGGTTCGAGCTGCAGATTACTAGTTGATTGCAAGTCAGTTATAAAAAATGGTCCTTGACAAGATATTGCGAAGGTGTGTTCTTGATCATGATAAACAGTATGTATTATGGGAATTCCATTCGGGAGTTGTAGGTGGACATATGGCCGAGAAGGCCACCATGAGGAAAGTGTTATAGGTAAGACTCTGGTGGCCCATGCTTTTTCGAGATGAGAATGAATCCGCTATGAAATGTGATTTTTTCCAAAGTGTGGGAAAGCCATTGCACCGGGACAAAATTCCCTTACAACCCAGTACAAGAACTCCAAGCCTTTGAAAAATGGTCGGTCGACTTTGTGAGACCCATTAATTCTCTAGGGTTCCATTCCCATGCCAGAAACATTATCACTGCCATAGATTACCTTACCAAATGGGTTGAAGCTACACTAAATAAATATTGCATTGCAGACACTCCCACCAAGTTTGTTTTTGAAAATATCCTCACCCAATTTAGGTGCCCCCGAAGCCTCACAAGTGACCAGGGGACCAACTCCATTAATGAGACAGTTTCTTCATTACTGCATGTTGGCTCCCCATGATTTTCAAGATTGGCAAGAACAACTCTGCAGGGAACCACATCAAACCACTTTGGAGTCCAAGGACGTAGCCTTCCTGGACTCAAAGAGGGCTCTCTCTATGTATGTGTTTGTAAATGATCTATCTTTATGCTTTTGTTTTCTAATTTTAGGCTAGTTAGGAAGTTTAGGACTAGTTTTTTTGTTTTGATTGGTTGATTAATTGATTGTGTGATTAAATGATTGAGTGTTTCAGTTGAATAGAAAGACTGTGGGAAGCATTAATCCATTGGTCTATGGAGTCATAAAAGGATTTAATTTTTCATCAACTCTACAAGGGACTTCAAAGGGAAAGCTAACTATATCAAGTGGATCTCTTAGATTAGATGGAATGTGAAATGACAATAAGTTGTGAAAACAACAAAACTAAAGGTCATTTAAGAATCCTTTAACTCTAATTTAACAAGAAAATCCTTTTAGGTAACTCTTTAAGACATACCAAAGGACAGGGAAAAACTTAGACTTCTTTGGCCAGACTCTAGTAAGAAAACCTTAAAACAACAATCCAGCAATCCTAGAATTACTTTTAGACAAAGAAAACATTCAAGATAACAGTTAGTATAATCAAAGAGAAATTAAGAATTCTTTAATCAAACTAAAAATACCTTTGCAGCAACGGTTTGAGACAAACCAAAGGACAGGGCTAGCCATGGACTTCTTTGGTTGGAATCTACTAAGTAAACTTCAAAGAAAGGCCTTAAAAATAATATTTCAAGCTACACCAAAGGACAGGGCATACCATATACTTCTTTGGCTGGACTCTACTGAATCATTTCCAAGACAACAATCTAGGTGGAACTAGAAAGAAATTAAGACTTCTCTAATTAGACCTTGCAAAAGAAAACATTAAAATAAAGAAAGAAGACAGAATTAAGGTGCCAAGACAACATATCTTAATCTAAATTTTATGTTCTTTTATCAGAGAAATAATGGACAAAATGGAAAATAGAAGGAAAAAATTGACAAAGAAGGATAAATTCACCATTAACATAGCTCAATAATCCTATGAACGTGCTTGTATTACTGATGTTCAAGACAGTTATAATACTCTAGTCCAACAAATCTCTACAACTCAGTGTTTTATCAAATCCATCCTAGCAACTCATCAACTAGCTCATCAAACACCAATAAACCAACCAACACTAAAAATGAATAATACATGCAATATTTATCTGCAAAATGAGGAGGTTACCCTAAGCTAGGGTTTCAGACTTGTATTTATTACAGAGTTAATGAATTTTTACCTTTGATACCATGCAAGGCCCAAGGCAAAATATCTATGACTATCTTACTGTAATAATAACTTCTTACTTAACTGTTGAGGTAACTTTTAGGATATGTTTGACTTTTAAGACTTTTCATTAACTTTAATAACTTATGAGTAGTTGTGAGATATCTCTGGCTCTTTCAATAACGGTTGTTGCCTTTATTGAAGTGAAACAGGTTTTATGTGGAAAAAATTGTCCCTGGAGAAGTAGATTTTGTTTTCTTAGTCATTCGGATTTGCCTTTGTGTCAATCTATCTTTTAATTATCTTTTAAACTCTGTTTAGGCCTTTAAATTTATATTTTTCTTCACTGTCTACCTTTCTGTCTTCTCCTTAACTCTGCCTTTCTCTTTGATTTGTGATTAACCCTTTAACCTTTTATCTTTCACTATCACGGCCTCTTTTGACTGTGTTCCTCCTTTGTCTTTTATCTCTGTGCAGCTGTGGTGAAAATTCTTCTTTGCCTTTATTATGTCTCCTGGGCCTTTAATTAAAATTTGTCGCCTTTTAGAGGGTTCTCATAACCATCAATGGACATCATACATTGATGTTTATGTTGATCTTGCGCTCCTATTCCCTAAATGAATCAATTTCTTGGATCGTCACCCAAAGGATTTGCTTCAAACATTTTTCGGACTTTAGAATGTGGTTCATGCACTGATATCCCGACCACCTGCACATTAAAATCAACTAATTAATTTAAAACCTGCACGAAAGGGATTTATACGTTTATTTGGGCATTTTCAAACCTTAAGAGTGCTTTTAGAGGCTTCATGGTGGCTGCGGGGCTTATCGCAAAGGCGCGGGCCTTTGGATGATTTGAATGGAGCAGTAGTTTTGGCTTTCAGCGGGAGCCGTAAATGCAGTTTTCGCAAGGGATGAGGAGCGGTAAGTGCTATTATCTGTGGGGATGCGATTCCATAGACTGGATGACGTGTATTGGATGGGATAAGGGCGAATACCACCCATTTCATGCGTTTTGGAGGCGTTAAACGTTGGGCGGAGGATGGTGCGATAACGATCGTAGACTAGTAGATTGCGAGGATGGAGATCAATAGTGGTCAGGGAGAATTGTAGCGGTAGGTAATTTTGAATGGTGGGGCCTGAAAGGTTATGTGGCAGGGTTTTATTACATGGGGAGTGGTCTTTTATAAAGTGGGGATGGGGGTTTAATAAATAATCATAGACGCTTAGTATTAAGGTTAGGGTAGGGTTATATGAGAGGGTTGGTAAGGGTTTTTAGAGCGGGGGGCCGAGAAAATTTTTAGAGTGGGGGCTTAATATATTAAAGCAGAGGCTTTAAAAAATGAAGCACAGTATAATATGAAAAGGGGTCAGGTATTTTAGTACAATGGGTTCGGGTAGATTAGAATAAAAACAGAGTTTTAGTCAAAACAATGGGTCCCGAATAATATAAATTTTTACTTAAAACAATGTAAAAAGAACTTTTTTACATTGTTTTGATAGAATAGGAGAAAATGATGAAGGTGAGGGTTTTAGTGAGGAAAATGGGATGATAGGTGGGAAAAAAGGGTGAATATAATAGGATTAAGCCCAAACATGAGTTTTTCAGAGCAGGAGGGTAATTTGAGAAGGCAAAATGAGAGATAGCAAATTAGGATAGACAAAGATAATGAAGGCAGTGAGATTTCTGAAGATAGATGATAGTCAAGGAATGTTACCTTCAACAGATTGTAGAAAATCCATAGTCACCTAGTGATACTATAGAATACAGGAGGATAATAGTGGCTCCAACTAGGGAGGGCAACTCCTTTAGGAGGTGTCAAGAACCTCAGAGTTCAGATCTCTGGAAATTTGTAGATCAGTGCCTTGTTTGCACTTTGAAGATTTTCCATTTTGCAATTGCTAATCTGTTGCAATCCTTTGTAAATGTGACTTTTAAACATTGAAAACCATGCTTTCTGCAACTCAATTCTATCTACCCATCATTCTATTTTAGCATTTTTTCTTCATTTGGGTGCATTTAGACCGGCAAACCTTTGATGTCATTTTTCTTTTGAAAGCAAAAACTATCTACCTCTACCCTTATATCATCCAAAGGCTTAGATTAGACTGATGAGATCTTTTATTTCTCTACCTAATCTACTCATCTGTCAAGATTAAATAGTTTGATAGATTTTCATTCTCTAATCTATCAACATGAAATTTAAAGCATGACCAAATCAAGATTAAGCAGTTTTATTGTCATGAAATTGTGGCATTTTGTACATGTTGCACACAATATTATTTTGCAAAAAGTAAAGCTTGAAACTGAGGGTTATAATCTAAAATTTTTCATTCATCACTTTCCTTTCTGTTTGGTTCAGATTTGAACTTTGGAACCAATATCTTTTCCTATCTAATCTACTGATAAGTCGAGTTTAAACAGTTTGGAAAATCTTCATTTTCTATCCTATCAACAGATGTTCAAAATTTTTTCAATCATGATTAAGCTATATGATTGAAAAAGACTTCTTTTTCGAAAGTAGTGGCATTTGTACTTGCACACTTTCAGAAATATTCTTTTTGGGTATGGGGCTTTACCTTTTCTTTTTAACTGCCCTCTTTTCTTCTTTTCTTTCTTCTTGTGTTTATTTTTTTTGAGATTTTATTTCAGAAATGTTATATACAATGAACAAAGCTTTAAACTGATATTTTCAACTGAAATAATGCTTGATCATCCTACCATTGATAGGACCTCCAAACAATTTTGTTCCATCCATTTTTTGTATGAAGAATGCATTTTTACCTCTTGCAGAGTGGATGATGTATGGACCTTTCCATAAATTTTCAAATTTTCCATGCTTGCCTTTTTCCTCTCTTCTTGAATCCCACTTCAACACTTTGTCTCCAATGCTGAAATCATTTGCCTTGGTCCTCTTGTCAAACAACTTCTTGAAATTTTCTTGCACTTGTTGTGTTCTGTTGTAGACTTCTTATCTGGTTTGTTGTAGCTTGACAGTCTAGTTTATTCTTCTTTTCATATCATTCTCTTCATACTATACTTCTTGAATGAGCTTCATCACTGGCACTCCCAAGCTTGTTGGGAAAACTGCATCTGCTCCATATACTAGCTGATAGGGTGACATACCAATTGACTTTTTATTTGTTAATATGTCTCCCCATAGTGCATGTACTAGTTTGGTGTGCCATGACTTCTTGTTCTCTTCCAGCAACTTTTTCATGATGTTTACCAAGATTTTGTTTGAGGATTTAGTCAATCCATTACCTTGAGGGTAATAATATGTAGAATGTCCCAATGTAATCTGATACTTGTGGCAAAAGTCCACCATTTTCTTGGATCTAAAGGCAGCAACATTATCAGTTATGATTTTTCTAGGGCAACCAAACCTAGAAAAAATGTGATTTTCAAGGAATTTGATAATTACTGAGTCTATGGTATTCCTAGAAGGAATGGCCTCTATCCACTTTTTAAAATAGTCAGTTGTAGTGAGGATTCATTTGTATTGAGCAGAGGAAATAGGATGAATTTCTCCAATAAAGTCTAGGCCCCATTGTTGAAAATGAGCTTCAACAGAGATAGGATGTAAAGGTAATGGCAATAGTTTTCTTTTGCCCTAAAATATTTGGCACTTATGGCAAGCAATCACCATTTTATGGATGTCTTGGGAGAGGGTGGGCCAATAGTAACCAGCTCTAAGGATTTTATTGACAGTGGTTTTCCAATAGAGGTGGCCTCTACATTCTCCTTCATGAAACTCATGCATAATCCTATTTGCGTCTTCTTCACTAGCATTTTTCCAATATAAACTTTATCTAAAATGAAAAAATTTACAGCTTTTAATTTCAAGAATCTAGCCTTTGTTTTGGACAAACCAGGAGGAACATTTAAATTACAAAGCACATATAATATATCAGCATACCAAGATGAGTTCATAAATGCTTCTTCAATAGGTGGAGTTTCCAGCTCCTCTTGTTCATCTAATGCATTAATCATGTTTATGTCCAGTGCTTTAAATTTTGTTTCAACCATGAGTTTAGCTAGTCCTTGCCCATTTATTAGCTTGGTGGGCTTGATTTCTAGATCATATTCTAGTATGACAACAATCCACTTACCTATTTTTCCATCAGGATCTTGTGTCAAGATATCTTTTACCACTATGTGAGGCACAAATGCAATGATGTGCGAGTGAAGAATGTATACTCTGAAATCTTGCAATGCCTTGATAAAGGCAAAAGCCTGTTTTTCCATTATGTTATATTTCAGAGGTGCATCTCTTAATGCCTTGCCGAAAAATGCTATGGGCTACTCTTGTCCTTTTATATTTTTCTATAGTAGGACAACAACAAATTTATGTTCTGATGTAAAGATTAAAATGAAGAAATATTTTGTAAAGTTAGGGCTGATCAGAACTGGTGTTTGTGTAAGTTATTATTTTACCAGATCAAAATATTGCTTTGTTTCCATGGTCAATTTAACTCTTGTTTCTCTTTTGAGCATGTTAGTAATGTTTCTTAGGATTTCTGCAAGGTTTTGTATGAACCTTCTTAAGAAATTTATCTTTCCAATGAAAGATTACATCTCCTTGATGTTTCTAGGATGGCTAATTTGAAATATTCATTCAATCCTTTTTGGGTCAATCTTGATCCCTTCTTCAGATATGATGTTGCCTAGAAGTTTCCCTTCTTGAAGGCCAAACCAAGTTTTCTTGGGATTCAAAGACAAACCATATTTTCTACACCTTTCAAATACTTTTCTTAAGTGAGCTAGGTGTTCTTCATCTGTTTTTTAATAAACAGTGATGTCATCAAGATATATCACAATGAAGTAACCTAATTCTTCTGAGAAAGCAATATCCATTTCTCTTTGTAAACTGGCACTAGTATTCATTAACCCAAAAGGCATTTTAACATACACGAAGGTGCCCCAAGGTGTGGTTAAAGTTGTCTTATGTTGATCATCTGGGTGTACTAGCACCTGATTGTATCCTGAAAATCCATCCAGTAGAGAAATTCTTTTGGAGCCTACTACCCTTTGTAAAATGTGATCCATTTTTGGTAAAGGGTAGTTGTCTTTTAAGGAGGCTTTGTTTAAATTTATGAAGTCTATCCACGGCCTAATTTCCCCTGTTTTATTCCTCACTAATACAATATTTGAAACCCATTTTGAGTATCTCAAAGGGACTATTATTCCAGTATCATACATTTTCTTTATTTCTTTCTCAACCAGTGGTAATTCGACAAGGTTTATTCTGCGCAATTTCTGTTTGAAGGGCTTTTGGTTTTCTTTGAGAGGGATCTTATGCTAGAATATCTCAGTATCATAGGATTTCAAGTCTTCATAGCTCCAAGAAAACACATCACTAAATTCTCTGAAAAGCTCAAGATATTTATGTTTTATATGAGTTGGAAGTGTTTTTGACAGTTTTATCATTTTGCGTTTTTCTTCATTGCCTATATTGCATTCTTCTATTTCAGCTTCAGTGGATTCCATCTTTGACCTTTTAGCCACATCATTAAATTCAAATATTTCTTCTAGAGGAACCAATCCTCTTGGCAAGGTGTCATCTTTGGACTGTACCACTTCAAAATCCTCTTTTATAGAATTTGTGCACAGTTCTGTCTCATGTGGGTCATCTCTTGTTAACAAATTTATATCATTATTATCAGGAGGTTTTTCTTTGTAAACTTGTTCCTAAGCAAAGAAATCTTCTTCATGCTCTGAGTCTGAATTTGGCATTTCAAACTCATTTCTGGACTGCAGGAAATCTTCAATCTGTTTATCTCCAAAAACTTGCCAATATTTTATGTTATCTGTGTTGGAAATACTGAGGGGGGGGGTGAATCAGTATTCCTTTCAATTAGAGCATTATTTAATATTCAATTATTATCAGTGTTTGTACAATGATAATAGCAAACAAGAGGAACAAAAATTTACACATTTTTTAAGGTGGAAACCCACTCCGGGACAAAAACCACCTAATGCCTTTCTAATAATTCTTTAATATTCAACTCCAATTGAAAATAAAGCTCCAATTTCCTAGAATCTAGAAAATCATTCTTCTCCAGCTCCCACTGTATGGATGCTCCAATGCCCGAGATTCTTCATTAGTCAACTGAACGGATGCCCCAACACCCAATGAGCTACAACTCACCCTAGCACCACCCTACCACCATATAGAAGAATAAAAGAAGAATGGACTCCCGTACCAGGGAAAATGGTCCACTTTACAATGATATGGAATGATGTAGAAGAAGAAGATATAGTAGACCATAACCCCAACTTTGACACAACCACCTAATGATGATCCTAGACCTCCCAACACTGCCTCTTCAACCCTTGGCAGAAATCCACTGGTACAATTTTTTACAATAATGTATTTACATTGACTTAGTACAATGATACCTTTAAGATGATTGTATGCAGTGCTGCCCACTTGAAGACTTCATATGATGAACTTCTTGTTGTTGTTATGCACCTTGGTTGCTGCTCTTGTCATGCTACCCTCTGCTACACCTTCCTTTTCTTTCGCTTCCGTAGAAATTATGGTCCTTTGCAACCCTTGAAAACACATGACCTAGCTTTTTCTTGCCTTCTATGAGCTCGATATTGAATGTAATGTATCTCTATTATTTTAGATCCTCAATATCTAATTTTCAATCCTATATTATTCTCTAAGTCATCTTTCCAATGCCACAAGTCTGACCCAATTGGATTCTTCAAGAGAGAGTTATACCCAATCTCTCACAATGCCCTAATTATGGATTGTTTCAGCAGAGCGCACTTATACGGCATGCCACATGTCACTGTTTCTTTATTTGGCTTTAAAATTGATAGAGAGAAAAGTACAGACTGTGCACTATTTTCCACTTTTTACAGAATTCTAATCCGATACTCAGAGAGAGAGTTATGACGAATTTACCAAGGTCACTTCTTTGAGATGAATTTCACGAGCCTGCAAAAACCTTGACTTCCATAGATCATATCTCCAAAAATATTGTGCACCTTGATCTGAAATTTTTATAGTAGCTTCCTCAGGATTTCGGCTACTTCTGAACCTTCGTAGAAAAAAATTTAGAGTGCAAATTCCATGATGGCCTGTTTCAGATGGTGAAATCCCTTCCTAAGGAGGAAAAGAAGATCACAATTTATATAAATGCTTAAGTTGAGAGGGGCTTCAACAAGTGAACGTGGGAGGGATTTTAAAAGCTTAAAAAATATTAACTATGACTTTTCAATGACCCATGCCCCAACCCCATGGGGTTTTAGCCCACTATCTCGGGGTAAAAACTTCAAACATGAATATCTCTCAGACATGAATATATCAACGGAAACATCTCGACAAGTAGAAACCATCAAAAGCATTATTGACCCAGACTATATTAATTTGGTAGGTCAAAACTCCCATGCAATATTGGGTTATCCCCTGGTGCTGCTTGGGTTGACATCAATGACAACCGTTGATCAACAATCTCCCCCTTTGGCATTGATGGCAACACAAGTACTCCCCCTGCAATCATGACACCTCTTCCTACAACATTCTCTCCCCCTTTGACATCAATGGCAAAGGGTAAATCCCCCTGAAACAAAACCATCCTACGGACCTGTACACACTTCCACTCCCCCTGACACACAACCATTCTGCAGACCTGTAATCTACTTCCACTCTCCCTTTATATTCTGAAAATAGAAAATCTAATGAGAACTTGGGAGAATCCCAAGCTTCTGGTGAAGATATTCCAATGCTGGTGAATATTTAATATGTGATTCTTTTGGTGCTGCTTGGAATCTTGCTACTTGTCCAACTGCTTGCATAACATCTGGTCGGGAGGCTGTTACATATAGAAGACTACTAATAATAGATATGGACAACCTTTGATCCACATCCTTAGATGAGTCGTCTATGCTCAATTTGCAACCTATTACCATTGGAGTAAGGATGGGTTTGAAATCTTCCATTTTAAATTTCTTGAGCATTTCCTTGATGTACTTGGCTTGACATATAAATATTCCTTTCTCTTGCTGAGATATTTGAAGCCTTAAGAAGTATGTCATCTCACCAAGTAAAGACATCTCGGAATCACTTTGCACCTTTGTAGCAAACTTCTTACTTAGTCGATCATCATTGCTACCAATTATTGTATCATCCCCTTTAGCTATTAGACATGCTTTAGTTGCTTCATCTAGAACATATATGTCGTTTGGAGCTTGACTTGCTGTAGCCACAATTTCACCATACACGCCTTTCCTAATTTCACATTTCGTGGAGTTGAATAGTATTGTGTGTCCTTGATCACACATTTGTCCAACACTGAGCATATTTTGATTCATGTTTTCAACTAATAGAACATTCTTGGCTAGACCATATTTTCTTTTGAGAGTGACAGTACCTGATCCTATAACATTTGAAGATCCATCATTTCCAAAGGACACAATTCCATCCTTCTTCTCTTTCAGAGATACAAATTTATTTCTATCTCCAGTCATATGCGTTGAGCAACCGCTATCAACATACCACACATCTTTGTTCTTTTGAGCCTTGAAAGCGAGAGTACAATTATCATTCCTCTTCTTCTTCTTCCATGTTCGTGTTGAGATTGCAACAAGATGATGAGCTTAGTGGAAAGGAGTCGCCTTCACTAAGTGGGCCCGCAGGGTATTTTTGGCGCAAAGTCTATTTTTAGACATATGGATCATGTTCTATGAGTTGCAGGATGCTATTTGTAGATGGATGGTCAAGTCGGGAAAAATATATGTACTTCTATTTTTAGACATACTGGGCGGAATCTATTTTTAGATTGCCAGTCTAAAAATAGATATGTCGAATATTATTAGCTCTTAATAATATTTGGACTCTAAACATTATCTTATCCTCTTGGAGCACTTCAGTTTGATGCCTGGATGTGGAACATGCAGCTGACAGAAGGAATTACGCTATTCCTAGGGTTTAGTGGAGCTATTGCATGGTTGACTTCAGTTAGAACTCATGTGACAGAGTTTGGTGGAGTTGATGAGACAGTTAATGGAGTTGTGTTCAGTTTAACTTAGTTGAGCTAGTCGTATCTAGTCTAACTGATTGATAAAATTAGTGAGAGTGGTGTGAATTAATTATTAATTAATTCACTAATTATAAACTCATTAATCAACTAAAGAATACATTAGTTAAACTTCAGTGCATGGACAGTTTTAGTGGAGACCAGTGAAGAGGTAGGTGAAAGAGCAGTGTGACTATCAGTTGTGACTATACTGGTGCATGAGATTTGCACACACATTGATGGAGATGCCAATGAGGATTGCGCAGTACATATTAGTGGGATTCGAACCTGGATCTTAGCATTATCCATATTGGATTGCGCAGTAGAGGTAGGCTAACAGGTGGAGCAGATTGGAGCATGTGTTTTGTATTATCTAAGCTTGTGTAGTGTGTAACAATTGGAGATTGTACTGAGAGCTTGTGAGGAGTTTATATAATGATTGTTACATGATCTCTATCATTATAATATACATATATTTGGGGTTTTTCAGATTTAATCTTTCCCATAAATACTGTGTTTATATGTGTGATTGTTTATGGTTTTAATGTGCACATGCGTTTGTTTAATTTCCGCAAATTGATGATCAATAGTAGAAGAGGTTATGTATTATGCATGAAGCTCAAATAGTGTGTGATCAGGATAATCTCGGTGAATAATTTAATAGTTATTCAAATTTCTACATGGTATCAGAGCAGTATTGATCATTGGAGCAATTGCAAAACATTGAAGCGGTTGAGTTTTGTGCTGGTGGAATTCGAATTTGCAACAGTGTTTTCTTGGTGTCGAAGTTGAGATGTATTTCAACGGATTGCGATTGGAGTATGCCCTTGAGGGCAGCTCGAATTATATTGCATGGAAGGACAGGATGGAGGCGGTGTTAGATGACAATGGGTTGAAGGAGTTCATAGATGCAGAAGTCCCAAAGCCTAATTCTAGCGATGCTACCGTAATTGAGGCTTGGTAAAAGAAGACAGCAAAGTGTCGAAGGATTATGTTGGAGGGCGTGAAGGATCACATAGTGTCCAACCTGCATGGTAAGGCTTCTCCATTCTTGATGTGGAAAGCCTTGATAGATTTATTCCAAATCAAGAGCGACCAGAGGAAGTTGGTGCTCAAGGATAAACTCATAAACATAAAGATGGAGAAAGGCGACAGTATGCCCAACTACCTCACGAAGTTCACCCAATGTAGGGATGAGCCGGGAAGTGTGGGGGTGACAGTAGATGATGAGGACTTGGTGAGATTGGCTCTCCTTGGGCTTCTGAAGAGTTGGCATTCCTATCAGGACTCTGTCAATGGTCGGGAGAAATTGCCAGGATGGGAGCGACTTTGGTCGGAACTTGTGCAAGAGGAGATAAGGCGGAGTACCCGGGAACGACAAGTTATCAAGAACTCTGATGAAGAAAATTGCACTTTGGTTGCGAAAGAAAAGAAGGGGAAGAGCAAGAAAGCTTCTCATTCCGGTGCGAAAGGCAAGAAGCAAGACATGTCCAAGGTGAAGTGCTTTCACTGTCACCAACACGGACATTATGCCACAAATTTTCCGCAGAAGAAGAAAAATAAGCAGGCTGCTGGATCTGCAGCGGGAGAGGCCTTAGCCTCGCAGTTTGAGCTGGATTTTTCACTGATCGCATGCTTGGTCTCAAGTGTGATGGGTTCAGTGTGGTTTCTTGACAGTGGTGCATATTTTCACATGACAGGAGATCGAGATTTGTTTACTGATCTGGATAAGAAAGATCTTGGAGTGCACATCGAGATGGGCGATGATGGTAGATATAGTGCGACCGGTATCAGTACCATTTCCTTTGAGGGGGATTCTGGTAAACCCTTCGTATTGAAGGAAGTGATGCATGTTCGAGGATTGAAGAAGAATCTGATCTCTGTGGCGATGTTAGAAGATAAGGGATATGATGTTGTCTTTAGCGAGGGAAAGGCTTTCTTGCGCAGTAAGGAAACTGGTGAGACCCGGAGGATAGGGGTTCAAGTTAAGAACCTTTATCAATTGTAGGTAGATGGCTATGCAACAATGGCAGGCAAGGTAGAAGGAGTGGTGAGCCGGGATGATGGCGAGTTTGTGGCCTTGGAGATTGGGCCACCTTCACCATGGAGCTTTGAAGATCTGTGATTTCTACTAGGCTTCCTAAGGGTACTCTTGCGCAGTCAGATCAGTGCAAGGGGTGTACCTTGGGAAAATTTGTGAAAGCCACCTTTCACGAGAAGGATATTCGCGCCATGACGATCCTTGAGAGAATTCACACAGACGTGTGTGGACCTTTCTCAGTAGCTTCGATAGCAAAGCACGGGTATTATGTGATATTTTTTGATGATTCTTCTCATAAGTGTTAGATCTTCTTCATGCTGAAGAAGAGAGAGACATACTCAAAGTTCTGTGAGTTCAAGGCACTAGTTGAGAAAGAATCAGGGAAGCAGGTGAAGGCTCTAAGGAGTGACAATGGTGGTGAATTCATCTCTGGTGAATTCAAGGACTTTTGCAGTGGAGAAGGAATTCGAAAAGAGCTCATAGAACCTCATAATACAACAACAAAACGGGGTTGCTGAGTGGAAGAACAGAACAATTGTGGGTGCTACACGGCGATATTTATAAATCAGAGACTGCGTGCCATTCTACTTGTGGGCGAGAAAGATTGCAATACTGCAGTATATGTGCAGAATCGTTGTCCTCACAGGATACTTGGCATGAGTACACCCGAGGAGGCGTTTTCTGGTAAGAGGCCTGATATTTCCCATTTGAGGATTTTTTGGTTCACCTGTTTACATTCACGTGACAAAGGATGCCAGGAAGAAGCTGGAGCCGACTACGCAGGTTGGGATATTTTTTGGGTACACTGATACGCCCCATAAATATCGTGTGTATTTTCCAGACAGTCGCAAGACTGTTGTGCGACGGGATATCAAATTTCAGGAGGAGAAAGCCATGAAGTGTTCGCTTGAGAGGGAGCCACCCTTGCATGAAGATGAGGAGCTATTAGTTCCTAAGGATGAGTCTTAGGATGTGGATCAGCCACAAGATGAGGTTCATGGAGTGGAAGAGACCACTCATGCAGCGCCAACCATCAGAGGGCGGAAGCGCACTACAGAAGCTGAGCGACTAGCTCAAGATGCAAAGAAGGTTGTAGGAGCACCTACATCACAGCGCAGACAGAGACAGTCACCTGATCGGTACACTGGATACATGGCTCTTGTGAGAAAGTGTATCGTGACAGAGCCATCCTCTTTCGAGGAAGCTGTGGAGGATCCCGCATGGGTAGATGCCATGGTGGAAGAGTATGATTCAATTGTCAGAAACAATGCATGGGAGATTGTCCCGAGACCGGAAGGGAAATCAGTGGTGGGTTCGAGATGGATCTACAAAGTGAAGCAGGCAGCTGACGGGAGTGTGGAGAAGTACAAGGCAATATTTGTTTCCCGAGGCTTTTCACAGATAGAGGGGATCGATTATGAGGAGACCTTTGCACCTGTTGCAAGGTATTCTTCCATACGGACGATTCTTTCTCTCTCAGCGCAGATGGGGTGGCACATTCATCATATGGATGTGAAGACTGCGTTCCTTAATGGAGTCATTGAGGAGGAGGTGTACATAGAGCAGCCCGAAGGTTTTGAGATCTTCAGCAGCGAGTCGCATGTGTGCAGGCTCAAGAGAGCGTTGTATGGGTTGAAACAAGCACCTCGTGCTTGGTACACACGGATAGACAGTTATTTCAGGGACTTGGATTCTCCAAGTGAGGTGGATCCTAACCCTATACGGATTGTGGTGGAGGGTAAGTTGACGATCATTGTACTTTATGTAGATGATTTGATTTTGACGGGTGATGAAGTGGTGATACTCTCATGCAAGGAGGATCTTGCAAAGGAGTTTGAGATGAAGGACTTGGGTCTCCTTCATTATTTCTTGGGATTGGAAATTTGGCAACGCAGTGATGGACTGTTTGTTTCTCAGGGTAAGTATGCCCGGGAGATACTAGAGAAATTCAACATGCATGGTTGCAAGCCTGTTGATACTCCTCTTCCTAGTGGTTGGAGGAAGGAGGATGCTACTTCAGCGGAGGTAGTGGATGCCACTTTTTATCGATAGTTGGTGGGGTCGCTTATGTATCTAGTCAATACACAACCTGATATATACTATGCAGTTAACCAGCTTTCACAAGCTATGGTTAAGCCTACCAAGCTCTTTTGGAAGGCGGGGAAGCATGTATTGTGTTATATCATAGGCACGTCGGGATATGGATTGTGGTACAGACAGTCGGATGAGGTGAAGTTGTGTGGCTTCACGGATGCAGATTGGGCAGGGAGCCCAACAGATAGAAAGAGCACATCCGGGAGGATTTTCAAAGACGGTCGACAACAGCCGCCGTGCGCAAGGAAGCAGATCCGTGGCACTCAGCCAAAATGCCGAGTATACGGCGCCGAGTTTGGCTACACGAGGCTATATGGATGAGGAAGATCCTGTCCGGTTGTTCGGTTCAAACTTAGAGCCTACAAGGATTTATTGTGATAATCGAGTTGCATCAAACTTCCTACATCCAAAAGATTTCATGATAGATCTAAGCACATTGAAACTGGTATCATCATATCATAGATTGTGTGCAGTGGAAGGTCATGTTACTTTCATACATTCCTACGGAGGATCAGGATGCTGATATCTTGACGAAGGCGCTCACCAGGAGAAAATTTGAATACCACAGAGGCAGGATAGGGGTTGCAGATAATCCATATCTTGTTTAGAAGGAGTGTTGAGATTGCAACAAGATGACAGAGCTTAGTGGAAAGAAGTCGCCTTCACTAAGTGGGCCCGCAGGGTATTTTTGGTGCAAAGTCTATTTTTAGACATATGGATCATGTTCTATGAGTTGCAGGATGCTATTTGTGGATGTTTGGTCAAGTCGGGAAAAAATAGATGGACTTCTATTTTTGATTTATTATCGATAATCTATTTTGATTGCCGCTCTGTAATAGATATGTTGAATATTATTAGCTCTTAATAACATTTGGACTCTAAACATTATCTTATTCTCTTGGAGCACTTCAGTTAAGTGCACAGATGTGGCACAGGAGCTGACAGAAGGAATTTCGCTATTCCTGAGGGTTAAGTGGAGCTATTGCATGGAGACTTCAGTTATAACTCATGTGATAGAGTTTGGTGGAGTTGTAGAAGTAGTTGATGGAGTTGTGTTCAGTTTAACTCAGTTAGACACAGTTGAGCTAGTTGTATCTAGTCTAACCGATTGATACACTAGTGAGAGTGGTGTGAATAAATTAATAATTAATTCACTAAATATTAACTCATTAATTAGTTAAAATTCAAGCAGCATGGACAAGCTTTAGCTTTAGTGGAGACTGAAGAAGAGGTAGGTGAAAGAGCAGTGTGACTATCAGTTGTGACTATACTGGTGCATGAGATTTGCACACACATTGATGGAGATGCCAATGAGGATTGCGCAGTACATACTGGTGGGATTCGAACTTGGATCTCATGTTTATCCATATTGGATTGCGCAATAGAGGCAGGCTAACAGGTGGAGCATATTGGAGCATGTGTTTTGTATGATCTGAGCTTGTGTAGTGTGTAACAATCGGAGATAGTGCTGAGAGCTTGTGAGGAGTTTGTACTATGATTGTTACATGATCTCTATCATTATAATATACAGATAGTTGGGGGTTTTCAGCTTTAAACTTTCCCATAAATATTGTGTTTATATGTGTGATTGTTTATGGTTTTAATGTGCGCATGCGATTGTTTAATTTTCGCAAATTGATGATCAATAGTAGAAGAGGTTATGTATTATGCATGAAGCTCAAATAGTGTGTGATCAAGATAATCTCGGTGAATAAGTTATCTATTATTCAAATTTCTGCGCTCTTTTCATTCTCGTGGCTTCAAAGATTCTTCGGAGGATTTTCAAGTTTGCAGTCTTTGGCTATGTGTCCAAAGTTTTGAAATTTGTAACATTCAATATTATTTCTTAAATGTTCAAATCTATTGATGTTTCGCTGAGCCGTGGGAGGTTCATATTTGACAGATCTCCTGGAATTGTATTCATTCCTAGGGTACGTGTGACATTCTACAGCTTTATGAAAAGAATTTCCACATGAATAACAGTAGCCATAAAAAATATGTTGGTACTTGGATGGAAATTTTCTTCGAGGAATTGTCTTCCAAGGCTGTTCTTGTGAATCTTTTCCAGTGAAGTCTACATGCATGTCAGATCTCATAGGTTCATTGGATTTTGTTGTAGAAGGTCTTGCTTCTTCTTCTTTGTAATCGATGTAGTTCTGTCGTTGTAAGATCGTTGATTGTTGATGAGTTCTTCCAATGCCCTTAAGCTATTGGCATAGTTTTGGATAGTTTTTCCTTTCTTCACTTCCTCACGCAGCGAGACTACTTCAACTTCTAATTCTTCCCTTTCTTGGTTGATTTCTTCCAAATTATTTTGAAGTGACTTTTCAATGCATTTGTGTTCTTCAACTTCAATTTTGAGACCTTGAACTTCTTCTTCAAGAGTATTGAAACGTATCTTCTCCGCCTTGAGATCTTTTATAAGCTTGATTACTTCCTCATAAAATTCTTCTATGGTCCATCCTTCTTCGTTGTTTGATACCTCTTGTTTATTGTGCTTGGGTTTATTGTGCTTGGCCATAAACAATACTCTCTCATTGGCTTCTTCTTCACTGTCATTGTCTTCATCGGATGATGAGCTATCTTCTTTAGAGAGAAAGTTCCTTTTGGATCCTTGGTTGTTGAATTTCTTAAGGCCTTTCTTTCCTTTTGAGTTGCCATTACTTTTGTTTGGACGTTTTGTTGCAAAATTTCCAACCTCATTATAGCTGAAACATATCAATGGAAGTTTATCTTTGAATTGTCCCTTACCAATTTTTAGGTTTCTCATGAAGTAAGCATATTCTTCATCCGAAAGACCTTCTTCTTCATCTCCCTTTTCTTCACAGTTGCAGGTGCATGTCTTTTCAATTGAAGTTTGTTTATCCTTATTAGTTTTATTAGATGCAATGAACGCAATTTCTATATGCGAAGTACCCTCTTCTTCATCAAGTCTCATTTCATATGCTATGAGAACTCCATGTAATTCCTTCGTAGTTTAATGTCCTCAGATTTGAACCGTATTCTAAGACCGATACCTTTGGGTTGAATCTCCCTGGTAACATTTTAAGAATCTTCCATATAATAGTCTTCTCGTCAACTGGCTCTCCCAATCCTTCCAGAGTATTGGTTATTTCATCAACGTATTGGAAGTATGCAACAATGTTGCAATCTTCTTTCATTCTGAGTTGCTCAAATTTTGCTCTATAGATTTGAAGCTTTGCTTCTTTGACATTTAAGTCACTTGCATATATATTCTCAAGCTTGTCTCATACATTTATGGTGGTTTTACAACCCAACACCTTATGATAAGCAGATTCAATAAGTCCACTCATAATAATATTCTTTGCTTTTGCATCATTTACCAAATTATTCTTACCTTGTTCATCCGCGGTTGATGTAAATCCATTTTGAATAGTGTCCCATACTTCGTAACCTTGCGCCAAGAGATAGACCTCCATTCTTCCTTTCCAAAGTGCATAATTATTTTCATTTAATAGAGGTACACCATTCTTGGTATGCTCCATGACCTCCTTCTAGCTATTAAACTGCTATTGAAGGAACCAAGCTCTAATACCAATTGTTGGAAATACCGAGAGGGGGGGGTGAATTAGTATTCCTTTCAATTAGAGCATTAGTTAATATTCAATTATTATAAGTGTTTGTACAATGATAACAACAAACAAGAGGAACACAAATGCACACAGTTTTTAAGGTGGAAACCCACTCCGGGACAAAAACCACCTGAATTTTTTCTAATAATTCTTTAATATTCAACTCCAATTGAAAATAAAGCTCCAACTTCCTAGAATCTAGAAAAGCATTCTTCTCCAACTCCCACTGGATGGACACTCCAATGCCCGAGATTCTTCAGTAGTCAACTGAATGGATGCCCCAACACCCAATGAGCTACAACTCACCCTAGCACCGCCCTACCACCCTATAGAAGAATAAAAGAAGAATGGACTCTCGTACCAGGGAAAATGGTCCACTTTACAATGATATAGAATGATGTAGAAGAAGAAGATATAGTAGACCATAACCCCAACTTTGACACAAGCACCTAATGATGATCCTAGACCTCCCAACACTACCTCTTCAACCCTTGGCAGAAATACACTAGTACAAATTTTTTACAATAATGTATTTACAATGACTTAGTACAATGATACCTTTACAATGATTGTATGCAGTGCTACCCACTTGACGACTTCATATGATGAAATTCTTGCTGCTGTTATGCACCTTGGTTGCTGCTCTTGTCATGCTACCCCCTGCTGCACCTTGCTTTGCTTTTGTTGCCATAGAAAGTATGGTCCTTTGCAACCCTTGACAACACATGATCTAGCTTTCTCTTGCCTTCTAGGAGCTCGATATTCAATCTGGTGTATCTATGTTATTTCAGATCCTCAATATCTAATTTTCGGTCGTGTATTAGTCCTATGAGTCATATTTCCAATGCCATAGGTCTGACCCAATTTGGATTCTTCAAGAGAGAGTTATACTCAATCTCTCACAATGCCCTAACAATGGATTGTTTCAGCAGAGCGCACTTGTACGGCATGCCACGTGTCATTGTTTCTTCATTTGGCTCTGAAATTGATAAATCGAAAAATACAAACTGTGAAATATCCACCACTTTTTACGGAATTCCAATCTGATGCTCAGAGAGAGAGTTATGACGAATTTACCAAGGTCACTTCTTTGAGATGAATTTTAGGAGCCTGCAAAAACCCTGACTTCCACAGAACATATCTCCAAAAATATTATGCACCTTCATCTGAAATTTTTACAACAGCTTCCTCAGGATTTTGGCTTCACCTCATAACAATTTCAGCTTTTGAACCTTCATATAAAAAAAGTTAGAGTGAAAATTCCATGATGACCTGTTTCAGATGGCTTGAAGACTTCATATGATGAACTTCTTACTGTTGTTATGCACCTTGGTTGCTGCTCTTGTCATGCTACCCTCTGCTACACCTTGTTTTTCTTTTGCTACCGTATAAATTCTGGTCCTTTGCAACCCTTGACAACACATCATCTAGCTTTTTCTTGCCTTCTAGGAGCTCGATATTAAATCTGGTGTAACTATGTCATTTCAGATCCTCAGTATCTGATTTTTGGTCCTATAGTAGTCCTCTGAGTCCTATTTCCAATGCCATAGGTTTGACCCAATTTGGATTCTTCAAGAGAAATGTATACCCAATCTCTCACAATGCCCTAATTATGGATTGTTTCAGTAGAGCGCACTTGTACGACTTGCCATGTGTCATTGTTTCTTCATTTGGATCTAAAATTGATAAATCGAAAAGTACAGACTATGAACTATCTACCACTTTTTACAGAATTCCAATCCGATACTCAGAGAGAGAGTTATGACGAATTTACCAAGGTCACTTCTTTGAGATGAATTTCAAGAGCCTGCAAAAACCCTGACTTCCACAGATCATATCTCCAAAATTATTACGCACCTTCATCTGAAATTTTTACAGCAGCTTCCTCGGGATTTTGGCTTCGCCTCATAACAATTTCATCTTCTGAACCTTCGTATAAAAAAAGTTATAGTGCAAATTCCACGATGACTTGTTTCAGATGGAGAAATCCCTTCCTAAGGAGGAAAAGAAGATCACAATTTATATAAATTCTTAAGTTGAGAGGGGCTTCAATAAGTGAACGTGGGAGGGATTTTAGGAGCTTAAAAATATTAATTATGAATTTTCAATAACCCATGCCCCAAACCCATGGGTTTTTAGCCCACTAACTCGGGGTACAAACTTCAAACATGAATATCTCTCAAACCGTGAAGAATTACCTGGCGTGCCATATATCAACGAAAACATCTTGACAAGTATAAACCATCAAAAGCACTATTGACCTAGAATATATTAATTTGGTAGGTCAAAATTCCCATGCAATACTGGGTTAGCCCCTGGTGTTGCTTGGGTTGACATCAATGACAACCGCTGATCAACAATTTGGAACTGCTGGTCTATACTTGAATTGCATTGTGTATTGTTTGTTATGATAAGGTTTTTGACAAGTACTGGCTACAAATGCTAGACTATTGGTAAGGATGTTTTGATTTCTTGGGACAAAGGTAAGATCATATTCTTGGAATGTTTTTAGGAGTTCAGGGATATCATTCGTATATGCTCTTAGTCTAGGATGTTTGGTTGTGTGTTCTCCCTTAATTTTCCTAATGACTAACTCAGAATCTCCATGGAAATAAATCCTTTTGGTTCCTAATTTCTTGAGTAATTGTAGCCCTAGGAGGAGTGCCTCATATTCTACTATTTTATTTTTACATTGAAAATTCAGCTTATATGAATGGCCTTCTACATGATTGTTTTCAGTATTATATACCCAAACACCTGCTCCTGAACCAGTTTTTCCACAAGACCCATCAAAGCTCATACTCCAAAGAGGTTCAATTTCAGATTTGTCATTATGTGGGTCATTATGGCTGCCATTATGTTGTCTATTATGTTGTTCTTTATGGTCCCCATTATGTTGGTTATTTTATGTTTGGACCAACTTTTTTTACTGTTCCTCCTATTTTTCTTCCTCTACAACTGTTTTCTTAGTTTCTGCTACTTGTTCATTAATGTTTTCATCATTGTAAAGGATAAATGAATCAAGGTCTATATAAATAGAATAAAGAGGGGATTTTTCTGGATTTTCTTGACTACTAACCATGTATTTCATGTGATTATCCCTATATAGTCTTCTTGGTTGGATAAAGACAGGTATGGTAGCATAGGTCATGTCCATTTGGAGGGTGCCTTGAAGTTTAGCTCCCCATGAGTGTGATAGGAGCATGCCATTTTTGAGAAGGATGTTAGCCACTACAATATCCATTACTAGGCCACTGGCTGGTATTTGTGCTAAATTAACACAGATATCTTTAATTAGGCCTAGACATTTAACTCTATTGGAACCAAAAGGGTATAAATCTTTGTATGGTCTAGTTATATAAAGGTCTAGTCTTTCCATTACTCCCTTTGGCATGAGGTTATGTGAAGCTCTTGAGTCTAACATGGCATTGTGGAGGATTTTATCATGGATGTTTAAACTGACATAAAATGGAGGAACAACTCCCTCTTGAAATTTACCTTCTACTTCTAGTCCAAACAAAAGTTCAGGTTTGTCATCATTTAAATTCACAGAATCAGCATTTTATCCTATGTTTAAAGCTTTCAAAATTTGGGATCTATATATATCTTGGGTAACTAATTTAGTAAGATTTATGGAGATTTTTATCTTGGCAATTTCACTCTCAAGACTTAAAGGTGTCTATGTTTTTGAAAGGTTCAGATTAGTCTTATCAGACACTACTTTTGCAGCAATCTTAGCATGCTGGTTTTTATTTGGAAACTCAATTAAAATAGTTTTGTTAGGGGCACTAGCTGCATTGCTAGTGCTTCTTTGGTCAACACTATGTTTTCCACTAGGTTGGTTGTTTTTGTTTCTATTTTTATCAGAACTTTCAGCCACTGTGTTTGGATTTTCTGTTGTCTTTTTAGGAATATTTTCAGGGATCTTCCTAACATAAATTTCTGGGTTGTTTCTCTTGGGAGTAACTTGGGTTTTATTGCTTTTGAGGTCATATTTTCTATGTACTTCCATGATGGACTTTTCAAAGCCTTGTTTATATTCTTCATATTCTAGGATTTCTTCCTCATTTGGTGCAAATATGCCTTGTTCTTCCTCAGTGAGGAAAACAATATCCTCATTATTTAATCCCATTAGATTGAGGTGACTTTCCTATGTTTCTTCAATCACCCCCTCATCCTCATCAGCATAATTTTCTTGGAAAGGAGTTTTGATTTGCTGATCAGGACCTCTCTACTCTCTTTGTATTGTTTGAGGGGGGGTTCTTCTACAGTTCTGGTTTTGGTTCTGATTTTGATTTCTGTTTTGAGGAGATGTTTGGTTTTCTCTAGGGTAAGCTCTCTCATTCATGTTTATTCTTTCCATCATCCTCTCTGTGGTTCTAAAAAGGTTATCAATCTTAGTATCAGATGATGAAGGTACAACTTATTCCCTTTATGTGACTCTCTTCTCATTTTTCATTCTAGCTCTCTTGGAAATCAGATTTTCCTCTACACTTACTGCACCCCTCTGCATATCTTCTAATGTTAGAGGGTCTCTCTCTCTTAGTTGGTAAGCCATTTCTGCGTCAAACCCATCTGGAAATTTCATTAGAGATAGACCTTGTGGAGGTTTCATGTGGATAGGGAGGGAATTATATACACTATTGAACCTGGTGTAGTACTCTTGGACACCCTCTCCAATGTTTCTCTTTATGTTTTCATATTCTGATAAGATTTGGAGAGGGTTCTTCTTGACTTCCCATTTGTTTAAGAATAATTGATGAAAAGCAGGGAGGTCATGTATACTATTAAGGGTTAAGCCTTTAAACCATTTTCTTTCTTCTCCCCCTAAGCTTTGAGCAAACATTCTTAGTTTAACAGTTTCATCATCTATTTCTTGTCTGTCAAAATAATCATTCATTCTATCCACATGTTGTTGAGCAGTAGTAGAACTACTTACACCATATAAAGGAATCTTGGACTGATAGTCCTATGGTAGAACAACTAAAGAGAATGGTAGAACTAATGGAGCATACGACATTGCCATGATTTGTGGTTGTGGAACAAAGGAGGGTTAACAAGTGGAGGCTTGACAAATGGAGGTAAAGGGTTAAATGGAGGAAGGTGGACAGTGGGGGATCAAGTTAGTACAAAAATATTTTGATGTAAGCTGGATGGGTCTAAAACTATTTTGGGTATCCAACTCTGAGATCTAGTCCTAGACAAGATTTGTCGTAGGGGTGAATCAGAGAGGATATTCTGCAAGTCTTTAAGGTTTTCAGGTAGGGAACTTGCTTTGTGGATAGGTCTGCTAGCAATGGAATTTTTAGATCTAGGAGATTTCCTAAGGATGCTTTCAGGATTGTCAACTATTGCAGGAGGGTTTGGGTCAGGATGGGATCTGGTACATATTCTTCTAGAAGCCAAAACTTAGACCCAAAATTCAGAGAGGTTGAGAGTTTATAACAGTTTGAAAAAAAAACAATCTGTGAAAGAAATACTTAATCCACAAAGTATTCTTAATTGGGTTCTATTGAGGTTTAATGATATCAAGATTTCTCAATAATTTCCCAGTGGAGTCTATAGAAAATCAGTGGAGTCAACAGGCCTACTGAAAACCATTAGAGTCACCAGGTGGAGGATTTTTAACTGTTTTATGGCTTGTTGTTGTCCACCATCAACAACCAGTACCATTCTTGGCTAACACTTGATTCATTTAAGTTTCAAATGAGGTTTTATGAGCTCTTGAAGTAATATTATGTTTTTTAATAACTCAGTTTCCCAGTATGGTCACCACTATCTTGGCTCCCCGTGATTTGCAAGATTTGGAAGAACAACTCTGCAGGGAACCACATCAAACCACTTTGGAGGCCAAGGACCTAGCCTTCCTGGACTCAGAGAGGGCTCTCTCTATGTATGTGTTTGTAAATGATCTATATTTATGCTTTTGTTTTCTGATTTTAGGCTAGTTATGAAGTTTAGGACTGGTTTTTTTTTTTTGATTGGTTGATTAATTGATTATGTGAATAAATGATTGAGTGTTTCAGTTGAATAGATATATTGTGGACAACATTAATCCATTGGGCTATGGAGTCATAAAAGGATTTAATTGTTGATCAGCTCTACAAGAGACTTCATAGGGCAAGCTAACTATATCAAGTGGATCTCTTAGATTAGATGGAATATGAAATGACAATAAGTTGTGAAAACAAAAAAACTAAAGGTCAGTTAAGAATCCTTTAACTCTACTTCAATAAGAAAAGCCTTTTAGGTAATTTTTTAAGATATACCAAAGGACAGGGCAAACCATAGACTTCTTTGACCAGACTCTAGTAAGAAAACCCTAAGACAACAATCCAGTAATCCTAGAATTACTTTTAAGCAAAGAAAACATTCAAGATAACAGTCAGTATAATCAAAGAGAAATTAAGAATTCTTTAATCAAACTAAAAATACCTTTGCGGCAATAGTTTGAGACAAACCAAAGGACAGGGCTAACCATAGACTTCTTTGGCTAGAATCTACTAAGTAAACTTCAAAGAAAGACCTTAAAAATAATATTTCAAGATACACCAAAGGATAGGGCATACCATAGACTTATTTGGCTGGACTCTACTGTATCATTTCCAAGACAACAAGCTAGGTGGAACCAGAAAGAAATTAAGAATTCTCTAATCAGACCTTGCAGAATAAAACATTAAGATAAAGAAAGCAGAAAGAATTAAGTTGCCAAGACAACATATCTTAACCTAAATTTTATGTTCTTTTATCAGAGAAATAATGGACAAAATGGGAAAAAAAAAGGAAAACATTGACAAAGAATGATAACTTAACCATTAACATAGCTCAAGAATCCTGTGAACGTGCTTGTATTACTGATGTTCAAGACAGTTACAATACTCCAGTCCAACAAATCTCTGCAACTTAGAGTTTTATCAAATCCATCCTAGCAGCTCATCAACTAGCTCAGCAAACACCAATCAATCAACCAACACTAAAAAAGAATAATACATGCAATATTTATCTACAAAATGAGGAGGTTACCCTAAGCTAGGCTTTCAGACTTGTATTTATTATAGATTTAATGTATTTTTACCTTTGAGACCATGTAAGGCCCAAGGAAAAATATCTATGACTATCTTATTATAATAATAACTTCTTACTTAACTATTGAGCTAACTTTTATGATATGTTTGAATTTTAAGGCTTTTCATTAACTTTAATAACTTTTGAGTAGCTGGGAGATATCTCTGACTGTTTCAATAACTTTTTCTATATTTAATGAAGTGAAACAGGTTTTAGGTGGCAAACAGTGTCCCTGAAGAATTAAATGTTGTTTGCTTAGTCATTCGGATCTACCTTTACGTCAATCTGTCTTTGAATTATATTTTAAACTCTGTTTAGGCCTTTAAATTTAGATTTGTCTTCACTGTCTACCTTTCTGTCTTCTCCATAACTTTGCCTTTATCTTTGATCTGTGATTAACCCTTTAACCTTTTATCTTTCACTGTCACTATCACTTTTTACTTTGTTCCTCCTTTGTCTTTTATCTCTGCGCAGCTGTGGTGAAAATTCTTCTTTGCCTTTATTATGTCTCCTGGGCCTTTAATTGAAACTTGTTGCCCTTTAGAGGGTTCTCAAAACCATCAATGGTCATGATCCATTGATGTTTACGCTGTTATTGCGCTCCTAGTCCCTAAATGAATCAATTTCTTGGATCGTCACCCAAATAATTTTCTTTGAACATTTTTTAAACTTTAGAATGTGGTTCATGCATTGATATCCTGCCCACTTACACATTAAAATCAAATAATTAATTTAAAACCTACGTAGGAGAGGTTTATACATTTATTTGGGTGTTTTCAGGCCTTAGGAGTGCTTGTAGAGGCTTCATGGTGGCTGTGGGGATTTTCGTAAAGGCGCAGGCCTTTGGATGATTTGAATAGAGTGGTGGTTTTAGCATTCGGCGGGAAGCGGAAAGGCGGTTTTCACACATGATGAGGAGTGGTAAGTGGTATTATGTACTAGGATGCGATTCCATAGACTGGATGACACGTTGCAGATGGGACAAGGGAAAAGACTGCCCATTTCGCACGTTTTAGCGGCGTTAAACGTCGGGCAGTGGATGGTGCGATAATGATCGTAGATCGTTGGATTGTGAGGATGGAGATCAACGGTAGTCGGGAGAGTTGTGGCGGCGGGTAAGTTTGAATGGTGGGGCCCAGAAGGATACGTGGTAGGGTTTTATTACATGGGGAGAGGTATTTTATAAAGTGGGGTTGAGGGTTTATAAATAAGCAGAGGCGCTTAGTATTATGGTTAGGGTAGGGTTATATGAGAGGGTTGGTAAGGGTTTTTAGAGTGGGGGGCTGAGAAATTAGAGTGGGGGCTTAATATATTAAAGCAGAGGCTTTAAAAAAGGAAGAGGGGTATAATATGAAAAGGGGCTGGGTAGTTTAGTACAATGGGTTCGGGTAGATTAGAATAAAAACAGAGTTTTAGTCAAACTAATGGGTCCCGAATAATATAATTTTTTACTTAAAACAATGTAAAAAGAACTTTTTTACATTGTTTTGATGGAATAGGAGAAAATGATGAAGGTGAGGGTTTTTAGAAAGGAAAATGGGATGATAGGTGGGAAAAAAGGGTGAATATAAAAGGATTAATCCCAAACATGAGTTTTTCAGAGCAGGAGGGTAATTTGAGAAGGCAAAATCAGAGATAGTAAATTATGATAGACAAAGATAATGAAGGCAGTGAGATTTCTGATGATAGTTGATAGTCAAGGAATGCTATCTTAAGCAGATTGTAGAAAATCCATAGTCACCTAGTGATACTGTAGAATATAGGAGGATAACACTGCAGAACCTTATGATCCAACACCATAAGAGCAACCCATACCACACTCATGCAAATAATATTATGGAGGATTTTTAAAAAATCCTAGAAAGGGGCCTCACCAAGATATGGTATGCTAACCAAGACGACTAGGATGAATGGGTGCCAGCCACATTATAGACTTATTGTATAATCCTAAAGCACCTACACAAGTATAATCCCTTCCATCTTATTTATGGATGAGAATTCGTAGTACCCGCAAATTTCATCATCCCCAACCTCTTCATTGCACAGGCTACACACATGACAGAATATGAATCAATTACAAAACGCTTGGATGAAAACTAGGAGTCGGACGAAGCCAAATTCCTAGCATATTTCCACCAAACTGTTGGGAAGGAGAGAAAGCATGGCACGAACAGAACATAAAGAGGAAATTATTTGCAGTTATGGATCAAGATCTCTTATACGACAATAAGTTATTAAAACATCCTGGACACTTGAGAATGCATTGCTTAGGACCATTCCTTGTTGTGGAAATGAAAGACTTTGGAACTGTCAAGCTCGCTCGACTGGATGGACTCTTATTGCCTAGCTAGGTGAATGGTGCATGCCCTAAGCCCTTCCATGATGCAATCAGTTCTAAATAAAAATGGTTTTTTCTCGGAAAGGGGATCTTATTTAAGTCTAGGTAGAGTTAGTCAATTATTTTAGCATGTCATTCTCTTCAATTGTGTCAGTAATTTTAGTTTCATCACTCATTTAAGTTGAGTCAGTTACAAACAAATTTCAGTTAGTTATTATAATAGCATCAGTCAAGTGACTCCCTCTGCAACTGCCTATGGTCGGGGAGTCACACATATCAATCATATTATCTGTAATAATTAGTAATAATTCCCTGCATCAGTTCAAATTTGGGCTAAATATCTCTCATAATATCCTTGACATGATATGGTCAACAATTTCTAGGAACCTTTCATCATATCATCATAATTAACCATCATTCCCACCCTCCTTTTCAGTTTCCGCGTCATCTGTGTTAGGTCTAGGTCATCGTCATTATTATTGCCACAATTTGAATCAAGTATAGAAATTTTTTGCATTAATTAGTTAAACACTCTAATAAAAATTTTGTTTCAAGTATTTCTATTTAGTCAACATGGAAATGATAATTTATTCAGTATAAAAGTCAAGGTGGTCAAATTTCCCACTCTGGATTCTGTGTTGAATTCCCCTAGTCATCATCCCAAATTCAAACCCCCTATGTCTATTGTGTATAATCGTAAAATTGAAACCATGATTAAGACCATAGTCTTTGTTCCAACACCTGATCTTGACTCCAAAGTCACTAAAATTGAGCCTCTCTGTGGAAAATATGACAAGGTTGTGCTCGTGGATAATTGGATCTCTCGGATTCCTTCCATTTCCAAACACTCAAGCATGAATTTTATACACAATTTTTTTCCAAATCAGATGGAAGCGAGTCGTCAAGAATTAAGGAGGATTTAAGAGGTCTATATAGGTCGACGTTGCTAAACTTGTAAATGTTACCAGTGTTCGGCACTATGGGAGAAGCATTGTAATGTACCAAATTTCTCATTAGTTGAATGTATGGGGGTTCTCTCTGGCTTAAAAAGGAATACCACATACACGCCATCAAAATTCAAAGACTCACAGGACTATCTGATGTGAGAGTCTTTGTATCATATGTGTTCCAGAATACGTCCAAGCGGGGAAAGAAGACAGGTGACGACAACTACTACAAAAAGTATGAGACTCAACATGGTGATAAGGGAGCCCTGATTGAGCCAATTAATAAGCCTACCATCAAATTTTCCTGTTATACAATTTCTGGAAATATTATGCACCATTTTTCAAGTGGTGAACGGACCTTGGACTCCATCTCATTAACGAAAGCTTGTGTCCAAGGCACACAATTTAATTTGTGTATTTTTCTATTGAATGAGCTCTTTGAAGTCTGTGAAGATGTCTACAAGAGGGTCACATATTTTATTTATGGAAATATTGTTGTTTTTTATCAATGATGAAGTGGTGCCCACCAGAATACAGATATATATCACCAGTTGGCGAGGAGCATCCCCTTGCACTCAGATACTTACCATGGCGGACTTTCAGGGATCCCAACAACAAGGAAATTAGTTAAGCTTATTTTTTTGGATGGTACTATAAAACGTTGGATGTCACCAAATTAAGGCCTAGGATCCCACTGTTGCTTCTAGATGAGTAAGCAAGATATATGGTTAGGGATTAGTCATGGAAGCACCCAATTTCAGCATAAGTGCATCAGCCCAGATAGGTTTCAGAAGCATGCTCAACCATTTTTTTCTCTCGGCGGAAGCATTCCATATCGAAATATCATCCTCGCCTGGAGTTGCTGGAGAAATTCAGGATGGGAAGATGACATATTCATTCAAATGGATGTTTACTAAGCCATTGCATGTAGAAACCCCTTCTACCTCCTATAATAAAATGGAAGAAGAAACACTCAATCAGATCATTAAGAAGCTCGAGAAAAATATGATATTCTTCCACAACACTTTGGAGGATCTCGAGGCATCAATAATTCATTTCCATTCCTTTTATAAATTTATCAGTTCTAGTCTAATTACTTCTTTGAATTGAAGTCCATCCATTGCTTCAATTCTCCCAATGGGCCCCCATTCTCATACTGAACCCACCATTAGGAATACTCTCCCACTTGCCACCAGGCCACCATCAATTCCCAAGAAACCGATTAAAGCTACCACTACTCGAGGCATTGATCTTATAAACGAGGAACCCCAATCTCACACCAGCATACCCATCACTGAAGAAAACCCACCTCCCACATCTGTTGTATCCCCATTGTCACGCAATCCATCACAATGAATAGCCTCCACCTTAACCACCATTTCAGACATTCCTACATTTAGAAATATTCTCAGTGCCAAAACAAAAATGGAGGTAGACTTTGTAATTCAATTCATTATGAACACTACTAATGAGGCACTCATAGTTCCCCCCATAAGCACAGAGTTTATTACTACTTCTTTGTTATATTTATTACTAGCACCATGCACCTTCATGGAAACTGATCAGCCAATTAGACCTGAGAACCTCGGCACAGAAGCCATACACTCCTTAGCACTAAAATCCAAACCCACTTCCCTGCCACCACCGCAATCCAACCCAGACCATACCAGTCCTCGCATCGTCGAGCCCTTGTAGTGAGAAACCTCACCCCAAGGGAAGTCAAAGAAATTATATGACACTGGCCAGCCATTACAAAATTGATACCCTACACCCACTAGTATCACCCTCGATGAACTCCAGAGTTGGTTGTCGTCTCAATTTTTTAATTTCATTCAACTAGTTACACACCAAATGGAGGAATTTCACAACAATTTGATGGTAGAACATGAGCAAAAAAAACATCAGCTTCTTTCCATTGCAACAGAACGAGATCGCATTCTTTAGGAAAAGTAGACTCTGCAGAACTAGGTCAACGAAATAAGCACAAAGTTATGGGATCTCTAACCCTCAGTTGCTGAAATAGTCACAGATGTGCTGGAAGACTTTTTGTCCTGCACTCTCTTAGATTGATGCGATCACATCAAAATAATCCTTCACTGACATCATCTTGATGAACAAAGAGCTCAAACAAACTATTTTTTCCACTCAAAGGGTGCTACCAAATCCATCATCCTAGTATGACAGGGAGATCGAGCAGAAAATCACTCAAGTGGTTTGTGTGAAAGCCTCTATCACCCAGGCTACAGGAGAAGCTAAAGGAATCATGGCACAAGTTCAAGACTGGTCCGGCTTCATTACTAAGTAAAATAAACTGGTTTACCTACTACACCAATAGACTAATTATTTCTTCAACCAAAGACCACAACCACCAAAAATAGCTCCTAGAACAAGTAGATTCCCTTGAAATCTAGGTACAACAAATTGAGGAAAAATCGAGCAAGACTAAGAGTATGCTTCATGACCTCAAGCCACCTGCACAAGGCCACCTCCAAAAGCTACAACATATTAGTGAGGAGTTGTACACTCAATGGAATACCATCTTGATGACACACCCTTCTCAACCAACAGTCGAACTCGAGTCACATTTCATCGATCAAGCAAGCACTACCATAGGTTTTTGGTCGTGGCACTCGTTGAGTACACACAGTTCAAAAACACAACCATTGAGTATGTTCCATAATTGGGTCCTCCTAATAAGGAACATGGCAAGAAGGAGAAGCACTAGTAGGGGCACTACAATAGTAAGAAGCACCTGCAACACCAACAAATGATTAACTTGGGGACGAGTCAATGGACTGTAGTCGAGGCCTCTTGGGTCCTTCATTTTGGAAAAAACAAAATTCATCTTTTTATGTTTAACCACATTTTTACCAAAGTTAACCAGTTGGAATTCATGGAGAAGGCATCCAAAGAAGGATAAAGAATTCGTGAAAGTCTAGAAGTTTCAGAAGATCGGCCAGGTAAACCAGGGCACATGCAATCACTACTGAGCTAGAATGTTCATTGACAGTCGAGTAAGAAGCCATAGTCGAGCAACAAAGGCATCCAAAAAGGAAAGGTAAAAGCATCCGAGGGAGAAGAAGCAATCCAAGCAAGTGAAGTGCTTAAAAATGTTGAAGGAAAATCCATAAGTCGAGAGAGAAAAGTGTACCAAAATGTTGTTGCGGAGCCTCTTCAGCCTGCATGATTATGTATTCTCTTGGTCATGAATTATATTATGTTGCTAGTATTTTTTCTATCGATGATGCCTCTGAGCCGAATATACTGATGTAATGTTGTCGAAACTAATGAAAGAGGAATTTGCGGGGAATGTTTAAGAATATTCTTGTGTAGAAAATCTCTAACACAACTATAATACCATGTAGAAATTATATCAATGGACTCAATCCAATCATGTAATGTACTACAACAAGATACTAAATTCTTCTAAAATATTTGCAGAATATAAAACATGATCGCTTAATCACATGCATGTAAGGGAAAGAATTAAATCAATACACAACACCAGATATTCCTAGGAATCATGAAACAATACAATGTATTTGTGATCAGCACAACCTCATACACTCTACCAATTGCTTCACACTGATCTAGGCAAAATTGGACAAACACATAGCCAATTATCAACCTACCCTCAGCCTACCTTTCTTACACAATCCCTAGAGAATTAAACCCCTATTAAATAGGAAATTCATCCTTCCTTGATTGCACAATTCATCATGGGCTTCTCATGTTTTTATAACTGCACCTGGGCAGTTTGCCTAAAATACAACTGCTAGTTTACTAGCGTTCTTTGTCTCAATTAGGTATCCACCAGAATTATCATGCATGTAGCTATAAATAGTGAATCATCAGTTACTTGGTATATCACTACCAGTGAATTACATCTATTTTGATTCACTTGATCTTCCACTAGCTCATCAAATAATTAGAACTAGTTAAACTAATTTTAACTCAATTATTGTGAGTTATCTGATCCCACCCACACTACACTAGTGCTACAACTGCAGCTGGACTGTGTTAATAATAGAATCACTCTACATGTGATGCAGAGCTAATGGCTAACCCCGATCTTTCCCCAAGATTATACTCATAACAAAGTATACACTCTAAATTTTCTCTTGAAGGATAGGTTCATATATCTCTAAGAACCTTTAAAAACCAACTTTAGAATTCATTTCACGGAAGCTTATATTATAAGTGGTTCTATCGGATTTGACTCTAAACTCATTTAACCATACAAAAATTCTTTTACCTTTATAATATTCCACTTACCTTTCTATTTTCTCTTCATCCATGAACACAACACGTCACCCAATGAACCTCTCAACACGTGATTTCAAATCTTCCTCCGTGGCATCATCGATCCCATATCGCATCATGAATTTTAACCCATTTCGCATTCCCAAAACTTAGCACAATATCTCTAACCTACCAATTTCACAAATAGGCAAACATAACATACTTCGGCACTTCGCACATTTACCTCATCGCATGTCACACATTTTAGCTCATAGCAATAACAAGGTTCCTCTTATCATATGTGATATGTGATCGCATCGCATCGCATCACAAGCCCCACTTCTTATTGCATCGCAACTTACACCAATTAACTTGTGATAAATTAACATATAAATATAAAAATCGCCGATAGAGATGTGCGCTAACAATCTTATGGCCAGATGCGATATAATACGGATCGTCCATTCTCCGCTTCACTCTGTGGCACAATCTTGTCCTTCCATCCTCCACTTCAATACTGCGATTTGATCTTAACCATCCATATCTTAACCTTTATTTCTACGATAATATTCTGACCATCCATCTCAACCTTCAACCCAGTTTTCCGAAATTACATCTTCTATTGATCAAGTGTGATCCGATAGTCCCTGTGCCTCCTCCTGTGTAACTTTACTTGGTTATTTTTCGCATTCTTCTTTGGCTCCTTTTACGCGATTCCTTTTGTGTCTTGGTATATTGTTGGGGTTTTGGTCTTGGTTGTTCTTCCACAGTGTTAAATCCCTCTTAAGCTTTATTATGATAATTCACCCGTACTCAAACACGATAAAACCTCCACAATCACCTTTGCATGCTATTCTCAGTTTGGTCCTTCTCAGGTTCACCTTCACACCTATATTATATGAAATGCTATGATTATCCACAGTTTTTATAATTCATCAACACAACACACTCTACATGAACTTAGAATTGATTTTTCTATTAACAAGCAAATATTTACACAATAATGTTTTTCTGCTCGGCCTAATTTTCTATTTCAGTGGCCTCTCAACATTTCTTCTCTCTCTCTCTCTGCCCGTAGGTTTACAATCAAATCTCCTCTATTACCTATCTAAGAATCATGGTCTCTTAATGCCTTTGAGGCTTACAAATATATACAAAAGGTTCTGCAACCAATTCTGGTTCAAATCCACAATTTTCTCAGCTAAATCCTAAAAATCCTCTAAGTCCATTTTTTATTCAACTAATTCCTAATGATCCTCTCTAGTTCCACAAAATCATGAACTAATTTCTAATCTAAGATTTACAATATTTCAGAATCTCTCAATCCTCACCAATCACTCATGTTCTCCTACATTCGAGAACATTTACAAATATGCCTCACAATATTTAATTAAATCCTATTCTAAATGTCTCACATAAAATCCACTCAAAATATTGAAAATTACATTAATTAAATACTTAGGAAACCAACTCCCTTGAAAATGTAAGACCCCATAGATTCTATTAAATTTACAAAATTTGGAACCATGATGCTGCTACATCAACCTCCCAAGGTAGAAATTAATCATGATCACCAGATCATGTGTCTTCAATTCTGATGGAATTCCTCCTGGATCCCAGACCTTAGTTTGTAATTTGTCTTTGGTTGCCTCTCTTCCTTTGTGTTGTTTTGTTGTTGTTGTTGTTGTTTGTTTTTGTTCTCTAGGTCTCCATACTCTATGTTGCATTGCCCCACTGGCTATGCTCTCACAGTCTGCTAGTGCTATCTTTTCCTTGCTACTGCTGATTTTCTTTCCTGTTGATGTCTTCTTCTGATCAAACACTTTCATCATCAACCTTATTAATCTTTCAATATCCATGTCCAGTTTATATTCTAATTGGTACTCACTCTGCCAATTTTTTTTGCACTTTGTCCATTCATCTTCAAACTATTGTTCGTTACCTTCACTTTGGAGTTGTTGGATTCTTACTATCACCCTTACATCCTTACCCTCTTGTTGCTTATGAACTTTCATCTCATCTCCAAACAACCTTTATTCAATATATTTGATAAAAAATCATACTTAGATGTTTCCAGCAAACATTTTAGCAATTCACTTTCTACCTGATTCCTTTCAAACACCTCATCACTATGTCACTTATCAATTCCAGCATAACTCTCCTCCTTTTCCTTGGCAACATCCCATAGTTTTCCTTCAGCTCCTTGACTAATCCTCGTAGTCAGTTCAGTCTCCTTCAGTTCTAAGACTGATTCTTCTTTAGCATGAGACATATCTGCCCCATCTTCCTCTTCATTACTATTCTTCTCTTTGTCACTGTTATGTGACACTTCCATCTGTCCTTCTGGGTTGACTAAATCTTCCTCATTCACATATCTACCTATGCATCCCTCAAGAAACCTCATTTCTTCATCAAGATTACTAAAACTTAAATTATTTACCTTAGGTCTCAATCCATGGCTTGACTCAGACTCCCTTAACACATTTTCTAACAATAAAATCTCTCTGTTAGCTTCCTCAAGTGTTAAATTTGTATGCTTGATATCTTCCTTTTCTTTTGCTTGCTTTTGGGTACCCATATAAGCCAAACTCCCTCTTCTTACAACTTCAACAGTATGCTGAAAAGAAATATCTTCCTTCAACTGTGTATGATCTTCCTCATGAGACCTAACTGTCTCATCCTTCTTCTTTAAAATAGAATTAAAATTATGTCTCTCTGCTTTCTCTTCTTTGACAATACCTAAACATTGTCCATCATTATATATTTCACCTACAAACATACACAAATTATCAATTTAAAAAACAGAAGAACTTGCGGTCTCACTTGATGCTTTAGCCATCAAGTATTCTTGCTGCTTTGAATCCTTCATATGATTCAAATCCTCTATAAGATTTTCGTCTGTCTCTTCATGACTTTCAAAAATCAATGGGCCATGTTCTGGTTCACATACCAAAATTTTCTTTGTATACTCATTTACTCTGAGTAACTCTTCCTTCAATTGAGCATTCACTCTATGCTCCCACTTCACTCGCAACCTATGCCATTTGACTTTCCTTATCATAAGCCAACCATACCTTTGGTCTCCCTTATTCATCTGTAACATTTCCATCAATAACCCAAGATGGAAATTTATCTCGGCTTTCTCTCTATCAATCTCTTCTTGATTCATCGTCTTTATGCCTTTTACCTTGGCATGTTTCCTTTTGTTCTGGCTTTCCTTTGAACCTCTACAATGACCCTCAGTGGTCATCAGCTTCCCCTCCTTTATGAACTCCATCTTGTTCACTTGTGGACTTCACTAAGCCTCTATTTCTCAGCAAGTCTCCATACTTGCTGCAAGTACCTCACCAAGCCTTCTCTCCTTTGATCTCGGTCTTTTGGTAACACTGGTTCTCTTTCTCTATAACCTCTATTGAAAAAATCCTTTGCTCCTTGGCTTCTGCAATTCCACTTCCTTCCAAGGGCACTCTTGTCCTCTCTGTCCAACCTTCATTTGGATTCTATAGGTTCACTGCTACTTTCCTTCAGAGTATCCACTTTACTTTTCCTTTAAGAACGCAACTGGTTCTTCTCTTACAGCTCCTCTTGCTGTTATTTTGTTGAGATATTCCTCCTTCAGTTTGCAATCTGAAATATGAAAACATAATCCTCAAACCAAGAATTAATATAAAAACATACCATATTACCTTTAGATCTTCTGTCACACTTTATCTTTGTGCGTTAATTCCTGTCAAATTTAAAATCTGATATTTTCTTCCTTTACATGCAGAATATCCTTCTTCTCTGCTACCAAATGTCTTATGCATAGTTCAGCTCTGTAATCTTCATTTATAAAAAAAAAAAAATCATTTATTTGCTCTGATACAAAATGATGTAGGGCTAATGGCTAACCGCACTCTTACCCCGGGATTATACTCACAACAGAGTATACAGTTCAATTTTTCTCTTGAAGGATAGGTTCATATATCTCTAAGAACCTTTAAAAACCCACTTTAAAATTCATTTTACGGAAGCTTATATTATAAGTGGTTCTATTGGCTTTGACTGTAAACTCATTTAACCATACAACAATGCTTTTACCTTTATAATATTCTTCTTACCTTTCTATTTTCTCTTCATCCGTGACCAAAACACGTCACCCAATGAAACTCTCAACACATGGTTTTAACTCTTCCTCCGTGGCATCACCGATCCCATATCGCATTGCGACTTTTAAACCATGTCACATTCCCAAAACTTAGCGCAATATCACTAATCTACTGATTTCGCAAATCGGCAAACATAACTGATCTAATGGTCCCTGTGCCTCCTCCTGTGTAACTTTACTTGGTTCCTTTATGTATCCTTCTTTGGCTCCTTTTACGCAATTCCTTCTGTGTCTTGGTATATTGTCAGGGTTTCAGTCTTGGTTGTTTTTCCATGGTGTTAAATTCCTCCTGAGCTTTATTCTGATAATTCACTTGTACTCAAACATGATAAAACCTCCATAATCACCTTTGCACGCTATTCTCAATTTGGTCCTTCTTAGGTTCACATGCACACCTATATTATACGAAATTATCTGATTATCCATAGTTTTTATAATTCATCAACACAACACACTCTACACGAACTCAGAATTGAATTTTCTATTCACAAGAAAATATTTACACAATAATGAATTTCCTCTCAACCTGATTTTCTATTTCAGTGGCCTATCAACACTACTTCTCTCTCTCTCTACCCGTAGGCTTACAATCAAAACTCCTTTATTACCTTTCTAAGAATCATGGTCTCTTAATGCATTTCAGGCTTACAAATATATACAAAAGGTTTTGCAAACAATTCTGGTTCAGATCCACAATTTTCTCAGCTAAATCCTAAAAATCCTCTAAGTCCATTTTTTATTCAACTAATTCTTAAGGATCCTCTCTAGTTCCACAAAATCATGAACTAATTTCAAATATGAGATTTACAATATTTCAGAATCTCTCAATCCTCACCAATCACTCATGTTCTCCTACATTCTAGAACATTTACAAATATGCCTCACAATATTTAATTAAATCCTATTCTAAATGTCTCAAATAAAACCCACTCAAAATATTGAAAATTACATTAATTAAAAAACCTAGGAAACCAACTCCCTTGAAAATATAAGACACCCTAGATTCTACTAAATGTACAAAATTTGGAACCATGATGCTCCAGCATAAACATGCCTATCATTAGACCCTCAACTCGAAATTATTGAGATAGCTAATTCTATCACACTTAGTTACTATTACAAGGTGTTATGAGATAATATTACAATTAATTTTCCAATTTATTTAATAAATTGGTTGCACACTGATTATCGCTAGGATCCATCATTATGTGAGTTGTGATACCACACTAGTGTGTGTTGTTTCTAGATGCCAATTTCACTGTTTCTGTTGCAAATTTCAACACTCCCTCTCAACAAGAAAGGAATCAATTTGTCCCGATCCGGTACCTTTGGAATGTTCTGCATGAAACACTTCTCTCGTATTGTTCACACATGCAACTCTCCTAAAACTGAATGGCCTCCAACAACTGAATCATTATAATGCATCTATCATTGACGTCTTTTGAGCACTGCAAGCTCCTTCACATGTCTACTAGACTCTCTGTGCTGCTGACATCTGCATCCATACACTCTTCACTGTTGCGAACTCTGATCTGCACTCTAGTATCCGACACCTATCACTCTTTTTTTTGTCCTCTTGACATCTGACTGCATAAATCTAACTAATCCTTCCTACTACTGTTGTACTATGGGATCCTCGTAGCCAGGTTCGATCCATGAGACACACCATCTAAATGGACCCTGCCCAAATTATTCTTGGGATTAATTTTTCACATCACCCCACCTCACACCTAGAGGTATAGCTGCATGTACTCCCCCTGCCTATCTGGCTCAAAATTTCCCCCTCCTGGAGTTCTCTACTTGATTCACCTTGTATATCCACCTGGATCCAACCACTGACTTCCCCACTAGTTTTGGGACCACTTCCCAGGCACTGTTTCTGATAATGTAGTGATACTCCTCAACCATGGCATCAACCCATGTTGGTTGCTGCACTGCTTCCTCAAAAGAGGATGGGTCTGTCACAATACACTCGCTCATAAGAGCCATGTATCTAGTATACATGTATGGGGGCCTTCTCTTCCTGCGTTGTGATGTAGGTTATCCTACATGCTTTGTCACATCTAGCATCAATCTGTCATCCTCTCTGGTGTGCTTCCTACCATTTTTGGTGGATGGTTCTACATGAGTAGTTTCTGTGACTCCATGATCCTCATCTTTTGGCTTCTCCACATCCTAAGGTTCATCCTTTGGAACTAAGAGTTCCTCATCTACATGCAAGTCAAGCTCCCTCTCAAGGGAAAATCGCATGGATTTCTCATACTTCCCCATGTTACATCCCTTGCATGTGTCTATCTTCGCAGGAGTACCCTTTGGAATACTTGTAGAAATTTTTTGCATGATCCTCAAAGAAATGTGGTATAGATGGCCCAATCTCCTGTGCCATAACTCACCTGTATCCCATCTCACCACCTTCCCTGCTTTACTGCTCAATGTTGGTTGCAAGTTTATAAAGGTTCTTCACACAAACCCCAATCTTATTTACCTGTGCTATGGCTTTGTGACGAAGGAACGCCTTTCATTCACTGAAAACCACATCATATCCAATATTCTCCAACGGAGAAACTGAAACTAAATTATTTTTCAAGCATGGTACATGCATGACATTTTTTAATATGAAAGGTTTACCTGACTGTCTCTGGAAGGTAACTGTACCAATCCTAGTAGCATTATACCTCTCATCATCACCCATCTCAATGTGCATCGGAATATCCTTCTCCTCCAAGCTACTAAAGAGTTCTTTGTTTCCCGTCATGTGGAAAGATGCTCCACTATCCAAGTACCACATAGATCCCATCATATTCGACGCCATGCTTGTGATGAGAGAGACATCCAACTCAAACTGTTAGGCCAAATATTCACCCGCTGCAACTCCTGGAGCCTTCTTGTTGTTCTTCTTCTTTTGTGGACAATTTGTGGCATAGTGTCCATGATCATGACAGTGAAAAATTTTCACCTTTGTCATATCACGCTTCTTGCCTTCTTTTCCGGTCTCAGATTTTGAATAGGAATTCTTCCCCTTCCCCTTTTTTGCCTTACCATCCAAGTCACAATTTTCCTCATCATCATTCTTGGATGAGGATCCATCCCGAGTATTCCGCCAAAACACTTCTTGTTTCAAATCTGACGATAGTCACTCCCAATATGGTAACTTCACCCTCCCATTCACAAATTCATGGTAACTTTCCAGCTCCTGGGAAGGCCTAGAAGTACTAGGCTCACCAAGTCATCATCATCTACAACAATCCCAACACTTCCAAGCTCATCTCAACATTGAGTGAACTTGGACAAGTATTTATGGATTTTGTCGCCCTTCTCCGTTTTTTATTTTCCTGAGCTTGTCCTTGAGTGCCAATTTTTTGTGGTCACTGCTGCTTTGAAAATTATTTGTCAAGGCCTTCCACATAGCATATGGAGTTTCCTTTCCATGGAGACTCGAGAAAATATGATGTCGAACTCCCTCTAACAAGATCCTCCTTGACTTTGCTACCTTCTTCTACCATGCATCAAGAAGTTGGTATCTGCTACTATGAGCTTGGGAATATCATTATCTATGAATTCCTTCTACCCATTTTCCTCCAACACTGCCTCCATCCTGTCCTTCCATGTAATATAATTCAAATTTCCCTCGAGTGCATATTCGAGTCTCAAGCCATTGAAAGGCGTCTTGATCAGCTTATAGCTCCAAAGAAAGTACCTGCAAATTAGAATAATTTTCAACACAAACTCAATTTATTCTCCACTATTGTGATTCCTGGTGCTCCGATACCATGTAGAAAATATCTAACATGGCTATAATACCGTGTAGAAATTTTATGAATGGACTCAATCCGATCATGCAATATACTAAAGCAAGATGTTGAATCCTTCTTCAATATTTGAGAAATATAAAACATGATTGCTCAATCACATGCTTGCAAGTAAGAGAAAGAATTAAATCAATACACATCACCAGATATTCCTGGGGAAATCAACTTCTCAAAACCCGTCCATCTTTATTGTATAATCAATTAAGGAATAATGAAACAATATAATGTATTTGTGATCACCACAACCTCATACACTGCACCAATTTCTTCACACTGATTTAGGCAAAATTGGACAAACACATAGCCAATTATCAGCCTACCCTCATCCTACCTTTCTTACACAATCCATAGAGAATTAAACCCCTGTTAAATAAGAAATGCATCCTTCCTTGATTGCACAATTCATCATGGGCTTCTCATGGTTTTATAACTGCACCTGGGCAGTTTTCCTAAAATACAATTGCTAGTTTACTAGCCTTGAACCTTTATCTCAATTGGGTATCCACCAAAGTTAGCATGCATGCAACTATAAATAGTGAATCATTAGTTACTTGGTAAATCACTACTGGTGAATTAAATCTATTTTAATTCACTTGATCTTCCACTAGCTCATCAAACAATTAGAACTATTTAAATTGATTCTAACTCAATTATTGTGAGTTAACTAATCCCACCAGCACTACACTAGTGCTACAACTGCAACTGGAACCTGTTAATAATAGAATCGCTCTACATGCCTATCCTTAGACCCTCAACTCAAAATGATTGAGATACCTAAATATATCACACTTAGTTAACTATTATAATTTTTTATGAGATAATATTACAATTTATTTTCCAATTTATTTAATAAATTGGTTTCACACTAATGTATCACTAGGACCCATCATTGTGTGACTTGTGATCCCACACTAGTGTGTGTGTTGTTTATGGATGCCAATTTCATTGTTTCTTGTTGCAAATTTCAACATCTTGTGTGACTTTATGTGTCGCCTTCTAAAAAATTTGTTATGAATGCATATGTGTATTACATGTCCTTTTGAATGTTTAAGTTGTTACAATTTTATATGTGATGTTTTTGTTCTAGGTTTAATGAGTATTGGTAGCTTTCATATGATTTCTCATGATTCCTGGTTCCTTCCCCTCAACTAAGTAAGTTCGTGGCACACCTTGATTGAGACACCTTACTCTTCCTGAGTAAGGTGAAAATGTCGATGTTACGCTAGACTGTAGTGGAGCCTTTGTTGGCCCATGTGCTTGAACCCAGGGTCTCAACATGTTCACCATTTTTTGCCAACAGTGTTGAAGGGACAGAAAAAGAGAGAACACAATATAGCAGAGAAATAATCTCATGGAAAATAATACAAAGGAAGGAAAGCCTCAGGGATAGGTTTGTAGAAGCATTGGTTGCACTACAGAGGAGGAAATAAAACATAACACAGAAGGAAAAGAGCACATATATATGTGTCACTACTAGAATTCAAGGAGCAGAGAAAACATTTAGTTAAGCATTGGGAGGTGAAAAAAAAATATTTTAGGTGAGGAAAATACTCCTGGACTCCCCGTAAGACTGGAGGGTGGATATGGCTTTCTTTAGATTCCCTTGGCAGCTTGGGTGGAGACTTATTCCTTAGATTCCTTATAAGGAGATTTATTTATCCCCCTTTTCTTATTTTCTAGTTCATATTGTGGGTTTTTTATTCCCCTTATTAGGTTGAAATACTATCTAGAATAATTTGTTAAGGGTGGAGGTGATAAATATTTGGATTCCCTCACTTGGTTTTGGGTGGAGGTGAGCCTCTAGATTGCTTTCTTTGGCCTATTATGTAGAGCCACATTTTATTATTAAATTAGTTGAAGGGTGGAGGTGGTGGACCATTCGATTTTCTAGTGAGATATTGAATGTAAGAAGTAGCTAGTGCATGGAGGGGGATGGTCCTCTGGAGTTCCTATTTTAGGTAGAATATTTTGTTAAATCCATTAAGCACTCATCCTCAAGCTCTGGAGATTTTGTCTCAAGGGTGACTACTACAAAAAAAACTTGTTTGGAGTGTTTCTAAGTTTGGGTGAAGATTTGAAGTCACAATCTCAGTTGTCTGGATAAATCCATCAAAGATAAGTGTATGCTTATGACTCTCATGTCCCCAATTTTTAATGCATTATTTTTTCATGGATTGTATGTTGAGGAAGGATATTTTCTCCTATGTGAATGAACATTATTATATTAAAGGCATGGTATGTAATGGCCTAGATCCAAGTGTAAGCATAATCCTAGTCTAAATAGCTTATATGTAAGGACTATGTGAATTTGGTAAGTGCTTGATTAGTAACCATGGTCTATGTGCCTGAATATCAAATAGATGGGTGAATCTCTGCAATTGTTTCTCATTTGTAAGCCAGGAAATCTAGAAATATAGCATGGAAAATGTGTTGGTTGAATGCCTATGTTCTAGTTGAGGAGTGTTAATTTCTTATGTGTATAAGTGATGCTAATTGTTGTACAGATGATGAGGGGTAGTTGATCCCTGGAGATTGATATATTAACGCATGTTCATGTCATATATATATACACAACAATTTAGTCTCGTTTAAAGACTCAATATTAATACAACAATAACCCATTACTAAGTATTAGCTCAAGCAATTATCAGTTATGTGGCTAGTTATATATATATAACTGGCCACATAACTGATAATTGCTTGAGATAATACTTAGTAATGGGTTATTGTTGTATTAATCTTGAGTCTTTAAACGAGACTAAATTGTTGTGTATAGAAGAGATAGACCAATCTCTGTTAATTGAATGGATGTTTCATTAAAATTATTTGGCTACTACGTGGGTGGTTACCCGTAAATCTTAGTAGAGACAGTTTGATATATATATATATATATATATATATATATATATATATATATATATATATATATATATATATATATATATCACATGGCATGGATCGAGCCCTACTGAAAGCTCAAGAAAAATATATGCAATGATAAAGCTAAGGGCAGATAGTGTTTAGACACACATATATATGTATGATAACTATATACGCATTTGTACGCTGGGTCGAGGCCTTGGTAAGATTTAGAGGGATAGCCTAGAGTGGCTTTCATACACCCTTATACACATTTACAAATTATGCATTGGAGGCATCGAAAAATGATACTCTTACGTGCATTAACAATTATCAAATCATCAAGGGGCGAAATTTCCAAAATGTAAAAAAATGAACAAGTGTCACATGCCATGTAGTAGGGCCCGAAGGAGTAAAAAAAATGTGGTCTCAGGCTTAAGTATTGTGAGACTAGGTGCCATGCCCAAGCGATGATTGTGGAGGTCAAGAATCATAACTAGGGGTTAGAGGATTGGCTCTCTCTTGAGCCATATGGTCAGAAGTCATGTCCAAAGGAGTAAGCAGGTGAGATCCCATTCGTCGAATGATGCAAACATCAGAACCTTTTGTGTATCACAAAACTTTATCAACGAATATTTCAAGGGGAGTGTAAAGGAAGAAATACCAATATCAAGTTCCCAGGATGATGTAGCATGGTATACCTCTAAGTGGGCACATAAAGTGGGGAAAACCCTCCAATCACATAGAATAGGGAAGACATGAATAAATGGAAAATCAAAGGTTACATAGGGCCCAATCCATGAGGGCAAAGTGACGAAGGATGATAACACCTTGAAGCCCCTACCCCGAAGGTTTTAAATGGAGCATGGTATAAAATTGATAGGGTATTATTCTCGGGCTAATGTGCCACGATGGAGCCCACCGGCATAGGTAAAAAGGAGAGTGGGACTACATAGTTGTGTGATCCATGTAGAAGTGTTGATTAGTGTGGAGAGCTCCATATAATATTAGAACGGTCATCCTTTGAAAGAATGCCAAGGGGAGAGAAGAGTTATTTTAGGGGAGAGTGTTTCCAAGGTGATTTGGATTTTGAGGGGCCTACCCACAATACTCCTCATAGTGCATATATGTATGGATTGGATCACGCCAGTTTTATAGTGGGGTATTACATGACCAAGATGAAAAAGTAGATGGCTACGATAACATTTTCATGTGGTAGTTAGAGGTCAATTGGTATTTCCATGTGGGCATGATGTGGGGACCACACTAGCGCCATGTGGTAGGTCGGTGAGATGGTACTAACTAAACAAATTTTGGGTCCAATCACTGGCAATGGTGTCAATTAATGTTGGACCTTGGAGGAAGTTTTTGAGTGAAAAAGAACCAATTCTCAAGAAATTTTCAAGAAAAAAATTTAAAGGGGTTGTTAAAAATTTGTCCATAGACAATATACCCTTATGTGCAATGAAGACTTAGTCTTGGAGAAAGAAATTATTACCCAGAATATCATTTTATTGATGATTACAAACTCTAGATATTCAGTTGAAAAGAAGAACTGATTAGAAGTTTAGGGTTCACAACTTGGGCTTTAGACTTAACCTAACATTCAAACCCTAGGAAAGGAAATATGAATGATATGTTCAAGAGGAAATGAAAACAATTAAGTAGTGGAGAGCCTTTAAGGCTTCCCTGAATAAAAACTACAGGTACTTTCCACAACCTTTTAAAGAAACATAAATAAATATATGTCTTATTCAATAAGACCCACTATGATCATACACTAGCTTCATAAGAAGAAAATATGGATAACATTCACATAAGAAGAGTGACACATAATGTAATCCACCAAAAAACTCGAATCAATATGGCAATCCTTTATTATCTCCAAGAAAATCTAACATTTACACAATAACTCAAAACTTTTGAAAATTCTCTGAACACCCTTTCTGTGGTTCTTATGCCTTTAAATATTACATCGAAATAAATTAAAAAATTTATTGTTAAAATTGCTTAACTATTTAACTACTTCTAACTAAATTCATCTTGTTAAAAAATTTAAATACAAAACTTCTCTTATAAGGATAAAAATGATGATCCTTGAAATTAAAAAATTAAATAAAAGACTTCATTGATCGGGTTGATTAGGCTTCAACCCCTCTAGATATATTAGCTCCACCACTCGTACTTTTAGAGGTGTAATCATCTTGTCACTCTTTTACATATTGCTTCATCTGGAGATTGGTATGCAAGAAAGTCTTGATAAGCCATCTGCAAGTTTGAGTTTTTGGTATAGTTCGACTTAGTCATGAACAACATCTTTACTGACCAAAGGATCTGAAAATCACACTAAGGATAGTTCACAATAGTTTTTCCTCTCAGAGTTTCAGAAGCTTCAAGAACATTGTCAACCTAAATTTTTATACTTAACAACATTTTCTCATATGCCTCCCAAGGAACTAATTTATCATCTTCATCCCAAAAATTTGGCAATCCTTCTCTTGTTCTTTTATCAAAATTTCTATTGAATGTCGCAATTGAACTTTATACTTCTTCCTGTCGACTAGAATCCATGGTATATAGGATTTTTTTCTTGAAAAAAATTCTCACTTTTGAAATAAAGGACACTCTGTCAACTATATCCAAAGTTATGAGTTCATTTGGACTTTTGTCTTTTAATAACTTTATCATCTTCTTTTGCTTTGGAGACTTTATCTCCTATATCTTTTCCAATTCTTTTTATAGCTGGCTGAGATTTCTTCAACAAAAATTTTTGTTCTACAATAATATTAATGTAGTCCTAATTAGAACACATGTCCTACATGATTTCATCCCAAACTGCTCATTTTTCCTCTACCGAAGAGGAATTTCCCTTTATTCTTCCTTTTAACTTATCGATCTCATATTCAGATTTCTGTTTCTCACACTAAAGTTGGCTATTCTTCTCATTTTCTATGTTGAGTTGTCTTTATTTGATGTTTAACTTCTCATATGTTTCTACGAGAGAACTTTGTGTTCTTTTCAATTCACCTCCTGAAATTTTCAAGTTTGCCATTACCTTTGCTATTAATATGAAGGATTACTTGAGTCAAAGAAATTTGGTACATTAATAGGATAAATCTGACTTTGAATTTGCTTTTTCAACTTAGTGACTTCATTATTTATTTTTATTAATTGCTCTAGAAGATGTTCCTTTCCTCTTTCAACTTGGGAAAGCTCAATTATTTTAGCATTTTCAGACCTAGGCATCTTAAAATTATTTCTCAAGAATTGCATTTTAAATTCATTATTATATAATAGGATTTGTATGGCTTCCCTATCCTCTCGATCAACTCCTAGTTTAATAATCATTGTTTTGTACTCCTCAATTTGTGTAAGCTTTGCTCTTGAATTGGAATTCTTTTTTTTAAATGATTGGAAACTTTTTTAAGGAGTTTTTATGCTTTTTTCATTGTTAAATACTCTTACCCAAGTCACTATAAAGCATTTCCCAAGATTTTTTATTCAAATTTATCTTGTGAGGCAATGGGATATCACATACATTTATAGATAAATCCATTGTTTTTAAATTAGGTCCTATAGGAAGGGATTGAGTAGTAGGATGCATGAGAGACAATTTTAACTAATTCCTTTCCAAATCCATGGTAGATAACAACTTGGTTTGATAAATTGAGGTTGATTGTGCCGATACTTGTGTTTCTATGTCTCTTTTCACCTTATGACTCCTTTCTTCAATCTAGTGGTAATTTTTCTGCAACATATCTACTAGTGAAGGATTTTTCTCAACTAAAAATGTTGTAAGATCAATAGAAGTAGAGGAAGAGGTTGTGTACACTATATTTCCTAATTGCATTTGGAAACTAGTTTTTTTTTACGGTACTTCAGTCAATTTAACTTGCACATCTCCTTCTTCTTCTCCTGGGACTTTAGCTCTCTTTTGTGATTGTAAATATTCCATTTCAATGTTTGTTTGCTCAGAAGCATTCCTCTTCAAAGTATCCTCCCTTATAGACGGGGTTTCAATATCCATCTCCTGATGTATTTTATCACCTACCTAAATTTCTTGATTGGCCAACTTTTGTAATTATGGTTTGCATTCAGGTAAATAAGGGGTAAAACCTACTTCAATTCTTTTATTATAAATTATATGATAATGATCATATGGCCATATATCCCCTTTCTCAAAGTTAAATTCCATTAACATTTCTTCAGCTTGAGTGAGGGCTTGCCTAGTATTTATAATGAATGGTCTCACACCCCTTTCCAACTTGAAAGTATATCCCTTGTGCCCAAGTACAAAATGAAGTTGATCTAAATTCAAACTCTACCTTATAGACTCTAAACAAAGTTACCGATCAAACGAGAAAATTACCTGATACCCATTTTTTTGAGGTAGCGAAAAAAGCACTTGATTTTGAAAAGTGGTGATGCAGAATCACCCTTCTTTTGGAGCATATTTTTGGCACTTTAAATTTTCTTATGATTTTTTTTTTAATATCATGATTTTCATGTCAATTTTGAAAATTGGTGAAACAAATCACCTTTATTTTTGGAAGATATTTTTGGCACTTTAAATTTTCTTATGATTTTTTTTTAAATGTCATGATTTTCATGTCGATTTCGAAAAATGGTGATGAATAATCAACCTCTTTTTTTACAGAGTTGATTTTTGACACTTTAAATATTTGTATTTATCAAGAATATATGTTTGCTTTAAAATGTTAGTGATTTTCATGCTAATTTTGAAAAGTGCCAACCATTTTTGTTTAGAGGGCCTATTTTTTACACTTTAAAATTTCTAATATTGGTAATTTTTGTATTGATAATAAAACATATAAAAAAAAAAAACATGACAAAAAAAAAATTTAAATATACACATATATATATAAAAGAAAAAAAAACTCGTAAAAATGTAAAAAAAAAACAAAACTAACTTGTAAAAATATAAAATTTAAACAAAAAAAATTTACAAAATATAAAAATAGAGAAATTAAAAAAAAAACACATAATTTAAAGAAAAGAAAAAAATGAACCAAAAAATAAAAAACCTTTTTAAAATAATTTAAAAAAAAAAAACTCATAATTTAAAATAAAATAATTAAAAAAAAACAAACAAACAAATTAAAATAATTAAAATTTAAAAAATTAAAATAATTAAAATAAAAATTAAACAAAAATTAAAAAGAAAATAAAATTTAAATTAAAAGGAGAACTTTAAAAAAAAAAAAATTCAAAAGGAAATTTAAAAATAACATAATTCAAAACAAAATTTACAATAACAAAATTAAAAGAAAAATAAATAATAAATAAATAAATAGAAATAAATAAAAAAAATTAAAATAATAATAAAAAATAAATAAAATTAAAAAATATTAAAATTATTAAAAAAAAAAAAATTAAACAAAAATCATATAAAATAAAAAAATATATATACATATAAATAAATTATAATTAAAAAAAAAATGATTTCAGCCTCTTTAAGGTCGCCTAGGTGAGGGAGGTTGATTCTTAGAATCGATGTCCCTCACCTAGGTAGCCTTAGCGCCTGGTCACTGGGCAGAGGGGAGTCGTGCGACTCCCCTTCATCCGACAACCAGGCCACATGGCCGACTAGGCGAGGGAGGACGGTTCCGACAATCACCCTCCCTTGCCAGGCCGGTTGCGGGGCCTGGCTGTTGGGGGAAGGGGAGCTGATATATATATATATATATATATATATATATATATATATATATATATATATATATATATATATATGTTTACTTATTTATTTATTTCGGCCTTCTCGAGTGATACGAATCTGAATTGGGGAAAAAATTTTGCTAAAAAAATTAAAGTGCTCATAATCGCTCCAAACCAGAATGACCAGATAGGTCTCATCGCCAAGAATTCGGCGCACTTCGTTTCACTCAAAACAGAGTTCGTGTGAGGAAGAATAGAGCCTGTTGTTCGTTTTCCTAAACAACTAAAAAAATTGCAGAAAAGGACAAAAAGGTGACATGGCATCCTAGTCATCAAAAAGGAATATTTTGGGAATATTCCTTCATTTTTTCCCAATGACACTATGCCAAGTGTCAATCTGTGGTTCAATGATGTGTGGGTGATTTGTTGCATTTGTATTGGATTTGGGAGGACCAATGGGAAGAGGAAAAATGGCAAGCCCGGAGGTCACCACGTGCTCCCCCTCCAAGGCCGAAATTTGTAAATTCCAATGTCAAAATTCATTAATATATGGTGCAAAAAAAATTATGTACTGGTGGAAGGGTGGAGGTCAGGGTTGAACCTGCGACCTCCCCCATGTAACCCACAAGCCTTACCAACTGCTCTATACAGTAGCTCTTATTATATATGGGGCACGCTTTGTATTTATGTTTTATTAAAGGTTTGGGTGGAGGCAAGAAGGGCCAGCCCTTACCACAGAACCGTGGCCCCAAAACCAGGTCAAGTGCCCAATGCTAATCAGCGGGAATTAGCATTAAACTTGGGTTATTGACCCTTAAACATATGTTAATTTTCACTAATCCTTTTGGTTAATACGTATTGTTTAAAACGTGTTTAGAGCGCTAACTACCAGTTAAACCAAACTTTTATTAAACTTATCCTGAGATTAATTTGGCGGTAAGTTTGGCGGGTCCGCTAATTTCGGTGCCACTTCCACATTTGGCAGTGCTAACTAGAGTTTCTCCAGATTTGGAGGAGTTTTCCTAGGGAAAACTGAAGAAGCCATAACTTTGGAATATTTCGATCAATTTTGGCTCAGAAAGAGTCATTCCTAGATGTTTTGGATGCTCTAATAATGATGGTGCAGGTTGTAGAGGCGTTGGAGTACTTTTGTAAGGGAATTTTCCACTTTGAAGATTAAAGAAGCCTAGGGCCACCAGGAGAGGGGGTCATGACTAGTCCACTTGAAGACCATTTTTAGAGCTTGAAGAGTCTATTTTGTGATTTTTGGGTCTTCTGAATCCATGGAGTAAGTTGCAAAGAAATTGGATCACTATAGGTGCATGTAATCAGATAATTGACCATTAATCCAAAGGGGGCCTAGGCAGTTGAAGTGGGTCCATGGAGATGTAGCCCAGGAGGGGTGAACTTCGTTATCAGTTGTTGAGTAACGTGTTTTTTGTGTATTATTTCTCTATAATTTACTTTTTTTACATGAGATTTTAACATCTAATTAACTCATGAATTTCTCATAAAAAAAACACATAAATCCTCACATAACTGGCTAATTTGAGACGATCCTAAACACATTTATTTAATGCTGATGAGGGAGCTGACACAACAAAACTAGTTTTCCCATATTCAAATCAAGTTGGTATCAGAGCATAGTTTAGCTCATTTTTTCCAAGGTTAGATATATAATTAGCTATTGGTTTTTTATATGTGTGTAAGGAGTAGTTCAATATTGAGGACTTAGCTCTCAAATCACAACAAAGAATCTTTTTATGCATTACAAGTGTGATGGAAGATTCAACAAACGTTGTTTCTAATCAAACTTCCTTAGCAAAACTCTTTGATAAATAGATGTTGCAGAAGCTCTACATCATGAATGATATGGTGCAATAGATGTATGAAGATAAGAGGGAGAGAATTATACTTCAAGAGAAGTCAATTGCCATGAAGGAGGAGAAGCAAGAGCTTCTTGAAAAGATGCATGAGATGGAGATTCAGCTCCATATTGCAAATGAAAACCTAGCAAGGTTGCATGTGATGGAAACTCAACTCCATGATGCCAAAGAAACTTTATCCAAGTATGTGCATGAAAAAGAGGTATGCGATTCAATTTTATCTTCAATTTCCTCTCAAGATGAATGTTTTGGTGTTTTTGAAATACACGCCAGAGGAATAGGGTCCAAATTATTGACGAATATGGGCTATGAAGGTAAAGGATTGGGAAAATATGTACAAGGCATAGTTGAGCCAATTTTTGTTGAGGAAAGGTCTAGGTATTTGGGTCTTGGTTATGGAAAACATGTTGTAGAATAATCCAAAGCCAAGGAGGCACATGAAGGTGTTCCAAGAAGGATTTTCATTACATGTTCATTACCTCAAGCTTGTGAAGTTTGTGTTCATGAGGAATGAAAAAGTTTTACACCCACTTTGCAAAAATATGCTCATAAGCATGCATCTAATGAGAATGGAAAACAAGAGGATGTTGAAAGCTCTAAATTCATTGAAGCCATTGTTGGTATACCAAAGAGAGCCACTACCTCATCAAATTCACCTCCTCAAGAAGGCGGCAAAGGTGAATGTGCAAGGTATAAATCTGCCTTTAATAAAGTTTATTTTGATTATGATAAACATGGTAAATCTTCACATAGTATTTGGAGAAATTTTACATGTTCCTTTTGTGGTTTTAATAACCATAATGTTTCGGATGTTGGAATAATATAACCATGCATAGGAAACTTTCAAAATAAAGGAGACAGAAAGCCAAAGGTCTTATGGAAAATGGAAACCATGTTGAAAAGAAGATGTAATTGTTTTTCACTCATTTCCATAAGCAGCGTCATCTTGTAGACAAGTGTTGGACTTTGTATCCAACAAGTCATCCACAACATTTGAAGAACGTGGAGAGAGAGATTTACAAGAATGGAAAATAGGATTCCATAATTGATGTAGGTCGGGATGATTCACATGATGAAGAGTAGCTTAAAGAAGCACCATTGAAATGGTTTGGTAAGAAATTGTTAGATTTCTTATCGAATTAAGGCCTTGCGTGTCTTTTGAATATTTATGCAAATATTGCCTTATTGATGTATTTATTTTCCAATTGAATGCATTTCTCTTCTCTTGAAAGTATGTTGCATGCTGTATAAAGCAAGATGTTGGAATATTTATTGCAGAAAAATTTATCATTTCATCTCTAAAGTACTTCTACATGCCAATAGGATTCTTGTACTTGTGATTGTACTTGTGATTGTACTTGTGAGAGAGTTGAGAATTTGTTGGACTTGAGATTTGGTTGTTTGAAGAGGCATGTTTTGTCGACTTTTGTTTGGTCGATGGTTTTGTACACCAAGATGTAAGAGTACATGGAGATGTTCACATGATGTGACATTTGTTTCTTTGAAGGAGAAAAAGGAAGAGTTCATCAAGTTATGTTTCTTGCATGATGTGTTTCTCAAGATTAATGGCTTTTCTTGTGACAAGATGTCTCAAGATTTTGGGAAGGTCCACTCTTGAGCAAGAGGCTCATGATTATCTTTCATTCTCAAATCCATGGCATGAGCAACATGTTAATACTGGAGGATGTTGGAATCAAGAAGCCGAAAGTGGACAAGATGCCAAAAAAAATTGCAGCCAAAACAACAGCCATTGTAAACCATTTGATGTGTTGACACCAAGAAGCAAAAGAGATTGTGAATGCATTCTTATAGATGTGGAATTTGGAACCGTGGAGATAAAAAGAATGGCCATTTATTTTCTTGTTATTACTGATGTGGGAACTCATTATTGTAGTTCACTCAGATGGGCTTAACTAGGAAAACTGGTTTCCAAGGAGAAGCTTTCATCGAATGCATGTTTATGTAAAGGAGGAACATGATTATCAGTGGGAAGGCCATCAGTTGGCTTTCCAAGCACAAAGGGATCACTTTGGTACAAAAATATGTTTAAGCATTCAACAAGCAGCTAGAAAATGTTGGATTGGGTCAGCAGCAAAAGGAGAACATTGGTTGAAGTACCAAGGCATGTTAGTGAACCCAAGTGGTTTTCATGGAGATTTTTCCAAGTAGAATCAGGTTGATAGAACCTGGGAAAGAGAAGAGTATTCAGCTCTCATCATATAACCAACTTTTGTGGGTCCAAAATCCTGTCAGTGGGAAGGAGTGATCAGAATATGGATTGGGGGCAAAACTTTTCTAAAAATTCAAAGTGCTCAAAATTGCTCCAAACCAGAACGACTGGATAGGTATCATCGCCAAGAATGTGGCGCAGTTTGTTTCACTCAAAACAGAGTATGTATGAGGAATATAGAGCATGTTGTTCATTTTCCTAAACAGCTAAATAATTGTAGAAAATGACAGAAAGGTGAAATGGAAGCCTAGTCAGCAAAAAGGAATATTCCTTCATTTTCGCACAATGACACTGTGCCAAGTGTCAAACTGTGGTTTGATGATGTGTGGGTGATTGTTGCATTTATATTGGAATTGGGAGGACCAATGGGAAGAGGACACATGGCAAGCCCAGAGGGCACCACGTGCGCCCCCCCCCCCCCGCCCTCCAAGGCCGAATCTGGTAAAGTCGAAGGTCGAAATTCATTAATATATGGTGCAAAATTTTTATGTATTGGCGGAAGAGTGGAGGTCGGGGTCAAAACCACAACCTCCCCCACATAACCCACAAATCTTACCAATTACTCTATACAATAGTTCTTATTATATATGGGGTGCACTTTGTATTGATGTTTTATCAAAGGTTTGGATGGAGGCAAGAAGGGCCAACCCTTACCACAGAATTGTGGCCCCAGAACCAGGCCGAGCGCCTAATGCTAGTTGGCGAGAATTAACATTCAACCTGGGTTATTAACCCTTAAACATGTGTTAATTTGCACTAATCATTTTGGTTAATGATGATTGTTTAAAATGTGTTTAGAGCGCTAACTACCAGTTAAACCGCAAATATATTAAATTAATCCTAAGATTAATTTGGCGGTAATTTTGGCGAGTCTACTAATTTCGGTGCCACTTCCACATTTGGCGGTGCTAACTAGAGTTTCTCCAAATTTGGAGGAGTTTTCCTAGGGAAAACTAAAGAAGCCATAACTTTGGCATATTTCGACCCATTTTGGCTCAGAAAGAGTCATTCCTAGATGATTTGGAAGCTCTGAGCATGATGGTGCAGGTTCCAGAGGCGTTGGAGCACTTCTGTAAGTGATTTTTCCACTTTGAAGATTAAATAAGCCTAGGGCCACTAGGAGAGAGGGTCATACCTAGTCCACTTGAAGACCATTTTCAGAGCTTGAAGAGTCTATTTTGAGGTTTTTGGGTCTTCTGAATCCAATGGAGCAAGTTGAAAAGCCATTGGAGCATTGTAGGTGCATGTAATCAGATAATTGACTATTAATCCAAAGAGGGCCTAGCTAGTTGAAGCAGGTCCATAGAGATGTAGCCCAGGAGGGGTGAACTCTGTTATCATCTGCTTAGTAATGTGTTTGTTGTGTATTATTTAGTTGTAATTTACTTGTTGTACATGGGTTTTTAACAACTAATTAACTCATGAATTACTCATTAAAAAAAAATGACACATAAATCCTCACATAACTAGCTAATTTGAGATTATCCTAAACACATTTATTTAATACTGATGAGGGAGTTATCACAGCAAAATTAATTTTCCCATATTCAGATCATTGAGGCTCACCTAGGCGAGAGAGGTTGATTTTGACAATCCATCACCCTCTCCCAGGAAGCCTCAGGGCCTGGTTGTTGGGCAGAGGGGAGCCGCACTAGGTGAGGCAATTTGATTCTAAGAATCGACCTCCCTCACCCAAGCAGCCTCAAGGCCTGGCCATCTGGATGCCTGTGCGAGGGAGGGTGATTCTCACAATCGGCCTCCCCGAGGTTGTATGGGCAAGGGACGTTGATTCTCATAATTGACCTCCCTCTCCCAGTTGGCCTCATGGCCTAACCGTTGAGCGAAGGGGAGTCGTGTGTCTCTCCTTCGCCCAGCAGCCAACTGGGCGAGGGAGGGAGATTCTCCGAATCGCCCTCCCTCGCCCACTCGGGTGCAAGGCCTAGCCTTCTGGCAGAGGGGAGTCAACGAAATCATTTTTTTTTAAATTATAATTTTTTTATAAATTTATTTTATCTTATTTTATATGATTTCATTTTTTTTTTTTAATAATTAATGATTTTTTAATGGTTTTTTAAAATACTTTTAAGATGGGTTTTTTTATGATTTTTTTTTATATTATTTTTTTTATTTTTTAAAATAGATTTAAATTTTTTTTTAATATGTTGTTTATTTTATATTTTTTTCAATTTTTGTTTTGTATTTTATATTTTTGTTATTTAATAAAAAAATTATTTTAACCTTTTTTTAATTTTTAATGTTTTTAATTATTATTTTCAATATTTTTAATTATTGAATATTTTCAATATATTTTTTTTCAATGTTTTTTTTGGTTTTTTATTTTTTTAATTTATCTCATCAATATTATTTATTTATATTTTAGGTTTTTATTTATTTTTTAAATCATTTTCTTAAATTATGTTTTTTTTAATGTTTTCTTTTATTTTAAATTTTTTATGTGTTAATTTTTTTTTCTTTACATTTTTTATGTTTGACTTCTTCTTCTTTTTCTTTTTCTTTTTTGTCATAGATATATATATATATATATATATATATATATATATATATATATATATATCTTGTTTTTTAATTTTCTTTTGTTAAAAAATATATTTTTATTCATTTATTTGTTATTATATTTTTTAATTTTTTGTGTTTTTTTATTTTAGTTTTTTTTTCCAATGTTTTCATATTCTCAATATATTTGATTGGATATATATGTCAAATAAAAAATGTGTAGAAGTAATAAGTCTATGAGAACGATTTTTTTGTTGATGGTGTATTTCCTTAGTTGTTGATAGGATTATGGAAACGAAAATATTTTTTGCATAATCTTTAATATGTTTATTAGTTTCGATTTATTAAACTCAAAAGAAATATAATTTTAATATTAAATATTATTATTATTATATATGAAAATAATATTAAAATATATATATTTCTCAGTAATAAAATATAAGTTTTAAAAAACATTTTGCAATACAAATTTCCACAAAAACAAATGTTTTAATGTCGAGAGTCATAAAACTCCAAAATCACATAAAAATTCATTTTTTTTGTAAAGTTGTTCATTCATCATAACTGAAGTGTTTCGTATTCAGTGATTTCAATACATTATATAAAAAAAACATTAAATTTAACAATTTGTTATTATTATGATAAATAAGATTTTAAAAGAGATACACTTTTAACCTTTAAAATTAAAATTACTCTTAGAATAATAAATCTTTCATTTACTTGTTCATTTTTAAAATTTGTTTTAGTCGTATAATTTGTTCATAATTTCATGGTTCAAACATGTTAAACACTTTAGATTTTTAAAACTATGGTTGAAAACTTGTCAAAATATTAGGGTTTTTCTGAGCTATGATATTTTGTCTCTAATGCTATGGTTGAAAACAATTACAATTTTAGCATTTTAGAGTCAAGATATTTTAACTTTAACAAGATGGATGAAAATTGTTGGAAATTATAAGGCTTTGAGGCATGATATTTTTATCTTTAACATCATGTATCAAAATTGTTGGAATTTTACGATTTTTCAAAGTCCTAATATTTTATCTTTAATTCCATTGTCAAAAAAGTGTCCATATTGTGACCCTTTTTTTTTTTTGTTATCCCAACATCAACACTTCTTTTGTTTCGAGGGTGTTTTTTCAATTTTTTTTCAAGAAAAAAGTTGGTTTTTAGCATAATTTAAAAAAAAAAAAAAATTGACCCTAAAAAGGGAAAAATGCGTTCTGTAATACACACTTTTGAGTTTTGGGGTTTTTTCATGTTTTTTGAGTTTTTTTTGGGCTAGAGTTCTCGTTTTTAGCTAATAGTTATTGTTTCATCAGTAACTTTGTTTCTAGTGAAAATATTCTCATTAGCATAAAAGTTAGCAGGTGATATGGTTGTATTTCAGCTCCATACGTTCTTATTTCTGTGTAGTTCTTAAATAGGTATCAATCCCCCATTAGTATCAACACTTGCCTGAAGGAGCTTTTTTTCCTCAGGAAAAATTCTTGGAGGTTGTTGATTGTCAAACTAGAATATACAATGACCATAAAAGATGTAACAAATATGGGGAAAAGCCTTCATTGCTTTCCTTCCACCTGATAACACTAGTCCAGTCAACCATTGATCTCATTTGATTCTTTGAGTCCCTAATGTTTAAATTGAGATTATTTAATTTGTTTGCATTTGCATATAGGAACAAATAGACCGAAAGAGATGGATATTTGAAATAGCCAATGATATGAAAAGTTTGGAACTGAAAATTGATGAAGTTAGCTACGTAGGAAAGAATGTCTAAAACAATATCATATTGTAGCATAAGACTCAAAAACCCTAAAGCTAGTTCATATACTATCCCAATATCATCCTCCCCAAGAATGAGCAAAATCACAACTAAAACTAGTTGTGCAGTCTCAAAAAATAAGGCTATGGGGTAGTTTGTTGTTGGTGGAGGAATTTGAGAGTTTGATGGTAAAATGAGTTTAAACAAGCTTTCCTTGTCATTTTGGAATGGGTTCGGTATGTAAGGGGTAATGTGTTAGGATTTTCAATTATGGGGTAATGTGTTAGGATTTTCAATTATGGGAAAATTGAAATGCTTTTGAATTAATTCCAATGTAACTTCAAGAATATTCTCTCGAGATGAAGATATAATGAAATTTCTTTGAGAAATGAGAGAAGATGCAAGCCAACTTAAATTTAGGAAAATTGTAGATAATTGGTACAATGGAATAGCAAAGGCCTGATTGAACAAATTGGAAGAGGTCATTTGATTATTTGAAATGGTTAAAGGGCATCCTAACGCATTTCCATGAGGTCAAATGGATAGCAAGGATCATAGATTTCAGCCTCTCGGTCCATGAATGGGATAGGACTAGATGGTGAAGTAAGGTTTTTAGTGGACTTTTTGGTTTCCTTCAGATTTCCCGATTTAAAGAAAAACAAGATCAAAGGTTGAGAACTTATGAATTACCTAGAAAATGCGGGATGGCGTGAAACTGATTACTCAGCGTACAATCAAAACAAGGAAAAACCCTTTTAATTTGTCTAGGATATTCAGGAAAAACAAACGGCTTAACGACGATACATGGATCATGGAAGGTATTACATGGATTGACACGTTGGAGAGTGACGTGGCAAAGTGACATGGTAATATAGACCTGCTCGCTTACCTGTCTCGTTAGCTATCGTTGTCTTTTCAATGCGTGGTTTAATTCGTAAAACCATTTACCTCTTCCGACGAGTTCCTGTAGTGGTTTGCGTTAACATAGGAATACCCTTCGGGTTGAGTAATGGTTATTGATACGTGGACGAGTAGTTTTGGGAAACAACTCTTTCTGACATGTCCTTTCATTTAAAATTCGACAGTTATGACCCGTTGGAAATCTGATAAAGTTGCTACTTCGTTCAAACAAACCACCATCCGATCATGACTTGCACGTTGCTTAATATTTAATTTTTGTAAACCCTCTACACACGGGCCAACGCTTTTTGACCTAAACATTTATGCCTTAGATGCATATATAACAAAACTTTATGATAGGGGACTTTTTACATGTACATTTTTTAAAGCACCTATACAAAACTTTTATTATTTTATTTTATTTTATTTTTTGTTTTTATTTATTTATTTATTTATTTTCCTTTTACAAAATTAGAAGTAGAACATTAACTACAACTAGTGATAAGAGTTATTTCTGGGAAGAGTGTTTTCGAGGTGATGTGGTTTTTGAGGGGCTCACCCACAATACTCCTCATAATGCATATATGTGAGGATTGGGTCACACCAGCTGTATAGTGGGGTATTACGCAACCAAGATGAATGAGTTGATAGCAACGGTAACACTGCCATGTGGAAATGAGAGGTTGATTGGTATTTCCACATGGGCACCATGTGGGGACCACACTAGCGCCATGTGGCAGGTCGGTGAGATGGTACTAATTAAATGGCTAATCTTTGGATGGCCATATCTTTGGATCTGGGAGTTGAATCAAAGCAAAATTTATATCTAGTTACGTGTCTTTTGGATTAATCACATCCTCAAGACTTGGTCGACGTTTCGAACCAACTAATGTGGTTCATCCTTAGGATAAGGTGAAAAAGTTAATCGATTTTCATGAATAAATAGTATGTATGCATCATTGCCCGAAGATAGTCGTTAAAAACTAACTGTTAAAAAGTAGTCGTTAGTGAATTAGGTAATTAGTTAATTAGTTATTAAGGGAATAAAATTCAAATTAACTAATTACCTAATTCACTAACGGCTATCTCCGAGAAATGATGCATCCATACTATTTATTCATGAAGATCAATTAAATTTTTCACCTTGTCTGGAGGATGAACCACATAAGTTGGTTCGAAACATCGACCAAATCCTAATGATGTGATTAATCCAAAAGACATGTAACTACATTATGGATCACAAAAGTCTTAGATCTAACAAAATTTATATCATCAGAATCATCTCGACAAAACGCACATGATGGCATCATTCATTTTGAGTTTCTCAAAAGTAAAAGAAAACAAAAAATTTGTACCCCATTTCCATAACTAGGCCATGGATATTGGGTCATCTCAGTAACTACCTCCTTCTAACCTTATTTACAGATGGGGATAGTAGCAGGTATATTACATAATGTATATTTCATAATTTTGTATTAAATTCAAGATAATGTAAATCTCAGGTCAACTAGACTAGGCACTACAAAAATCTTATGATTATCATAGGTTACGAAAGATTGTTGGATGTCTAGTAGGAATTTGGCTCTCTCCTTACAAGTGAAATCCTTAGCAAGATGAAACCCCTAAGTAATTATGTAGCAATGAAAGGAATTCCTGAGCATGCATGGTGAGTATAACAACGAAGAGGTAGCCTAAGAATGCACATGGCTAGATTCAAGAAGGTGTGTCAAAGGTTGAGTTCTTACTCAAAGTAGCTTTGTTAAATTCAAAAATAGCCATACAAATATTGGTTAATGATTGAAATTTACTTTTGAATGAGTGTTACATTATGGAGTTGAGAACCCCTAAAATAAGATAATTTTTATATGATCATGACTATAACATCATATTTGCTTGATGGATTCAGAACCATTGAAAAATCAAGAAATGGATTGAGATCCTAAAAAGAAGATCACCATAGGAAATGAAGCTCAAAAGAAAAAGAATGGAATGATTAAATTTCAAAACTTGTGTTATATCTCAAAATAATCAAAGTGGGAGCTAGAAAATGCATTGTGGGAAGCATTTCCGCAACTATTTTGAAAGTTTGGAAACTATGTCATTGCAACTAGAGTTCCTAGACTTACAACTCTAATACTTCATGTCCAATATGTGTTGGAGCCTTGGAAGAGGAGTGAAAAAACCTGAGGGATTATGATGTAGAGAAAGCGATACACTTCCTTGGGTTTTTCATGTTGAGGGGAATGAGGCCCTTACTAGTTGGAATTACTATAGGAGTTAATAAATTGTGAAGATTTTGCAGCTCAAGTTCTTGGAGCTACAACTTTGAGACTTCTTGGCTAGTCTGTGTTGGAGCCATGGAGAGGATGAGGATTATCTAAATGAATACATTTAGAAAAGGAAATTTCATTCGTAGTGTTGTGCACACTAAGGGGAAAGAGAGATTGTTAGTTGTAATTGTTCCATAATTCAACAAATTGTGGAATTATAGTAGTTGGGGTTCCTAAAGCCACAACTGTGAGGCTTCCTAGAATGTCTATGTTGTGGCCCTAAAGGGGATAATGATTGCCTCAAGGGATACAATGTAGAGAAGAAAAACTCACTGGTTGGGTTGTAAATATTGAGGGGAATGAAACATTAATAGCTTGAATTTCTACAGAATTCAACAAATTGTGAAATTATAGGCGCTGAAGTACGTAGAGCCAAAAATCTAAGACTTCCTAGTTGGTCTATGTTGGGCCCCTAGGAGCGAAGTACAATCTAAGGGACTACAGGGTGGAGAAGGTGGTACACTTCATTGGGTTATGCTAACTAAGGAGAATGAGAGATTGTTGGTTGGAATTTCCGCAAGATTTATTAAAAATGTGAAATCATTAGGTCAATTATATGGTGACGTGCACTACGGAAAATGCAAAAATAAAGGGGAGGAGATGTAACATCCTAGTGTTAATCCCTGTAAATCATAATTTTACTATGTAAAGTTTATTTAAGGTGGTCAGCTAGTATGTTGTGGGATGGAAAGCTTATATTGATTGATATGACCAAGGGAAATTATTAATAAAATAAATGTATGGTTGTGATATAAGAGGAAAAATAACATTAATTGTTTGTGATTCAATAAGAGAGAGGGTTAAAGGGGGTCCAATAGGAGTTTCCACATGCTTATATCAATTTATTATTGAATCATCTAATCGTTATTAATTTATTAAGCATTAAATGCATGCAGGAAGCTTGTGGGAAAGGTCATCTCACTAATTTATGAAAACATGGAATGAATACAATCTTCCTTTAGAAATGTGAGTCAAAGAATGCATGAAAGAAAAGAAAATTTGAGTAAGATATAAGATAGTTTTTACAAGCAAATTTTTTGGCACCAAGAGGAGAGTTGGGTGTTAGGAAATGGCACCAACCATGTTGTGTATTAAAAAATAACTTGCTAAAGCTAATATTTGCATGCTTAGTTACAATGTCATGCCTAAAAGTGTATTTCTTGTTGAATAAATAGCATCAAAGCCCTAAAAAGTTGTTATGAGTGCTTCTATGACAATTGAAAATTCCCATAGTCACCAACTAAAACATTTCATGGTCAACCTTATGTTGGATCCCTACATGGAAGTGTGATAACGTGAGGCATTGAGTAACATAGAAGATGATTGCATTCCTTTGGTTGTGTAAGTCGAAGGGAAAAAGAGCTAGTGGATTGAAATTGTTGTTGGAGTTAGAAATTTGAGTATTGGGTCATTGTGTGTGGATAGTGGACAACCAAGAAAGCCAATTCTCCTCATGGACTCATAGCTCCAACTCACTAAATGGAACATCAAGCATGTGATTATGGCATTTGCACAATTGGTTATTTATAAAAGATCAATGTTCTTATTACATTTCTTATGTTAATTCCATTATATATAAGTTTTATTTGAATCTTGTGTTTTCTTAATTAGTTGCATTCACAAATTTTAAATTGTTGTTAGTTGCATGAGAATTAATGGCATAATGCATGCATTCATTTAATTTTGGTATGAGAGTTATGTTGGTAAAAATTATGGTAATGTTCCTAGCAAGAGAGTTGGGTATATTACAAATTACTATTTGAGCAAAACATCACGGTAGCGTGCCTAAATGTGGAATATGGGGATTTTACATTTGTTCCCCATGAAACCATAATCGTTTTATATACCTCATCTACTAAAGCTTCATTCAAAATAACACTTTTTACATCCATTTTATGCAATTCCCAATCTAACTAAGAATTTAGGAAAATGATTAACTTGATGGTGATTCATTATGAAATTGATGTAAAGCTTTCCTCATAATTCAATAATTCCTTTGTGTTCGGCATAGCCTTAATCCAATCTTTATTTTTTTTCATAGTTTTTTCCTACCAACTTCACTTTGTCCTTATATATACTTCCATTAGCGTTATATTGGGTCTTGTAAATGCATTTCCAGTATATTCCTTGCTATTTCCCTATGGTAATTCAACAAGTCCCTATGTGTTGGTGTACGTGCTCTATTTGCATGTCATATTGCCATCCTTTCTTTTTTTCTATTCTTCAATAAAAAAGGTTGTAGTATTTAGTTATTTGATTCATTAGTGTATATAATTAATTAATAATGAATTTTGCATAATTTTTGTTTATTTTATTACACTCCATGTAAGTTGTTTTTTATTTTGTTGTTGTTTTTTTAATTATTTTATGTCGACTTTATCTAAAAATGATGAGCAATTTCTCTTAATTACGTCGTAAGGTGTTCCCTCGAGGAAGAAGTCCCTCAGATTCCACTTTGCACCATTTTTCACCATCAGATTCATTATTAGACGATTGAACAATGGTCTATTGTCAAATTAAACAGTTAACTATTGATTATTAAACATGAAAAGATACAAAAAAACCATTGTTAATTAATAAAATAGTTATAATATTCAACAATTTATTAATAAGATTCGGCAATGGTATGCACTCTCTCATTATGATCCAGGAGACAGAATTATGTGAAATGATGGTTGCAGATGGTTTCTTTCTTCTGCAATTTTTGAGGTATGAAAATGGTATGGTCTCCTTCTCAGTATAAATTTCACTGGAAATTTAAAAAAAGAAAGAGACCAAACAAACCCTTTTAAAGATTACAAGTAGAATAAATCTATTATATCCCCGATTTATTTAATGTTACACAGATATAATTGTTGAAATTGTATGTTTTTTCCATTTTTTTTTATAATAAAGATCACTTCTAACTGTTCTTTAAAAAAGCATAACTATGTTAAATGACACCATAATTTTATTTTCTTTTGTGCATTTTAAGGGAATTCTCCAAATAAAATTCGCAGCATCAAATAAAATTGGAAAGGTGATTTCAGTAACTCAATATTACCCATTCCTCTTCGATATTGATGACTATAAAATCTAGTCCTTTTTCCTGAACAATAGACTGATTGTAATACTCATTATCTGAATCAGTTGATAGTTGTCATGTTGTGCTTACAAACAATTTTGTGAGCCTGAGGAATTTTAGCAAGTTATCACATGGATTTCCCATGGGGATTGTGGGGCACATATGTGGATGGTTCAGATTTGTCCTAGCAAATCAATAATGATTTCAGCTTATGATTTGACGATTTCATCTTACGGTTTGGTGATTTTGGGTTGCCACCCTTGTTACCCTCATTTTATTCTCATTTTCTTTTGTTGCAGGCACTTTGTCCTTAGACTAAAATTCCATGGCGTACAACCCTGGCTCTATGCATTTTTCCACTAGAGACAGTCCAGTCCCTTAACACCACACTAACCCTCTCTTGTTTCAGGTCGTTGGAATTAGGTTTGGACTACACAAGTATTCCCATGCTATACCTTTCTGGCGATGTATCACTTAGATCTGTGATCATGTTTTCATTGAAACTTTTCTCTTTTTTATTTTAACTCATTTCTGTTTTTTCTTTGGTAGGTGGCTCCTCTACATGCCTGGTCAGAGGTCCATTGGCCATGGAGGTTCTAAGGTCCTAATTTCTTGTGCATCACTTAATTGTTAGATTTCGTGTTTCATTATGGTGAGTATGGCTTCTCTAATGTATTGTAGCATGAGAAGAATGTTAACACATTTTAAAGTGGTAATTTGTCCCAACCTTTAGATTATAAATTCAACGATAGCCAATGATTGGAGATAGAAAGCTCAATTTTTTCCATTTGACTAAGTGTCAACCTTCCATCTCCTTCCTTTTTTTTCCTGTGAAGTCATCACATTGAATAATATAGCTTCCTTCCTACCCAAAGCTAGCATGATGTTTAGCTCATTCCCATACACTCCTAATTAGTGAGTCGCTTCCTCCCACACTTAAATAGAAAGGTAGAAAAAAGTTCATGCACAGTTTTGCATAAGTTTCTCAATCAATTTCCCAATTTATAAATTCCCTTAAATTAAGGAATTCCATATGCATGAATCTAGTACCAATGATGTGTGTGGCCCAACCCATGATGGATATCTTCATGTACTAGTTAAGTTGGCTTTTCTTATTACCACAATTGCAGTGTGATGCATAGGGGCTTGTCTTGCGACATGTTGGTTGGAGAAAATAGAAAAGGCATGGTAAAAATAGAAGAACTAGAGCTCAGTAAGTCTTTTATAATTCAATTCGTATCAAAATGGATATTCACCATATGAGTGTTTTCATTGTTTTCTTTAATTTTTAAAGTTAAGATGGGGTTGCTTATTGCCAAAATTGTGAACTTGTCTCACACAAGAAAGCTAGTGGTAAAAAAAAACAAATAAGCCTTTTATAATTCAATTCCTGTCAAAATGGATATTCACTAGGTGAGTGTTTTATTGTATTTTTTTTTCTAAATTTCCTTTTGTGTTTTTGTTGAACATTATTTTTTCTATTTCTCATAGGTTAGTTTTCCATTCAAAATTTTAAATTTGAATGATTAAATTTCCATTGATTTTTATTTACAAAATCATCAAATAAGTCTTTTATAATTCAATTAGTGTCAAAATGGATAATTTTCAAGAGGTGAATGTTTTATTGTGTTTTTTTTTCTTTTTCCAAATTTCATTTTTTGTGTTTTTGTTGAACATTAGTTTTTCTCTTTCTCATAAGTTAGTTTTCCATCCAAAATGTTAAATTTGAATGATTAACTTTCTATTGGTTTTCATTTATAAAATCATCTTACTGAGAAGTATACTAGGCTTCTTAATTTGATAGAAGCTTGGCAAGATATGGTAGGTGAGATTTTCAATTTAATTTATTTTAAGTTGCAAAATTTATTTTTCAAATATAAGTTTATTTAATATCATTTTAAACATTTTTACCAACTTTCCAATCAACCAACTAAACATCTTTACCAACTTCCCTTCTAGACGTGAGAAAAAATTACATATTTATATATGAAGTTGATAAAAAAAAATATTTGTATGTCTTTAGTTTCAAATAAAAAATCATTATTTTATTGATATAAATAAAAAGTAAAGACAAAGTATACATTTGAAAATTTCATTTTAGAAATCACAAAATTTTATATTTTTATAATTATGAATTTATTTACCTAGTTCCACATATACGAAATCGAAACATATGCATAATGACAACAGTATGGTTACACATGTTCTTCAACATGCTTTCAAACAAGTTTTTGGGAACAATTTAACAAACCTTTATGTTGAAGTATTCAATTACGTTGCAGTAACTCACTATTCACATAGAATAGTGCTTAGGAGTGGGGATCAAAGTTTCACTATTCACATAGAATTCATGACTTGGATCAAAGTTTTTCGTTTATAGTTGAATTAAAAATATTGTCATATACTGGGATATTTTTTTGGAAATAAATAGTTATAATATTAAATAAATATAAATAGTTATTGTATTAAGAAATACTATTTACATAGAATACTATTTATGAGTTAGATCAAAGTTTTTAATTTATAGTTGAATTAATGACAACATTATGGTTACACATGTTCTTCAACATGCTATCAAACAAGTTTTTGGGAACACTTTAACAATCCTTTATGTTGAAGTATTCAATTATGTTGCAGTAACTCACTATTCACATAGAATAGTGCTTAGGAGTGGGGATCAAAGTTTCACTATTCACATAGAATTCATGAATTGGATCAAAGTTTTTCATTTATAGCTGAATTAAAAATATTTTCATATACTGGGATATCTCTTTTGGAAATAAATAGTTATTATATTAAATAAATATAAATAGTTATTGTATTAAGAAACACTATTCACCTAGAATACTATTTATGAGGTAGATCAAAGTTTTTAATTTATAGTTGAATTAAGAATATCGTGATAACTTGAATACCTCTTTTGGAAATAAATGTTTCTTATATTAAATATATATTTACGTTGTAAAGCGTTTTTATTTGAAAACAACTCTCCTCAAGTGTCACTTGTACTATTATGGACCACTGATCTTGATGTCTGTCTTTGGATTAAATAAAAATTATTAATCAGTTAAAAAATAATCAAATAAGTGTTTAACAAAGAGTTAAACGCACAGAGATTTCTTGACATGGTAGGGAGACTCAAAGCCTTGAAAGCATTGGAAATCAACATTGTGTCATTGCTTGAAAGGGAAAAAGAGATGGTTGTTCCTCTTATCAGCCTACTTCAAGGGCTTCTTCATCTTGAGCACCTGATAATAAGCTGCAGGTTTCTACTGGTAAGGAATAGTTTCTAGAGTTATGTTATTTAATTTCTGTGTTTCCAATCAAAGTTAAAATGGATATCTCTTTGTAACACAACACAGAAATTAGGTATAGATCATATACCATCGTGTTTAAGCCTCGCACTGGCCTATCTGAAACTATCCATATTGCTTTTGTTCCATTTCTTTAGTTGTTTGGATCAGAGAAAATCTAGTGGTTTGAATTCATCACTGTTGTAACCTTAAAAAGAAAACGATATTTTAAATTGTAAGCCCCTCCAAAATTATTCCTGTAAACCCTGCTCTTTCTTACGGAGGAAGAATCTATGGATTCTTATTGATGGGTGTATTAATGGGAGGAAGAACCTCATCAATGGCCCATATAAAAGATAATAAGGCACCCTATTGAGAGCCACCTTAACTGAGAAAGAATCACATATCAATGGTAGAGAGGATCAAAAATGTATTCGAAGATCAAATTCATTAATATTTTACTGTCGAGAAAGAAATTATTAAATAAGATACATAATCCTTTTTCCATAAATAATAAGACACATAATCCTTACAGTAAATTTGAAAGTTTGGAGAGCAATATTACTTAAGTAAATCATGATCAAAGTTGATGCATGTTTTCCATTATTTCTTCTGAGACTAATTTGTTGATAACTTGTTCACTGGATCAGTGATCGCAGATATTTTCTTGAATCATATATCTTTTCATTTCTATTTTAATGATATTTATTTGTAACTTGTTTTTGGATTTGGATTTAGTGCAATTGAAAAAAAAATTGGTTAATACATGTAATTTTAAACATAGATAATACAATTTTAAAGAAGTCATAGATTTGGATTTAGTTTTTTTAAGAAATATAATTTGAAAGATAATAATCATATATTTAGATATAGTTTTGTTTAGTGTAATACACAAGCAATAAGCTCTTAGACCAATTTCATTTCAACATGATGGCTCTTTCCTTGTCAAATATGAGCTTCAATGATATTTTATTGTGTAAATATGCAGGTTCGCTTCTCGTGCTACTAGCAAGGTGTTCAAGAGTCTGGAATTTTACACAATGGCAATGACAAGGTTTTGGGGGTTTGGCAATAATGCCCGGTCTAACATCTTTAAGGCGTATTCTTAAGTAGTCTGGCACAGATAAAAAAAAGAATGTTTACATGTTTACAATGACAGCGCTGCTTCTCATAGTGTTTCTTCAGTTTCTGTACATAACCAAAGAAAACCCTTCATAGATATTACTGCATTGGTACCAGTCAAACCCTTTTCATGATATCTCTTTGTCATACAATGCAGGAATTAAGTAGAGATCATATACCACCTTGTTTAAGCCCAGCAGACCTGAACAAGTTGCACAAGAATATAAGAACTTGGTACAGTTATATTGCTATTTTATAAATTATGGATTTCTGTTTTTATAGAAAGATTTATTATATTATTGTTTTAATGATTTTTTTTCATGTATTGATAATTTTTATTTTTTTTATACAAAACAGTAATTTTTTATTTTTATTTTTCTTTCAAATTATATATATAATTTTTTTTTATCAAAATGTCTAAAATAAAATTATAAATTATTACATAATTATAAATTATTACATTCTATAATTTATTTATTGAGCATTAAAATTCATATTGAAAATTAAAAACGAAACTTCAAATTAGATTTAATATGAATCATACTTTATCTAAAAGTTTAAAGTGTTGAGTATTAATTAAAATTCATATTGAAGATTAAAAAGAAACTTCAAATTATGTTGAATGTAAATGATATTTTATCTAAAAGTTTAAAGTAGGTTGATCTCGATTATTTTTTATTTGTTGATTTTCATTATATTTGATTAGTTTAAAGTATACTGATTTCTTAAAGTATTGAGTATTAAAATTCATATTGAATATTAAAAACTAAACTTCAAATTATGTTGAATCTGAATCATATTTTATCTAAAAATTTAAATTAGGTTGATTCCCATTATTTTTTATTTGTTGATTTCCATTATATTTTATTAGTTTAAAGTATGTTGATTTCTTATTTAATCTCATAAAAATGGTTATTTAATCTCATAAAAGTGGTTTTATCAATTATTTTTGAAATGAGTTTAAAATATTTGATTTTTGGTTTTTAAGATTTCTATATATATAGTAGTTTTTTTATAGGTTTTTAAGATATATATATATATATATATATATATATATATATATATATATATATATATATATATATATATATATATATAGTAGTTCTCTTATATTTTTAAATCGTTGATTAAAATAAAATTTTATTTAAAGCATAAATAATCCTATCTATACTAGACTACTATTTTCTATGTTATTGCTTTATAGTGTTTCTTTTGCAACATATGGTGCAATTGCTAGTTAAATAGTTATTGTATTAAGAAAATAAATATACAAATAGAATATTATTCATGAGTTGGGATCAAAGTCTTACTATTCACATAGAATAATATTCATGAGTTCGATCAAAGTTTTTCATTTATAGTTGAATTAAGAATGATGTGATATGCTAGGATACCTCTTTTGGAAATAAATAGTTATTATATTAAATAAATATAAATAGTTATTGTATTAAGAAACACTATTCACATAGAATACTATTCATGATTTGGATCAAGGTTTTTCATTTATAGTTGAATTAAGAATGTTCGGATATACTAGGATATCTCTTTTCGAAATAAATAGTTATTATATTAAATAAATATAAATAGTTATTGAATTAATAAAATAAATATATACAGGTGGATACAAAAAATTGAAAAATAAGATCAAAAGAATCTTATACTAGGCAAGCCATAAAATGAATAGTCAAGTTTCTAAATTCAAAGTTTCAAAGTTTATATACTTGTAACTCACCATATAAGAAAATGACTACTCATGGTTGAGTTGGGACCAATGAATTTGATTTGTTTTTTATTGAAGAATGTCAAGAATAGGTTTACACATTTCAAAGTTTAAATATCTATATTCATAAACAAATTTTGTATTTTATAATTATGAATTTTTGTGTATGGGTGTTCCCACAATTAAGAATCATGTTGCAATTGCTTTTGGAGTGTATTGTGTGTAATTTTCTACTTTTTTAAAAGTAATTAGATCAAAACACAATTGTAGAATGACAACATTATGAACACACCTTGTTGAGGCATATTTTCACCTTTTTTTAAATAGTTTTAAGAGATCAACTTTACTTCCCTGGTTGAAGCAACTCACCATGCAGACATAATATTAGTCATGATTGAGTTGAGATCAATGTTTTTTATTGAAATGTCAAAATTTCCCCCAGATGACTAATTTTGGAATAAATAGTTATTACATAGATTTTGAATCCAAGTGGGGAGAGTAAAACTTCTTATATATCTATTACCTAAGCTAGACCCAATTAACAAAAAAAATATTGAAGGACATGAAGGTACAATTCAATCCACCTTTATGTATCTATTACCTAAGCTAGACCCAATTAACAAAAAAAATATTGAAGGACATGGAGGTTCAATTCAATCCACCTTTATGATCACATATCACTTGTAAGAAAACTTGTAACAAAAGGTAGGACTGCTAAACACAATTAAAAATCTACTTCTTCACTTTATTCCTCTAACATAAATTTTGAAAACACAATTAACACTCTTCTTATTCACTTTATTCCTCTAACATAAATGTTAAAAACACAATTACTCTTCTTCTTCACTTTATTCCTCTAACATAAATGTTGAACTATTGCTGCAACAAAAAACAATAAAGGTGCCAATACCATGTGATCATTGAAAAATAAGAACAAAAGAATCCTACACTAGGCAAGCCATAAAATTCATTCAAGTATAAATACTCAAGTTAGACAAGGAATTATAATGTTATTCAATATAAAAGACAACTATGGAAAAAGCTTTATTTTCAGGTCTCCATTGTCAAGTCACAAGCATTGCCATCCTTATAATATTAAGACTCACAGGTGGAAAGGGGGATTGCTCTTTTAACCAATTGTTGAGATATACCTTTATATTACACTATAAATATTAGAGAGTATACAACATTAATGAGTTAACTATGGAAAAACTTTATTTTCAGGAATCCCAAGCCACAAGTATTGCCATCCTTATAATATTGAGACTCATAGGTGGAAAGGGGGATTGTTCTCTTAACTAATTGTTGAGATATACCTTTAGATTAAACTATAAATATTAGAGAGTATATAATGAGTTTGTTGTTATGTATATAATATTTTCTTTATTACAATGTCTGTACTAGTGGAAAAAGAAGAATTGGTCTAGAATAATACATATATCTATATAAATTTGTTTGAAAAACAATTTAGAAAGTATCAAAAAATTTAAAGTAGTTTAAGAATTATGAAATTTTTAAATAATTATTTTTTTATACCACTTAAATATTAATTACGCCACAAGATGTTCCTTTGGGAATAACACCCCTCCATTCCATTGTGTCTCATTGTGCATCATCAATTTGTGTGTTAGATGATTAAAATAATTTGCATGGTTGGATCATATTGACAATGGAGATCCAAAAATAACTGTTTGGAACAAACCAACAGTGATATCAAATTTTGGATCTCGTATATTCTTTAATCATATATCAAAATCGCCATTTCCGAACACTTTGTGTAGCCAAAAAGCTTCAAGGGATCATATGTCAAAAAATATGGAGTAAGCATGCATTTATCTGGACATTTATTTTTGTTGATTTTGCAAGAAGTGGATGCAAATGTGGATGACACCTCTAGATTTCAAACCTTGGTGTTCATCTGCAAAAAAAATCCACGAGAAAAATGTTCTAGTGGGAACAGGTTCCTTAACATCCTTTTTGTTTAGAATTCATTACTTGCCAGTTGCTTACCTTTGTTATCATCAATTGAAACCTAACTTGGAGAATAGGTATCAGTATCAATTCTTTCATGTTCAAAATCATATTCAATCAAACTTATCAAGTTTCCAAGAATTTGTTTATGAAATTGAAAATCTTAGGTATGAAGCTTCTTAGTTCGTTTTTCTTCTTATGAAGCTTCTCATGAATTAATATAGACAAGAGGCCAAAAATTACTTGTAAGGGTTGAGAATACGAGTAGAGATTGAAACCTTCCTTGAGATTAAAGATGTGGAGCTTGACTTGTCTTTGCATCTTTGAGACACAAAATTTTTTATATGTTGTGACATCTGAAATTTGAAACTTCGTTGTCGAACATAAATGTAATTTAGGGGCAGTGTTTGTATAATTGTTTATATTTATCTTAACATCCCATTAAAGATTCAAGTAGCTCAAAACTAGAGGTGCAAAAATTAAACACATAGTAGAAAAATGAACACAATATTTCAAGGTTTGGGGGTATAGTAATAAAGATACATGTGCCTACCTTGTAGCACCTGAAATTTTGAAAGTGAGCTTTATTTGATAAATGTGAAAGGCAAGTTTCTGATTAGTGTTTATGTTAATTCTTTCAAATTTCAACTAATTTAAGAATATTCATACATCAACTTTCACTAGAGATTTCATTCTTTCTAGTTTATTAGAGTCAACTCAGTTTAATCTATGGCTATGTCTGGAGAAGCATCCATGAGATTGATGATCTCAGAAGCTGCAAAGTGTTACAATATTCTATTTCTCTATTCTTGTCATTAAAACCCAATTCATATTAGACATGGACCAGATAGTTGTACATAGTAAAAATTGGGCACATGTAGCCTAGGAATCTCTTCATGAAAGGGTGCCTCGTGGGGATGATATTTATGATTCTTTTCCACTACATAAAATAAACCTATGTAATGTTTAGCATAAATAACAATCTTTCTCACAGTAGGATTATTCCTTCTACACAACCAAAAAAGTTTAATGCTGGCCAATCTTTAAGCTAACATTTTAGGAATGATTCATATGAGACAACAAGAAATTATACTATTGTTTATCATTTCATTCTATGCTTCTACAAATCCCGATCATGCATGATGATGAAGGGAGTTGTAATATAAGAAAAGAGTGAAAGGCCAGTTTTACAAGATCTCCCATTAATTTTCAAAGGAATCTTTTTAGGCTTAATTTCGAAAGGACTCTTTTTAGGCTTAATATTCAAAGGACATTTTTGGAGGTATTTTTTAAAGTGATATTTTTTTAGAGGCTTTTTTAAAGTGGCATTTTTTAAGAAGTTGGAATTAATTTTCAATGGACATTTTTTGGAGGTATTTTTTGAAGTGACATTTTTTTAGAGTACGTGTTTTGGGTTGAAGTAAATCTTTTATAATGATTTTTTAAAATGAGTTTTTGTCTAACTTTTTAAATGAAATTTTTTTGGAGGACTTGGAAGGAAATATTTTGAGCTTCGTTTCATTTTTATAAGACATTTTTTTTCTCGGATTTTTTGAAGTGTTTTGGATTGAAGTATGTATTTTTTCCAAAAATTTTAAAATGAGTTTTTTTTTTAAATTAAATCTTTTGTGATGTTTTTTTTAATTGAGTTTTTGTCTAAATTTTTGAAGGAAATTTTTTTAATTTCATACTCTATTATCATGGGAAATCGAAGGAATTGCACGAGAAAATATGATCGAAAAAGAGACCCTGAAGAACGTAGAGAACAGACAAGAGAATCTCACAAAAGAAAGTGAGAAGCACTCTCAAATATTGAAAGGGAAAATCAACCTCAACTAGAAGTTGAAACAGGCATGTCAATGTAAATATTATGAATTTGATATTTAAAATTTTCTTAGTTTAAAATGTGAAGCTTAATTTTTATTTGATGAAGTAATTCGAAAAATATTCCTCAAAACATTGAAGATGAGATACAAAATTTTGAAAGAGAAAGTGAATTAGATATTGAACCAATGATTGAAGATGGTGAAAATGTTGAAAGAAATTCAAGTGAAGAAATGTAATCACAAGGTATATATATATATATATATATATGTTGAACACATGCATGTATTATTGAAATTATACATATTTATTAATTTAGTTATTTATTGAATATGTAAAAGATTGGAAACATACAGAGCTAAATAAAAAGGGGAAAATGTCTGTTGCAATGTTTGAAGAAATGCAATCAGAGGACACTACAATATCATCTAATGGTGATCGAGTTTTTGATCTTGTTAGAGAAGGTAACATTTGAATTGCTTTCAAATGATAAAGATATAGAAATAAATTTAAATACATATGTTTGTTAAGTTTGTTTTATTGTGCAGTAGATATTTTTGCTGTAATTGCACCAACTGGAAACGATAAAAATGTGAAGTATTATTTGATGCGTTGCACTGAACGAAAAATGAAATTATTAGAAAACTATAATGATCACAGGTTTCCATATGAAAGAGGATCTATTATACTGAAAGGTTATTTTTTCAGACAAACTAATCAAAGTGGGGATTTTGTTTACTTTGAAGACTATGAACCTGATGTCATAAGTTGTCAATATAGTCATTTGGTGTGTGCAGCACACATAAAGTTGATAGAGGTTCAATCAAAGAAAAAATGAAAATTAAGAAATGGAAAATTTCAAAATCCTATCATGAAGGGATCATTGAAGATGGCATTCCATTGGAATTTTTTTGATTGAACTTCCCAACAGTTTCTTCTCTTTGGATTCATGTTTTAGAACTTCCAGAACTCAGCTAAAAATTGAGCTACCTTGTTAAGTTATCTGTGCAAGTGTTTGCACATGTACATTGTTTTGGTACATGCACATTCATATCAACTGAAAGTAGCTTTTCTATACATGCATTGATTAAAAATGTTGCATATATATATATATATATATATATATATATATATATATATATATATATATACAATGCAATTCACTGAAAGTAGCTTTTCTATGTGCATTGATGAAAAATGTTGCAAGTACTGGATATATATGTTCTAGAATGCAATTAACTGAAAGTAGTTTTTCTATGTGCATTGATGAAAATTTTTGCACGTACTAGATATATACATGTTCTAGGCAATTAACTGAAAGTAGCTTTTCTACAAGTGCATTGATGAAAATTTTTGCACGTATTGGATATATATATATGTGTGTGTGTGTGTGTGTGTTCTAGAATGAAATTAATTGTTCAAGTAATTTTACTATGTGCATTGATGAAAAATGTTTCACGTACTGAATATATATATGTTCTAAAATGCAATTAACTGAAAGTATCTAAATTCTATTGCCATTGATGAAAAATGTTGAAGTATTGGATATATATGTTCTAGAAAGCAATTAACTATTCAAATAGCTTTTCTATTTGCATTGATGAAAAATTTTGCACGTACTGGATATATATGCTCTAAAATGGAATTAACTGAAAGTATCTTTTATATACATGCATTGATGAAAAATGTTGCACGTACTGGATATATATACATTATAGAATGCATTTTTAAAATTTTAGAATTGTTTTCAACACATCTAACAAGACCTAGAATCTTATGATTGTTTATATATATATGCATTGTACTTCAATCCTTTTAACATATATATTCAAACATGTGTAAAATCATTTATATATGTACATAGATCAGCAATAGATCAGCAGACATCTTATTCACATTTGTACGATGTCTTATACTAAAAATTTGAAATTGGCTAACAATATTGTTTGCTATTCCATGCAGTTCTTTTAGCCTCTCCTTCTTAACTTGGTACACACCATTCATCTGGTTGCACACAAGTTCAAAATTGGTGAAAACTACAATTCCATTTGATCCATACTCCGTAGCTGTTCCCAAGCCTTCTATCAATGCAATATAATATGCCTCGTTGTTTTTTGCTCTTGCCGGTATATTCATTTTCCTTTAGATGACTTCGCTAGTCGCAATATTGGAAAGCACATATGTAATCACTACTTTCTCTGGATTTGGATAGCAAGAAACATCTATGCATAATTTCCATTTTTCAACCATATTTAGTGGATTTTTTTATCCTTGGAAAAAAAAAATCAATAAAAATATATTAAATTGACATTTAATGCAAATGCATGGGAGAAATGACACATGTGCATGAGATAATTGACATGTGCATGGTTTATCTTAAATTTTGACTTAAAGTTTATGGTAGAATTCACATCTAGAAATGAGATGCGTTAAAGATTGCATTGCCTAGAGTTTAAGGGATATTTATGACACATATACATGGTTCATACAAATTTGCATGAAAGTTTGTCTTAAAATTTATGGCATAAATGACATCTAGTTCAATAACATGCCTTAAGAAAGGATGAGATCCAGAGGCTACCTAGCCCTTTACAGACTGCTTTAGAACTTGTAGAAGTTAAGACTCAACCAAAAAATTAAAATCATATGGAAGTTCAACCACTTTAGGTTCAGTTTTTAGGCCTTAAAGTTTGCCTTGAATTAATGGGGGAAAGCCTCGAGTTTGGGGATACTATCCTATGAGAGTTCAACCACTTTAGGTTCAGTTTTTAGGCCTTAAAGTTTGCCTTGAATTAATGGGAGGAAGCCTTTAGTTTGTGGGAGAAATGACATTTACATGGTTTCCAAAATTATTTTATGCACTCACTAAAACAACGTTCAGTTTTTAGGCCTTAAAGTTTGCCTTGAATTAATGGGGGGAAGCCTTAAGTTTGGGGGATACTATCCTATGAGTGTTCAGCCACTTTAGGCTCAGTTTTTAGGCCTTAAAGTTTGCCTTGAATTAATGGGGGAAAGCCTTAAGTTTGGGGGATACTATCCTATGAGTGTTCAGCCACTTTAGGTTCAGTTTTTAGGCCTTAAATTTTGCCTTGAATCAATGGGAGGAAACCTTTATTTTGTGGGAGAAATGACATTTACATGGTTTGCAAAATTATTTTATACACTTACTAAAACAACTAGTTATGTTAAAAGTCACACCTTTATGAGTTTGTGGGAGAAATAAATTAGAAATGACACATGTCTTAAATTTTTCCTAAAATTTTATGGGAGAAGGGAGAAATGACACATGTAAAAGGTTTTCCTTAGAGTGGTAGTGGTTTATGGATATTAAAATGAAGAACTTCTATTTAGATCTGTTACATAGATTGACTGTAGGGGAATTTACTGGATATGTCACCTTTGAGAAAAGATGAGATCCAGAGGCTACCTAGCCCTTTACAGACTCTGCCTTTATAACTTGTACAAGTTAACACTCAACAGATAGACTAAAATCCTATGGAAGTTCAAAATCCTATGAGTGTTCAGCCACTTTAGGTTCAATTTTTAGGCCTTAAAGTTTGCCTTGAATTAATGAGAGAAAGCCTTTAGTTTGTGGGAGAAATGACATTTACAAGGTCTGCAAAATTATTTTATGCACTTACAAAAAACATGCTTTAAAGTTAATGGGAGAAAGCCAACATGACATGTATGCTTTAAAAACTTTGACTAAGAATTTATGGGAGAAATGACATATGTACACAGTTTTCCTTAAAGTGGTTGTGGTTTATGGATATTAAAATGAAGAACTTTTATTTAGATCTATTCCAGAGATTGATTGTAGGGGCATTGAGATCCAGAGGCTACCTGGCCCTTTATAGACTCTGCCTATAAAACTTGTAGAAGTTAACACTACTTGTCCCAATTATACCCTATGAAGTGTGTAGAGGACCCGTGGAATCACTCACACTACTTTACGTAGACATAAGGGTGTATAAGAGTGTACTAAGTTCAAAAATATGGTCATATTATTGGATATCTTTCCCAAGAGCCCAAATGTAATCCTTAAGTATATGTGGGGTCTTTATAACCATCTACAAAAACAAGTGATTCTTTCCAAGCTAAGGATAATGTATGAGCCATGTGCATATGCACATTATCTAGAAACCATAGGCTAAAATAATGGTACTTAAGTGGTTTGAAGAAAAAACAACACCGAGAAGCTTTGAAGGAGGGGAATAAGAATTGGAATTAGGAGGATAAGAATAAAATAGCCACTACACATCCATGCAAGGGCAGTAGAAATAATTCTAACCATTGCAACATTGATGGTCACATTAAAGAGAATTATTGGATGTTTGGTATGTGTTATATTCTTTCTATGAATACCCCCTTGCACTATATATTTTTCTAAGCATAGTGGTGGGAATAAAATGGGCAGAAAGGACCCCCACTTTAGGGTTTCATATAGACGAAAAATTCCCCACACACGTGTTCAGGGGTAGTGCCCCAAAAAAATGTTTTTGGGAAAAAATTAGCATAGTTTTGAGATATATAAGTCCAAAATAGAATATTTGTTGGTGAACAAATCTCAATGGATCACTATGGATATATTTGCTTCATTAAAAGGGATTTTTCTAGAAGGATGGACTAAGTTGGAAAGAAGGGAAATATCACAATTATATGTTTATGTACATGTGTTTTACATTGAATATTTTTCATTTTATTAAGAATCTATTTGAAACAATTAACTATATAAGGTTAAAACCTATGTTTTGTACCAAATTACTTTTGGTTTCAATGGGAAACTTTTATGGCTAATGTTTTTTTCTCGAAATGTGATAGACCCCATTAAAATGGGAGATATATCGAAATGATTCCTATGGTGTAATAAAATAGTTTCAAGTAGTTTAAAGATATAGATGCATAAATTCAATGAGCATAGTTTTGAGATATAAAAGTCCAAAATGAAATAGTTGTTTGTGAACAAATATCTGTGGATCACTATGGATATATCTGCTTCATTAAAAGGGATTTTTCTAGAAGGATGTCCACTAAGTTGGAAAGAAGGGAAAATATCACAATTATATGTTAATGCATGTGTTTTACATTGAATATGTTTCATTTTATTAAGAATCTGTTTGAAACAATTAACTATATAAGGTTAAAACCTATGTTTTGTATCAAATCACTTTTGGTTTCAATGGGAAACTTTTACGGCTAATGTGTTTTTCTCGAAATGTGATAGACCCCATTAAAATGGGAGATATATCGAAATGATTCCTATGGTGAAATAAAATAGTTGAGTAGTTTAAAGATAAAATGCATAAATTCAATGAGCATAGTTTTAAGATATATAAGTCCAAAATGAAATAGTTGCTGGTGAACAAATATCAATGGATCATTATGGATATATTTTCTTCATTAAAAGAGATTTTTCTAGAATGATGTCCACTAAGTTGGAAAGAAGGGAAAATATCACAATTATATGTTAATGTGCATGTGTTTTACATTGAATATTTTTCATTTTATTAAAAATCTATTTGAAACAATTAACTATATACTTGGTTAAAACCTACGTTCTGTATCAAATCACTTTTGGTTTCAATGGGAAACTTTTATGGCTAATGTGTTTTTCTCACAATGTGATAGACCCCATTAAAATGGGAGATATATCGAAATGATTCCTATGGTGTAATAAAATAGTTGAGTAGTTTAAAGATATAGATGCATAAATTCAATGAGCATAGTTTTCATATATATAAGTCTGAAATGGAATAGTTGTTGGTGAACAAATATCAGTGGATCACTATGGATATATCTGCTTCACTAAAAGGGAATTTTCTAAAAGGATGGACTAAGTTGGAAAGAAGGGAAAATATCACAATTATAAGTTAATGTGCATGTGTTTTACATTGAATATTTTTCATTTTATTAAGAATCTATTTGAAACAATTAACTATATAAGGTTAAAACCTATGTTTTGTATCAAATTAATTTTGGTTTCAATGGGAAACTTTTATGGCTAATGTGTTTTTCTCGAAATGTGATAGACCCCATTAAAATAGGAAATATATCAAAATGATTCATATGGTGTAATAAAATAGTTTCAAGTAGTTTAAAGATATAGATGCATAAATTCAATGAGCATAGTTTTGAGATATAAAAGTCCAAAATGGAATAGTTGTTTGTGAACAAATATCAATGGATCACTATGGATATATCTACTTCATTAAAAGGGATTTTTCTAGAAGGATGTCCACTAAGTTGGAAAGAAGGGAAAATATCACAATTATATGTTAATGTACATGTATTTTACATTGAATATTTTTCATTTTATTAAGAATCTATTTGAAACAATTAACCAGATAAGGTTAAAACCTATTTTTTGTATCAAATTACTTTTGGTTTCAATGGGAAACTTTTATGGCTAATGTGTTTTTCTCGAAATGTGATAGAACCCATTAAAATGGGAGATATATCGAAATGATTCCTATGGTGTAATAAAATAGTTTCAAGTAGTTTAAAGATATAGATGCATAAATTCAATGAGCATTGTTTTGAGATATAAAAGTCCAAAATGGAATAGTTGTTTGTGAACAAATATCAGTGGATCACTATGGATATATCTGCTTCATTAAAAGGGATTTTTCTAGAAGGATGTTCACTAAGTTGGAAAAAGGGGAAAATATCACAATTATATGTTAATGCATGTGTTTTACATTGAATATTTTTCATTTTATTAAGAATCTATTTGAAACAATTAACTATATAAGGTTAAAACCGATGTTTTGTATCAAATCACTTTTGGTTTCAATGGGAAACTTTTATAGCTAATGTGTTTTTCTCGAAATGTGATAGACCCCATTAAAATGGGAGATGTATCGAAATGATTCCTATGGTGAAATAAAATATTTGAGTAGTTTAAATATATAGATGCATAAATTCGATGAGTACAGTTTTGAGATATATAAGTCCAAAATGAAATAGTTGTTGGTGAACAAATATCAGTGGATCACTTTGGATATATCTGCTTCATTAAAAGGGATTTTTCTAGAAGGATGTCCACTAAGTTGGAAAGAAGGGAAAATATCACAATTATATGTTAATGTGCATGTGTTTTACATTGAATATTTTTCATTTTATTAAGAATCTATTTGAAATAATTAACTATATACTTGGTTAAAACATATGTTTTGTATCAAATCAGTTTTCGTTTCAATGGGAAACTTTTATGGCTAATGTGTTTTTCTCGAAATGTGATAGACCCCATTAAATTGGAGATATATCGAAATGATTCCTATGGTGTAATTAAATAGTTGAGTAGTAGTTTAAAGATATAGATGCATAAATTCAATGAGCATAGTTTTCAGATATATAAGTCTAAAATGTAATAGTTGTTGGTGAACAAATATCAATGGATCACTATGGATATATTTGCTTCACTAAAAGGTATTTTTCTAGAAGGATGGACTAAGTTGGAAAGAAGGGAAAATATCACAATTATGTGTTAATGTGCATGTGTTTTACATTGAATATTTTTCATTTTATTAAGAATCTATTTGAAACAATTAATAGATATAAAGTTAAAACCTATGTTTTGTATCAAATTACTTTTGGTTTCAATGGAAAATTTTTATGGCTAATGTGTTTTTCTCAAAATGTGATAAACCTCATTAAAATGGGAGATATATCAAAATGATTCCTATGGTGTAATAAAATAGTTTCAAGTAGTTTAAAAATATAGATGCATAAATTCAATGAGCATAGTTTTGAGATATAAAAGTCCAAAATGGAATAGTTGTTGGTGAACAAATATCAGTGGATCACTATGGATATATCTTCTTCATTAAAAGGGATTTTTTTCTAGAAGGATGGACTAAGTCGGAAAGAAGGGAAAATATCACAATTATAAGTTACTGCATGTGTTTTACATTGAATATAAAATGTTTTTTCTCTCTCTCATTGTTTGAGTCCTGATATTATAAAAGGTTTACACTAAATCCATTCCCTATTAATTTTCATGTGAACCACATTCCCAAACCCACCCATCTATGTACCTAAGAGCCAAGCCAAGTGTAAAAAGGGCTTATTTCATATTCTACTTTAACACATGTGATTAATTATTTTTAGAATTTATATGGTAGAAATACGTATAAAGATTAATCCTTCGTATAGATCTATTTTTACTTTAAGGAATAAAGGGAAGTTTTTTAGAATGTTTATATTAGGAGGTATAACTAAACCATCTATAAACCACAAAAGAAACCATGGCCCGTGAGCATCACATGCAAACACAAGTTACTCCCATGTTTGAAACACCACCTCAAATCATCATAAGGGTTGGAAACCACTAAGCAACCCATACTAAATTCCCTAGAAGGGATGACTATCATATTTAATGATTGGGTTTATCTCCAAGGTCAAAAGGAAAATCAAAGTTAGGAAAGGGAATTAGAATAGAAATTAAGGTAAGACCATGACCTTTTACCCAATATTGAACGAAGGTGAGCAACCATAGATATCATGAAGGAAGTTCAAGAATCCAAACTATCTGATATGATAGGTAAGAGTGTAACATACCTCAAATAAATATAAAGAAAAAATTGTTCCCTTTAACACTACTATAATTGTGCATGCATAAGAAATATTATCTTTTTTGCAGAGGCTTAAATTCATGAAAAGATAATAAAAAGGTGGAATATTTATTGTGTGCAAAACAGTGAGAGATCATGACGGCCACTCTGTCTTTTCTAGGGATGATCAAATCATGAAGATCACATGATCTTGTTGATGAATCATGAGAGTAGCTGAGAGTCAGGTGATTTTTATTATTATTTTCCTTCCCAAATAGTATGCACGATTTATGGATTTCATCTTAAAAATGTACGATTTATCGATAATCAGACACAAGAAGCTGTTATAGAGGACGATGTTGAGATAACCCATGATAATGAGATAGAAGATGTTCCAGAAGAATCAGTGGAACATGAGACAAACAATGATGACGATGATGACAATAAAGACAGTTATGTTGATGATGACTCTATCGAATGGAGATTGGGGCAATCTAAATTAGCAAACAACGTACTTTGAGAGGTTGCAGAACTAAGAATCATCATGTTTTTAACTGTAATATCACAAGTACAAATGATGAAAACTACTGGAACTATATGACAAATGATAGAATAGTTAAGGAATGTTAGGTTTTTATCAAACAGACTTATCAATGAAGATTTATGTATGACAGTTTCAAGTTAGTAATATGAACTGGCACATTATATAAGCCTTTTCTATTTGAAAAAAAAAAAAAGCAAAAATACTAGCTACTAATTTTCCACATCTAATTGCAGAACAATCACCCGAACGACAATCTACAGAAGAATTACTACATCGTCATGTTGAGAGAATAAGGGAGCTACACGTTGCTGCTGAAGCTAGCAGGAAAATCACTAATCGTCATGTTTAATAGTTTTTTTTTAATGTAGGATTAAACCTTACGTTCAATTTCAGCAAAATAATTTCTTGCATTACAAGTCCTGGTGTATGGCGTACACGAATCTGGTTTCATACCTGGAAATTTTTAGAAATTCGCAAAAGAAGTCGCAACGAGGACGAAGCTGGGAGATCCCTGAAGATGTCGTGGAAGATGCAGACCAAATTCCCTGCGAACAAAAAAATTAAATTAAAATCAAACCAAAAAAGATCAACAAAACAAAATTACAAAAAAAAAGAGCAACTGCAACTGCAAAATCAACTGCAGATCAACAAAAATCACCTCATCGTCGCGGCGCAACTGCAAATAAAAAAAATCACCTCGTCACATAGTGCAATAGAGCAACAGCAACACCTAGACAGACAGACGCGCGAGACAGATGTGAATAAGAAACCTATAAAATTTAGCAAGCCGATATATTTATAAAATACAAGTTTGGTCGAACATTTGTTGCCGGTTTTCCCATCTCCGACCAAAAATCTGTTTGCCCACGCCGTCAGTACGCCGTCAATGTAAACGGCAGAACGAGTTTGTCCGAACTAATTTCGAAAGTTCAGCCAAACTCTCAAATAGTTCGGCCGAAATTTTACAAAATTTCGGCTGAATTATTGAGAAAAAAAATTTCCACCCCCGATTCTCAGAAAAGTGTAACCCAAATTCAGATTTTACCCTACACTCTCGAGGATATTTTATTTGAGGCTGCAAAGAAGAAAGAAGGATTAAGTTTTTCCATCCACCATCTAACACACATATTTGGCTTCTCTCCTTGGAGCTTCATGAATATTTTAGGCACACTATGTGTTTACATTTCCATTTGCAAACATGAGGGGTTTCCTTTCAAGTACCGAGGGAAAAATATTTCGTGGGAACAATTTATGGATGCATCTGATGCATAATTTCCTACAAAACATGAAATTTGGGCTGCCATAGATCCTTATCCAAAGAACCAGGCCTTTAATTGTGCTAATGGAGACGTGTATAAATGGAAATGCTTATAGATAGTACTTGTAGAGAAATTTGATCTAGAACCATTACCATATGAGAGTGAGGGGTTTAGTCTGGCTGAGGTGATGAAAGATAAAGGTCGAGTGTGGGATGCACTTGTCAATGAAAATAGGCTATTTGATTGAGCACTTGGGAAGGAAGTTGCACATGCCTCTATTTTTAGTAGATTGTTTGATTCGATTACATTTAACATTAAAATTTCTTTTTCACTCAAATTGGGCTATAGTTAGATCACATAATATATCACATCTTTTCTCATCTATGTTTTTCTTCCATATGCACTACCGATTTAGTAGATTAAACAAGCTTTAATAGGTCAAGAACACACAAAGAAAAAAAAACACCCAGTGAGTATGAAATCAATTCAACATAAAATTCTTAATGACATCCATATAAAATCCTCATCAATATGGAAGTAGGATTTGTTTCTAGTCTAATAATGTGTCAAAAATTCCAAAATTGTACTATTACCCTTCCCTTGTCCTTGTAGGTCATTCAAATTTAGAAACAATTGTAGCTCAATCAAATTCATAAACAATTGTTAAATTGGAATTTTTTCCCATGTCATTGATTGAAGGACAAGTGTTGATAATTCTTGCAGCTCAACAAATCTGTTTTAGGATCCAAACGAGGACCAAAACTAAATATATGTGTATCGAAAAGAAGAGAAATTTGCATGGAAATTGTTGCTTCATGTTGTAAGCAGACTCATTCATTTTGGATACCCATTTTAGTACAACTAACACAACCAAATCATTCAACAACTATGCTTTTGTTGATTTATCCCCAATTCATAAATGAGTTTCATAAAGAGTCTATGTCATCACTTGCATTGTACTTAATATATACAGGGAAATTTTGTCCATCGCATAGTAAATATTACAAACCCAAAGATAATCTGATAATATATCTGCATCTGTAACAAATATTATGATAAGCCTAAACTATGGTCTCTTTAACAAACATCTATTAAGCAATGCTAACAATAGGTTTGTGCTTAAGCTATTATCATGAGCTTCAACTACAGTAATACAACTAATGTAGCTCTAAGCCTGATGAACATAGTATAGGGAGTACAAGGTCAATCATAAAGATAATTTTCTCTATCAAGAAATTGCACCAACATAGTACTTCCTAGATCATATCTCTCCAATTAATACTAATATCTAAAATAGGGAGCTTATAGTTCGCTTCACTTTTTCTATTATAAATCACCTTAGAGAATCAAGCGAATTAATATCAAATTATGTGTGATGCATAGATAAGGGTTGTCTGACATGAATCTAAAGTCCCAAATAAGATTCTTCATACACCACTCAATCCTCCTTATTCTAGCTTGCACTTTCACACTCCTCCTCTTTGCACAAATTTAAACTATGAGGCACAAGGTAGCTATTGCATATAGGAGTATTTAGATCTTATGAGAAAAGTGTGATACTCTATTCTAATTTTCTCTACATATGTGATGGCAAGTGTGCCTTGTATGTTGGCAATTTCATGGTTAATTTAGTATAAGCTAAATGAAAATTTGCAGTCTTCTATACAATATCAAGAAAGTTATACCCAATATCTAACACCACGGAGCAAGACATGTTTTCCATTTCCATAGTTGCTACCAAATCTCTCTCAGTGTTGAAGTTGTTTTCTCAATAGACATGATTTTAATACTCTTGAAGTGATTAAATCCACCATTGTTGCATATAGGAGCATTTACATTTGATGAGAAAAGTATGATACTTTTTGTAATATGCTCTACAAATGTGATTGAAAATGTGCCTTGAATGTTGGAAATTTCATGGTTATTGTAGTATAAGTTAAATGCAATTTACTTTCCTCTATACAATATCAAGAAAGCCATGCCCAGTATCCAACACCAAAGAGAAAGACATGTTCACCAATTCCATAGTTGCTACCAAATCTCTCTCAGTGTTGGAGTTCTTTTCTCAATAGCCTTCTTTTCTCTGCTCTGGAAGTGATAAAATCAACCTCTCCATATATTTTTTACTATCTTCACAAAGAACAAAAGCGAACAACTTCATATCAGCTAAATGACTTCCTTTTAAGGCACTACGAAATACAAGGAAAACTTAGTAGATTAAACAATCTTTAATACGTAAAGAACCCACAAAGAAAAAAACATACTCAAAGAGTATGAAATCAAATCAACATAAAATTATTAACAAAATCCATATAAAACCCTTATCAATGTGGAAGTAGGATTTGTAAAAAATATAGATTCATTATAGTACAATCTTAAGATTCTCCGGGTTGGAAAGAAGAGTGCCTAAAGAAAAGAAAACATAGAACAACATATTCTCAGGAGAAAAAATCAGCATGCATATTTAACTTCAACATAGGCCTCATGATTTGTAAAGCTCAAGGAAGAAGTATTGCAGTAAGATTTCATTGTAGCATAGTCCTTGTTGTTTGTTGATATTTTTTTGTATTTCAACAGTTGTCAAAGAGGCATTAATTAGTGTTGTATGTTTTTTTTTTTTTTTTTTTTCTGAATTGGACTAATTCTATTAAGCAAAAATATGGTACATAAGAAATTACAATCAAGAGAAACAAAAACACGGCCTACCGGAAATGATTTAATATCAACATCGGTCACCGGAGAGAGAAAAGGACAAGCAAGGAGCAGCAACAAGATACTAGAAAGCAGGAAGGAGCCGACTCCTACCCAGAATTGGTAGAGTTTTCCACACGAAATTTCTTCCCTTTCTTTTTGTTGACTTTAACCCAACCCTCCTGGTGAGTAAGTGTTGGGACAATTTGAAGACTGGAGTTCTCCAAAAGAGGGGCCTCCTTATCTGAATCAGAGGAGGCGGACTCATGACTACGCTTCTGAGTGACGGTAGAATCAGGGGGATGCTTGGGAGCATCGGTGGATAAGTTCTCAGTCTGAGGAGCACGATCTGATTCTGCGTCACTCCCATCATCATCAGAGCTCGAAGAGGTAGAATCTGCAGCAGGCGGCGGGTAACAGGGAGTCCACTTTTTGGAGTTGGACTTTGTATGGTTTCCTTTAGTATTTTTGTCTGCGAGAGTGGGGCAGGAGTTCTGCAGATGCCCTGCTTGGTGGCAGTGACGGCAGCGGAAAGCAGTGTTCTCGTAGTCTAAGATCTGAGTCCAAACAAAATCGTCGACCTTGATGATGAATTGATCAGGAAATCCTTTGCTAATGTCAACCTCCACGCATATTCTGGCATATGTGTAGAGGCTCTGAAGTGCCCTTTCATAATCTACAGTGAGAAAGCGTCCCAAGGTATCGCCCATGCATCTGAACACTTCCAGATTCCAAAGATGGACAGGAAAGTTGGGAAGCCTGATCCAAACAGGAGTTCTGGTGATGGTAGTTGTAGCAGGGTCGAAATCTGGGAACCATGGGGTTAAGAAAAGCCCAGCATTTCCAAAAAACCAGGGACCTTCCTGTAAGTCCTGTTCATAATGCTTGGAGTGATCGAACAATACTATGAAGAATCCTTGTGAGCAGCAACTAACCCGGCATTTTCTAGTCCAGTTTTCGTGGATCCAGTCAAAGAGATCATTTGTGCGCGGCCAGAGTCCATTAAACCGGCAAATGATGGCTATGTCTGCAAATTTTTGAAGATCTTCTGCGAGAGTAGGCAATGGGATCTCAATAGAAGGTACTTCATCCAGTTTGTCAACCAGAAAAGGCTGGGGTTTGGGGGCTGCAAGGGGTTTGGGGTTCTGAGAAAATAAAACATTTTTGTAAGAGAGGGTAGGGGCTGAAGAACACTGTCCCGCCGCCCCTCCTCTCAAACGAAGGGTGAACACTATTGAATCATTTCTGTTAATGTTGTAAGAAGAGAGGGGAAGAATATCCTCAAGATGTTTACCTTGGAAAAGAAGTCTCTGGAGTATTGAGGGAATCCCAGTCCGTCGTTCCAGATTGAGCTTCAGATTCTGTATCAGATCTGTAGAAGAAACCCAAAGCAAAAGAGTTTTTCCAATGAGCATCCGGAGTTGGATCTGAAAAGTGGCAGGGTGCTTTTTAATGGCAGAATCTGCGCAGCAACGAGGGGCGGATCTGCTTTTGCGTACAACTCCAAGCCTCTGCAAAGAAAGGCCTTGAGGGTTGGAAACGCCTGTAGACCAATGCCGGATTTGCAATAGGGCAGAGCTGTCATTTGATCCCATCTTGTTATTGCAGCGCTGAGAAAAAAGGGAGTAGGTTCGCAGGAAACCCAGCAACGCCTGGCCCAGCCGAGGTAAGGAGGAGGAAGCAGGAAAGTAGTCACCACCCATAAACTCCACTGCAGTCCACAAGTGTCGATCCCAGGGACGCATCTGCCAGAGGTTGCAAACGGAGGCGGAAACAGAGCTTGTGTTGAAACCTGCAGAAACTGCCTTTTGGAGGACTGCAAAAAGACCTCTAGGCTGAGAGACTTCTTTGAAATAAAGGGAGGCCTCCGCAGGCATCGAAGGGTAGTCGCCGAGGGTCTTGGCAATAGTGAGGTCTGCATCGTCCTTGAGCTCAGTAAATCGTGTGCCCTTTGAAAGAGCATCGACCTCCAGTGAAGAGGCGTTCAGTCCAAGCGGAGGCATCGCTGGGCAAGGGTCTGTAACGAGAGCCTCCCCATCAAACTTTCCATTTGGAGCAGCAGTGGGGCGGAGATCAGGTTCAAACGCCCGAACAGCAGCGTCGGCGGGGGCGGCAACAGAACAAGATGAAACCCTAGTCATCTCTCCTCTTCAAATTCAATTCTGCTGAGAAAATAATTAGTGTTGTATGTTATTTCCTTACAACATTTCCTTTACAACATCTGGTGCAATTGGTAGTTAAACTACTACTCTCGTTGAGTTAACTAACAAAGGATGACTAATTTCTTCTCATTAAATTCCTTATCTCAACAATGTTTTATTGATTGATATTTTTGTAAGCCACTTGATGTCTCCTCTTTAACTTTTTATTTTTATTCTTTAGAGTCAACGTTTATTTCTTATTTTTCTTTATCATCCCCATAAAAAGTGACTCTACATCACTCCTTTTAATAATGACATATTGTTGTTTAGCATTAGAAGATTCAATAACATCTCTTTAAACAATCAACGTGATTATACAACCTAGATGCCATTTATTTTTCACCATAGCCCAAAAAAACACTTTATTGTGCTTTTTTTTTCATTTGTCTTCTATTCTGAGAACATGACCCATCCTATGGTTCCAAAAACACATGATAATTTTTTTGGGTTTGTGCACTCTCCAAGATTATTATAAAATGATTTCAAGATTATTCTGAAATGATTCCTCTCATTGAACTAGTTATACTTTGATTCATCAAATAATTTTAAATTAAAAAAAAAAACTTGATCGAAAATGAATACTCCATCTTTCCTAGCATGCACCATGCATCTAGCAATTTGAATAATATTTTGGTTTTACATTTCAACAATTCCATTTTATTGCAGGCTAAAAGATGTAGTAAATTGTCATAAATGATTTGGAAAACCATTAGAATGGATCTTACCACCACAATGAACTCATTAAACTTTTAACATTTTACCATGTTGATTTTTAGCAAACCCCCTAAAAACTTTAATTGTGAGACTGGAAAAAATAAACCCATCTTTCTTGTCAAATCATCTATGCATGTAAACAAGTATCTTGAACTCTTATTCGACTCTATTTTCATAGGTCCAAAAATGTTACTTTGAATGAAATTCCTAATGTTCTCGTGCCTTTTTGCCAGTTTTTTCTCAAATTAGTAAGGATATTGTTTACAACTAGTTTCACACACTTCAAATTGTAGATAGTTATGGTAATTCAAATTTTTTCATCCTCTAAGAGCTTTGCACACCAAACCCTATCCATCCATGGTTATATAAACTCCCCTTGGATTTCACCCTTGGTCAAAGACAGATTAATGGGTTTTTTTTTAAGCCTCTAATAGCCTTTGATAGGGGTGTTCTCTATCCTTTTTTCTTTATATCTTGATGGTTAATTCTTTACGAAAAAATCTAGAGTATGAAAGAAGGACTAGTAATCTCTTGGGGATCAAAATAGTTAGAGGTGTCAAGTAGGTTAACCATATTCAATTCATTAATAACACACTTCTATTAAGTTGAGCCTTAAAAATTATAGTTTCCAGATTCAACGGTGTGATTAAACAATTTGTTCAGGATTAAGGGGATCTTATAAACAAAAGGAAAATCCTTCTCCTCACATGGAACACTACGTCTTGTAGAAAAGAAATGATACATGCCAAACTCCAAATCCTTGTACAACATGAATGGTCGTCCTTCAAATATTTAGGAATCCTTTACAGTCTTAAGACATATTCTCCTTCTTGGCAGATAGTCTTGGATAAGCTAAAATCAAAATTCTCTTCATGAGGGGCCCAATGGATAATCCATCTAGGAAATCGGTCCATTTAAAGGTTATCCTATTAACTCTTCCAGTATTCCAATTCTTTATAATGATTACCCTTGTGTCCGTTAAAATTTTATTTCTCAAGAGTTAAGAAAGTTTGTATGCCAAGTTGGAGAAACAAATACCAAAAGATATCATTTGGTCAATTGGGCAATAGTCCAAGCTTTTATGAATCATACTGGACTAGGTTTGAAAAAAACATCCTTAATGAACTTGCCTCTAGGTGGGAAGTTACTATGGAAACTAATCTCTAAAGATTACAACTAGTGGTGATTCATTATAAATACTTAAGTGGAGATAGAAGCAGAGGCTTGGATCCATTAGAGAACTTTTGAGGTCTTAAATGGGCCTCCTAAGAAAAATGTACAACCAAAATAAACTTTATAAGAACCAATAGGATTCAATATGATGATGTCAACCATGGGGGATGATTCACCATTTTTAGGGTAAAAAGGTAAAAAGATTAAAAAATAATAAAATAATAAAACTACTTTTTCAACTTATATTTTCAACTTATCTCCTTAAAGTTCTACTCAAATTTCAAGCAAGAGTACTCGTTAGATGCAAAACTTAATTCATAATCCAAGGAGTACCCATGTTTCATACTTTCAATGGACCCTACAACACGAAAAATGAAAAATACATGAAAAACCGTAATTTCAATCATGTTTTTCATGTGTTTCTCATTTTTCGAGTAGCAAGGTCCATAGAAAGTATGCAACATGGGTTCTCCTTGGATGAAGAATCAAATTCTGCGTCCAGCGAGTGTTCCCGCTCGAAATTTGAGTAAACCCATAGGGAGATAATTTGAAAATATGAGTTGTCCTGATGATGAACCACACTGGCTGGTTCGAAACGCGTCGACACAAAATTCTCCATTGTGATTTTCACCGAAAGATTTGATAATTAATATGAGTTGTAAAAGTAGTTTTTTCATTTTTCCCTCTAAAATTTGATGATGTAATCTAATATTATTTTATTATTTCAACTATTATTTTATAATTTCCTAAGGAGGCTCATTTTAGACCTCAAAATTCCCCTAATGATCCCATCAACTAAAATGAAGTGTCACAGATCTAGAAACTAATGGAAAATGCTCTTCATGTCTTCCAAAAGAAGTTCACATGGATATTAAGTAATAGAAAGAAAACCAGCGTTTAGAGGGAAAAAATTCTAGAAAACCCTCCCTTGAAATAAAAGTCATCTCTCCTCCCTCTCAAACCATCGCTATACCAAGCAAGTCGACCTTCCTTTTTTGATATCTCAATATGGAATCACAGGGGTCAATGGTGTGGGTCAAATTTATTTTTCATCCCTCTGCATATAATGTATATATCCCATGAGGTCAAGATGGAATTGGATGGTTTTGTGCCTCTTTCAACTTTTGAATCAGATATGAGGGAATAGGTAAAGTCAATCTAGACAGTAAAGAAAAGATATGAATCCCAAGTGCCTACTCCACATCCCACTTCCAATTTATGGAAAAATATTTGGAATATTGACAACCTTCCTAACATCAATATCTTATGCTAGAATTTATCTCATAAAAAAATCCTTATTGCATTTTATCTCGTAAAAATATCCTTATTGTATAAAATATTAGCAAGAGAGGAATTTTGGGTCCATAAATATGCCCTCTTTGCCACAATGAAATTGAAACCATCAAGCATTTATTTCAAGAATGTAATTTTACTAAACAAGGTTGGAAGTAGGTTCCACAAAGGTTACTCCGTTGATTCAAGTGGCAAAAAACAATTCTTTAATTACTTGAATCACCAAACAAGCTCTATAGAGCCACCTTCAAAAGGATACATGTTTTCAAAGAAATTTAGACAGCTCCCCCAAAGTTTTTCTGCTGGAAAAATATAGCCAGTTAGAAACACAATAATTTTGCAAAACACTTGTCTTTACCTTAAATGGTTGTTGAAAAAGTTAAATTCCTCTATAGTAGAACATATGAAAAGTAAAAATATAAAGCTATCAAATACTCAATCATTGGATAGCTATGAAGATAGATGGATTTCTTAGTTGAGTCCACAAATTTTAAATTCACCTCTAGCACTTAAAAAACAATTATGTTAGCTCTCTCTCACAAAAGAACTACTTCTAATCTAGATATGCTCTCGTATATTATTTTGCAATCAGGCATCCAAGAAAAATTTAAGGGTGACGAGTGTCGCGGGATTCTATTTGGTCTTGAAGGAAAAATAGAACTAGAATACCCATGGAGCCTAAGCATAAGCTCTAACAACCAAGCTAAAATGTATGCTCTCTTCCAATGTATCATCCTTACTCGATCTTTAACAATTAGATTTCCAGTTATAATAGGTGACATTAATAACTGCATTTGTCATTTTTCTTTGGGAACCTTTCCTTTGGATTCCACACTTCAGCGTCTTCACACACAGACTGAGAGATCACTCCCTTGAATTCCTTGCATTCAAGTAAAATATATTTTAAGAGACTTGAACATGTCGAATGCAAAATATATTTTAAGAGACTTGAACACATCACAAAGAAGTAGAAAAATCAATCTTTATCACTCCCTTCTAAAATGTTGAGGATCAACAAAACCCTATAGGAAGCAATACTACCTTAAAAATATGACAATGAATATCAATTTAATATATATATATATATATATATATATATATATATATATATATATATATATATTATAAAATTGATTACATGTCATGATCATGGCACTTCAAAAGCACAAAAAAATGCATACGGAGGTCCTTATAGAAAACATTCTCTCTACAATATTGCAAATATAAAATATGTGCATTGACATGAAACAACTTCAATCTCAAGTGCAATAGCTCCCAACAGTGAACACAAAATCTCTTTTGCAAACTTGGCCCAATCTACCCTAGTTGAACTTCCTAATCTTAATTGGAAAGCAATTTGTGAAAAACTTTTGCAAACTTGGCCCAATCTACCCTAGTTGAATTTCCTAATATTAATTGGAAAGCAATTTGTGAAAACCTAATCACTATAAATGACTAAAAGTCAATGCTTGTTATATTTTGATGACTAAAAGTCAATGCTTGTTATGTTTTGATGTCAGCTGGAAAGCAGTTTGTGAAAAAATAATCACTATAAATGACTAAAAGTCAATGCTTGTTATATTTTGATGTCAGCTAAATATGACTAAAAGTCAATGCTTGTTATATTTTGATGTCAGCTGAATATTACCATGTTAATGCCATTTTCATTAAATTATACCCATATGATTTTTTTTTATGCTAGCTAAATCTTACTATGTTAATGGCATTTTCTTTAAAATGTACCATGTGAGTTTTTAGAACTTAGTATTAAGATCAAGGCGAAACCAATCTGGCCATACTAATGTAGTCTTAAAACTTTGTGTTATTTTCTCTAAAGAACTTAGAGATGTATGGAATTTTTTTTGCTAATATAATCTACCTTATTATTATTATTAATTAATTAAATAATAATAATAGTAATAATCTTTCACATAAGACAAACTTATAATAATGTAGTCTTAAAACTTTTTGTGTTATTTTCTCCAAAAAACTTAGAGATGTATGAAACTTTTTTTTGCTAATATAATCTATCTTATTATTATTAATTAATTAAATAATAATAATAATAATAATCTTTCACATAAGACAAACTTATAATTATGTCCTGCCATGCTACTCTATTATTATTATTAATTAAATAATAATAATAATAATAATCTTAATTAATAATTAAATAATAATAAGAATCTTTCATTTAAGACAAACTTATAATTATAATTATGCCCTGCCATGCTACCTAATAATAGGTAATTAAATAATAGGTAATTCCTAATAATAGGTAATTAAATAATATTAATAATAATAAGAATCTTTCACTTAAGGCAAACTTATAATTATGCCCTGCCATGCTTAGTACGTAACTTGATTTGTAACTTTGATTTTATAGCCATGTTTAATCAAAACATTTAAATATATATTTTATTCTCCTTAAAAGCCAATAGCCAATGATACTATTTGTTATTATCATAATGCTTAATCAAGCACTTATAACAATTAGATAATTTAAAACACTTAAAAAAAAACCGACTAGCCAAAATCAAATGTTGGATACCAGGGACATAATTCTAATACTCTGTGCTGCCATTTATTAGTTGCATTTAGAGTGCCATTTATGTTCTAATACTCTGTACTGCCATTTATTAGTTGCATTTAGAGTGCCATTTATGTTCTAATACTCTGTAATGCCATTTATTAGTTGCATTTAGAGTGCTCCATATATGGTAGCTTCTTTTCATCGCCATAAACCACTATTTCATTACCATCCTCATTCTCACATAATGAATTTTTTGGAAATCATATGTTTTGGTGCCCTCTATATGAATTTTTTGGAAATCATATGTTTTGGTGCCCTCTATATTCAGCTAGCATTAGACTCAGTTTTATCAGCTACAATACCAGCAATCCTCTTATTTTCTTTAGCGGCAGCAATACCACTGATCTCCTATGTTTTATCAAAAGCAACACTTAACAAACAAACATTCAACAATATTTTCCTTTCATTTTCTGAAGGGCCAGCGATAATATTGTCTTCTGAAATTACCTTTTCCCTTTCATTTTTCTGAACTGGCAGCGAGATTATTGTCTTTTAATATTATCTTTCTCAAGAGATTTCCTCTACAATATCGCTTCATGATCTGTCTTTTCACATCTAAAAACATAAAATCTCTGATTTTTGTAAAAAAATTTGTACTTTTTATTCATTAGCAGCATCTTCCTACCTTCTTGTCACTCTCTGACCTATCATGAATAGAGTCATGGAGATAAAAGGCATCTTCTTACCTTTTGTCACTCTCTGACCTATCATGAAGAGTTATGGAGATAAAAGGTTAATTTGAATTAATCACGTCCACTCATATTTTCAAGGAATTCAACACAATGATAGATTCGCTTAATCTCTTTGCCGGAAGGATTATTCGCTGTGCATGATTTCAAGGAGCAAAAGCTCTTTCTGAACCTCTCGTATCTATCTTTTGATCTGGTATAAGATGTTTTCTCCAAAGCAGAGGTATAAGATGTTTTCTCTAAAGCAGTAGATTGTTGAGTGTGTTTCCATTTCCCATATATATATATATATATAGAGAGAGAGAGAGACTAGTATAAAATTATTGTAACATACCGAGCCCAAAGCCAAAATGACAAAATTGAGTAAGAAAAACTTGTGTAAAATCATAGTAATATACCGATCCCAAAGCCAAATGCCAAAAGTTCCTCTATGGACAAATCAGTAGGCATCTACATTTAAATAAGTTTAGATAATCAAAATATCTTCTGTACCAAAATTTTAGATAAGATTAGAAAAAATGTAGAAACAGCATAAGAACAGTTTCTTCGTGCAAATAAAGGAAAGGATGCAGTTTTAATAACACCTGCTCATTTTATCCTTAATGAAGAGGAGAAAGAAAATATAAGATGTACGAATATGCCTGAGACCTCAGTGTCTAATTAGTAATTACAGAGCTCCATTCAAGGACTTGTGGTTGTGATAGCCGTACTGACGACTCCAACATGAACAGCCAGTGCACATATTTCAACTAAATATGAAAATAGTCAATGCAGGTAGTACTGTATGAATAACAATGTACTTCCTCTTTTCCATGTCTGGCTTTTTGGTGCCAAACTAGATCCTCATGTTTGAACCATCAGCAGATTTGCCGAAAAACCCTTTGTGGAAATTTACAACGTAGTACAGGACATATAGCTAAAACCTTCTAGCTAACATTACCAAATGAAACAACTATGTGCTTTTTGTATGCTGCATCATCATGTGCACATATTATCAAACAGGAAAACTGATTTCTTGTTACACATCTTTCTCTGTCAACACCTATATAATTATTCAACCTCTTAAACATCCATTATATCTCATTTCATAGTCAAGAGCCAACTTACCAAGAATAAACGAAGATAAGAAATTAGCAAAGATCTTTACCCATTGAAATGGAGCTATCTGTATTTCTTTATATCATACTGGATCCATGTAAATAAATGCATTAGACGCAGAAATAAACAAGATATGGCCTATTATACCAAGAAAGATTTATAGACCTTTCCAAGTCCTATAGATATTCAAAGGATATTCAAAGGCAAATCATCTGTTTGATCCTTTTTTACTGTCGAGTACCTCTTTAATAGTCTTTCTTCCACTGCATCCGTGGCATAAAACTATTGACTAAACATTTCGTCGGCAAATCAACAACAGGGGATATGCATCTTGGTACCTGGTAATAATAACAGAAATTAAAATAAAACCATCATGCATTTACCAAATGGCATTATGCTCTGCACTCGCATTTAAGTTATCGCATTATCGAAACATGCCCTTGACATCGTCCTTAAAAGCAAACATAAGAGCTTCAAGTTATGTATTGATTTGAAATATGTTACAATATAAAAGTAGAGATTGTTGCTTAGCCTGACAAGTGAAAATATCAGATACTTTGCCACTGTCAGCAACAAAGAGCGGCAGACCAATGTACATTATATGAGGTATTTATACTATATAGTGTTCCAACTTCCAAAAATATTAACTTTTGTCTGGTCGAGCTTCAAATCCACCGTCTGGTCGTGTTTGAATCGTATAAGGCATGTAAGTCCCTAGAATTTTATCCCACATTACAAAGAAAGGCTGTTCAAAGTTGTATTTGGCGCCATACAACTGATGATGAATGTCATGATATGCTGTATTATTCTGAAAAATGATATGAAATGGATTCCCAGGGAGCCAAAGGCCACAGTGATCATCAACTGTTTTAATTGTTGAAAAGGAGAAAAAGAATATTGATGTTCGAGGAGTCATCCCTGAGAAAAGAAATGACAGAGCACCACCAATGGTGTCCAGAAGCAAACCTTCCAGTGGATGATTATACAGTGCTCCAAAAGCATATGGCACTATAAGCTTATGATGCTGTGAATGAATGTAGCGATACAAGAACTTGTTGTGATGCATATAACGGTGGAGAAAGTATTGCCAAGTGTCCATGACAAACATTGCTATTAAAAATTGTCTTGCCTGTACCATAAGCGAAGGTTGTGAAATTTTGCCAGCTCCAACTGTATGGCTGGTAACCTGTTTTACACTCAAACAGCAAATGTAATGCTAAGTTTCTCATCAAAGTCACAAAACCATGAGCAAAATAACAAGTGCAAATGATTGAAATAATAACACTAAAATTTATTCACTTAAGTACTCTGCTAAGTTTCTTGTCAAAGGAAGACTTTTATACCCACTAATAATTACAAAGAACACAAAAAACAATCAGCATACAAATCAATCTTACACTTGGCAATCACGTGTTCACTGGGAGCATCTTCATCAGAAACAAACAGAAATATGCAATGCATGATTCTTACAGAGCACCAGAATTAAATTGGAAAGGGCCTTCTAAGGGCCACAATAAACATTTTGATTTTCTGCCCTTGAGGCAAACAAATACAAAGTCAGATGCCAACCAATACCAAATAACACATTAAGGATCTCAGGTAGGCTTAAGAATGCAGCTGCCAACAAAATGGACACATGCAATTTGTCCCTCTTATACTATAAATTTCACATTGAGAAAGATTGATATTTGCATCAAAACAAAATTTTCCTTTAAGACAATTGCATCATCAACCATTGCTTAGTAGCAACATCAAGCTGCAGTGAACAACAAAATCCAGACAAGCTATTTTCCTTGATATATCGAAAATAGTTTCTGTAGAAACATGTGGAATAATGAGATGCCCATACCTAGTTGCAAGAAAATTGACCGAGAATAACAATATATATAAAATTCAAATAAATATAAATCTCACAAAGAATCAGAGAAGTAAAACATGCAAAAATGGACCCAGAACAACAATCTATATAAAATTCTAATAAATATGATCTCACAAAGAACCACAGCGGTAAAAACATGCAATTATTAGGCAAGCTAGGCTGACTGTTCTTGATCACAACTTACAAGAACAAGGTTTTCCAAGTCAAAACAGGTTGCAAAAACACTGTTTAAGCTTTCCCTGACATGTTTTTAACTTTTACGTCTAAGGAAAATGGACAGAGAAGGATTTCATTAATTCTCTATAGCTTGCTCTGTTCCTCGATGAAAAAGTTTGCATAAAAAACATCAGAAGTCCAAGACGTGTTAATTTCCACTGTATATACACCCATGTATGCATCAAGATCATTCTTATGCCTCACTAATATAGTTCCACTAACCAAGATTACAAAAGCGAAAGACAGAAACATAAATTTCAACAACCTCCTCTATTTAGGATCCCAAATTCTGAAATAAAGAAAGAAAATAAGATGCCTGAGCACTGAATAGCTCAACCAAAAATGAATGCATGCAAACACAAGTTTCTTTGGTTTTTGTTCTTTTACAATTTAACTAACACAATGAAATCGGTCCTTTTAAGATTGGAGTAATATAATGAACATCAGGATGGATCATGATGGGCTCAAGGCCATTGCAGGCATGAACCAAAATATGTAATTAATTAGATTCGAACAGTTGTATGTTTAAATAGCAATATGACGATTGAAACAATTCAAAATAATCAGCGCAAGAAAAGGAAGATATGGCTGAGGGAAGGAAAGAACACAGAACCAAAATATGCAATTAATAAGATTATAACAGATTGAGGGGTGAAACAATACAAAATAATAAGCGCAGGAAAAGGACGAAAAACATTCAACTCTTCATACACGACACTACCATGTCAACAAATAATAGATTGCAGACGAATTAAGACTAACCCATCTTTAATTGATCAATTTCCAAAAGGGAGAAAAACATACCGCAAATAACGATAAGGCAACCACAGCCTGAACAGACTGCTGAAGCAACACACCCTTCACAACAGTACTCCTAGACACCAAATTCTTCAATTTCTCTTCCTTAAGAGTATGCATTCTGTAGCCATCAAGAGGCTGTAACAAGTAATAGATACCAGAATAAACCCAATATACAACAATAGGCATGAATGTGCCCAAAGCCTCATCTGTCAGGAGGAAATCCTTCAATTGACCCATTACTGTATTATTCTAGACTGATCACCAACTTAACAAGGCAAGCAACCTCCAAATAAGTACCTTCTCCAACCAACCAAAACAGGACTCCGTATATATCACAACCCAAAATACAGATTATATCACAAACACAAAACACTTTCTTCTTCCTACTTTTAACTGTGCCCTGTCACACTTAAATCCTGCAACTCAATACATCAAAAGATGAATCAATTTTTCCACTCCTTACACCCTACAATCATCAATTGACAGAACCCAATTCTGCAAAAGCCTTCAACACCCCTCCTGTTGTTTTGCCTTCAACGCCACTCCTGCTCATAGACCAGGCCCACGATTCATCAATTGACAAAAAAAAATCAATTCAGAAACTTTGAACTCCACTCTTATTCATACCCCAGACCCTGCAATCACGAAAACCTAATTCAAGAAAGGTCTTATATACCACTCCTGCTAATACCCCAGACGTTCAAACCATCCATTCATCCAAACCCAATTCAAGAAAACCCTTCGTACCTCACAGAACACAAACCTTTGTAGCCATAGGAGAAGACCATATAAATTCCCAGGATTTATGCACAAAACAGCCCAGAAAAGAAATGGTTACCTCGGATTGGGTGCCTCCATGGATATAAAGACCATGAGCATGGGACAGACGTCATCCGTAAGACAAAATTTCGGTGAGAATGAAAATATGGGCAGCTGGCAATAAGGCCTCGGATTCTGAATAAACCTCGCCTGTTGACCATAGGCCAAGTAAATCAAAGAAATATCACGGCAAGTAGACTACGGCTTAAGTAAATCGAAGGAAACTCATGGATAGTCAAAGAAATATCACGGGCAGTCGTTAAGTAAATCGAAGGAAACTCATGGATAGTCGGCAGATAAAAAGCCCTTGTTAGGATTAGAAAAGGATGATAAGAATACAATGTGCTGTTGTCCAATTTTGAGCTGCAAACCAGCAGAGCAGGGGCTCCAGATCTTTGATTTTTTCAATGAAAGTATTTAAAACCCTACTAAAAATTCGGTAAGCTGTGTCGATCTTAGTGAAGTGGTTAACTTGAATTTGGCGTCTTATCGTTAAAATTCCAAGCCGCCTCGCTAACGGGTAGAGTTGATCGATATACACTGAGTATATTTAATGGTATATATTCATGGAGTATATATTTTTGGTAACAATGGGCGGTCGTATCTTCCCTTTCTTTGCGTTGTGTCGCGTTGTGTCTAGAAGAAGGTTGAAATTGGAGTCTTATCGTTAGAAGTCCAAGCCGCCTTGCTAATGGGGAGAATTGATAGATTTACACAAAATATATTTAATGGTATATATTCATTGGAGTATATATTCTTCGTAACAATGGGCGGTCGCATCTTCCCTTACTTTGCGCTTGTGTCTAGAAGGTTGAACATTTTTCCAACATGGTTGGTCAAAATGGATAGATATCTTTCGTTGTATTTTTCATAATTAAAATGAGAGGTTGAATACTTTTCGATAGATATATTTATATATTTAGTTAGGGAATTATATTTTTAATCAAATATAATAGATGCATATGTATGTGGAGGGTTTTGGTTTGTTGTGAAAGCAATAATGATATAAGTTAGATTTATTTTTTAATGGTATGTTTTGTGGGATTTTTTTTAAATTTTTTTTTTTTTTTTTTATAAAGAAGGGGTGTGTGTGGAGATAGGGAATTATATTTTTAATCCAATATAATAGATGTAGATGTATGTGGAGGGTCTTGGTTTGTTGTTGTGAAAGTTAATAATGATATTAGTTATATTATTTTTAATGGTATGTTTATGTTTTGTGGGATTTTTCTCAGACTTTTTTCTTGTTTTTGATGAAGAAGGGATGCCTCTCGAGATAGGGAATTATATCTTTAATTAAATATAATAGATGTATGTGGAGGGTCTTGGTTTGTTGTGAAAGTTAATAATAATATTAGTTATATTTATTTTTAAATGGTATGTTTTATGGGATTTTTCTCAAACTTTTTTTTTCTTATTTTTGATGAAGAAGGGATGAGTGTGGAGATTGGAGTGAGAGTAATTTTTATTTTATATGTTTTAAGTAAATTTATCTAATTTTTTTAGATAAATTTAAGTGTAAGTTTAAATTTTGTTAGATAAATTAGATTTAAGTATATTTTTTTTTGTTTCATTTCTAAGTATTATGTTGTATATGATTTGGAGTAGGTGTAAGTTTTTGTCTAGTAGATGAAAAATATATAAGTTGGAGTTAGATTGTAAGTGTGTGTCTCCATGTAAGATGTTTGTTCAATGTGATTTAGGTTTAGGTGTAAGTCATATGTATTTATGCCAAATAGAGATATCTAGTGAAGTGTTTTAGGCAAAGGATTCCTCATTAAATGGCATAAGCCAACTACAATTCAATTTAAGACTCCCTAATTTAGAAAATATGCACTCATTGCATTGTCTTAAAAAAGCATTGTTCACACACACACACACACACACACACACACACACACACACGTGCACAACTCATACACATGATCCTAGGCTTAATATTTGTCGATGGGCCTATGTCACAAGCTTAGACTTTCCATTCCACTTGAATGTCCCATATCACTTAATAAGCATAATCATTGTAGGACACTAGCATGATCTTACTAGTTGGACATGGTCATCAACTACAAGTATCACTTGGACTATTCCCAACCACCATGTCTTGATGAAACCCAAATGAAATACCTTAGAGTGAGTGGAATGTGGAGTGCTCATTTTCACCGTATGTGATGCTACGCCATTTCCACCCAACCATAAGCAATGATGCATCATTGCTTCCCACAAACCATCTACATTGGAACAACCAACTTCCCAAATTAGGACCATGTTGTTATCCATCACTTGATAGTCCCTGAAGATCATGCCCCTACGTCGTCAGGTGTTTATATACATCCAATACACTCATTGATCTTATTGGCATAACATAAATAACACATAATCGATTACATTACTAAATTGTGTCATCTTTCACCAAAGGCTACTATGCAACACTAGAAATCCTTAGTTCTCAATTTATTTGTCACATCGAAATCCCTTACAACATCTATCCTAATGAACAAGTTTCCAAAATCTCTCTTACATATATATCATTTTCAAAAAATGCAATATTTATTTTCTCTAAACTTACATATTTTACACTACTTACATATATCTTTGGACTCATCAACTCCTTTCCATTGAATAGGGAACAACATATTCATATATTCTCACTATTCAATATAAAATATTATGGGGCGGAAACGTGAACCTGGGTTACACTTTTGTGAGAATTGCGGGTTGAAATTTTTTTTCGGCAATAGTTCGGCCGAACATTTTATAGAGTTCGGCCAAACTTGTTTTTAAAGTTCGGCCGAACTCGCGATTCCGTTTAGACTGACGGTGCGGGCAAACAGAATTTTTGCCGGAGATTGGAAAACCGGCAACTAAAGTTCGGTCGAACTTATATAAAAGTTCGGCCGAACATTTAGTTCGACCGAACTATTTTCTATAAATAAATCGCCCACGAAGTTATATGGTTATCGATTTTATTGTTCCCGCGTTTTCTCTGTCGCTGTCTCCTCGTCGCCGCGCTCCTCATCGCTGCCGCTCCTCGTGTTTGCCACGATCGCGCTCTTCGGTCATCGGGTATGGACGTGGAAAATCTGTTAATGCATTTTTGTATCTGTTTCCTTAAGTGTTGATTGGGACGTCATGTTAAAAACCTTGTAAGACTATGCGAGTTGGGACCCTGTACAAAACACAAATTTTGAAAATTTTGAAGTGTTCTTTTGTGATTAGGATACTTTTATTTTCCTTTTGGGTTAAGGGACTTGTTGGGAAATACCGTTTATAGGTGGGGGACCTATCTTGTGGGTTATTTTATTGCAGAACCTCGTCCTTCTTTGAGGATCATTTTAATGCTATGGTCTGAGGTGAAGTGGCTCCAACAAGAGCGAAGTTTTGAGGCTTAATTACAGGCCTAGGCCCTCATCAGAATATCTACCTTGGACACCTCTGAAATGCAACCTTTTTTATAACATACCTGAAACAAATTCATTACATGTGCACAGTAGAAAGTTTTTAATACTAGACCATTCGGCCTTCCTTGAAGAGGAGCTAGGACTGGTTAGAAGCTCTTCAAATCTGCAGCCTATATTCTAACCTAAGTCTGCAACTCTCGGCCCTCTAGGGCACAGACCTAGAACACACACAGTGCAGCCTAATTGATGACTATTATCTACTGATAAGAAATTGAAAAATAACCACATCGATTGTCCTAATCTCTTTCTGAGGTCTGTTACATATGCTACCTTTAATATCTGTTATATAGCATATAGGTCTCAAGTTTAGGTCATCAGAACTCTTGAAGTGGCAAGGTTTCTTCTCATTATAGGTTTCATTACATCTACAGTCATGATACAGTAATTGATGTTTATGCTGGAAGACTATCTGTGCTGTGTAATACATTATCTGTTCTGTTCCTGTGCTGTGTAATACATTATCTATTCTGTTCCTGTGCTGTGTAATACATTATCTGTTCTTACTAAAAAAAAAGGTTTCCATTCACTTGATGTCCAATGCGGGTAATTTTTTCCTCCCTGCAACTTTAAAAGCTACATAGCGCAAATAAGTAGAGACATTTCCTAAAACTTCAACAAAAGGCTATCTGAAGTTTATGTCACACTGTAGCATGTACATGCTCTATAGGTTGACCAAAATATGTCAATACAAAAGCCTTCCTATGCTTCTATCTCTCGACATGCTACATATGCATAATTTTCAATTTGAGATGGTATTTTTCAGTGTATAATTAATCTTTGGTATAGGAAATGATAACATTATAGTTTTTGTATGAGAAAAATATTCTGATCATGCATGTTAAGGACAATGGATTGAATTTCTATAAAAATGTGCTGCTCTAGCCTTTTCTTACTCTTCTCTTGTATTACTCTACTCTGCTCTAGCGTTTTCTTACTCTTCTCATGTCTTACTCTACTCTGCTCTAGCGTTTTCTTACTCTTCTCATGTCTTACTCTGCTTTTCCCTTGTCTTACTTTTTCATTTATATACTTCTTGTTAATCTCTTTCTCACATATGTACGTTAGTTAGTTAGGCCTTGTACAACTCATATTCAAAGTTAGACTTGACATGGGATCTCCTCCTAAAACTGCTAATGTTTAAATAGATCTAGGTTACAATGATAGAGGGATAATTATAGAATAGAAGCATGTACACTATTCTATTGTTATATTTTTATGATGTTGTTTAGTGATTCCACTAATCTTGGAAATGTTAATCTTTGAAGAAGATTTAGGCACTTTATAAAATTTTGATTTTAATTTGAAATATAAATATGCAATCACATTGTCTATACTTTTGAATCCTATTGACCAACCTTGTGGTCATTCATTGGACATATATATATATATATATATTTTAAATTTCAGAAATAAAACATATTATTTATCGGTAATTGGAATGAAATTACATCTTTCACGTGCAAAGAGAACTTCCCTGTAGTCCTACATTTTCCATAAAGTTGAAGGTCACCAAACAATTGCGGTCAATAATTTTTTGGTCCATTCCATACTCAAGTGCTAAAATCTCTAGCATTTCAAGTTTTTGGTCATCATAGCTATTAAGGAATGAAAAAGGACACTAGTATTGATATATTTCTTCCATTATATCATTCTTTTTGAAGGTTGATTCCATCCTTGTTGAAGTATATTTGTCTAAATCCTTATCTACAAGGGCACATTGTGTATTGTGGTGCATGTCGTGTATCTCTTGTTGTGAATCTCAAGTTACTTTAAAAATTTGGTCACCTAGTATGCTTAATGAGCTTGGAATTACACTTTAGAAAGAATCCAATTACAATTGAGACTTAAGTTCTACCATCTTAAAATAAGAATTCACGAATTTGATAACGAGATATGTTTCAGTTTTCCATTGTGTTTACATTTGTTTTTGTGTAGCACTTATATTGTTGACTATATCTTGGTTCCACAAAACAACAATGTTTTAGTTATTTGGTGACTCTTTATTTCCTTTATTTTGTTTTCTCAAGGAAGATATTTGGTGGTTATTTTTGCTTAAAATTAAGCCTCTCATGCCTTCTGTAGACCTTCGGAACTTGAGTTTTTTGTTTAAGCTCTTGGACACCTACAATCTTGCAATTGTGAATCTTCTCTATTTTCATCTTGCTTCTCTTCTAAGTACAAAATGGCCTTGAGAAATATACTTTTTTTCCCTGTTGTACACCTTACGAGTTCAAGTTTTCAGTTTTTTACATTATTTTTTATCCTTTAAGCTCTTGGACACCTAGAATCTTGTAATTGTGAATTTCTCGTGCTTTCATGTTGTAGCTTTTCTAAGGACAAACTTGACAAAGAAATATGCTTTGGTTCCTTGTTGGAGACCTTGGGAGCTAAATTATTTTTATTTTATTTTATTTTATTCCTTTTTCTTACACCTCTTGGACACCTAGAATTTCGCAATCGTGAATTTCCTTAACTTTCATCTTGCAGTTTTTCTAAGAAGTAGCACAAAGGACAACCAACTCATTTGGGTTATATGTAGATAAAATGTAACAGCCTAACCCTTTCCATCAATGGGGATTTGGTTGGTTGGTAAATTGATGGTGCTTGTTGGTTTCCACATGTGTTATTTCCTTATTATTTAGATGGTTTCAAAGATGGATTATTAATTATTGTTTCATTAAATTGCAGAATATTCAAGACTTTATGTATATTTATACTGATATTGAAAGAAATACTTTTTGGATAGATCTCTATTTCCCATAGTATCATAGATTTAAACCTCATAGTACATTGGAGTTAAAACAACTATATATAATTTTTGTCTTCACATTTAGCTATGATTATTTCACATCCAAATTCATATTTCAAGTAATATTTAATTTTTTTGAATTTATTACAAATCTAGCATACTGCAATGCTTTTCTTTGGAGAAACATTTGGGTCGATTTTGGTCAATTCTCTTTTGTTGGACATGTACTTGATGCTCATGTTTGAATGGTACATACTATAGAATGATATCTCCATGTTGGACCTGGTTGAGTTGATATGTTTTCTTATTGATTGACGTATGATATTTTAAAGTTTTTTTTCCTTATCTTGATATTTTAAAGACATAAAAGGAAAGAAGATTGAAATGGTTTATGATTGTTTAATTAACTAACAGTTATTGCAATACATTAGGAATAGATAATTGGGTGGAAACGTGAAGCATCAAAAAGTTTAAAAGAATTTTTGAAAAAAACTTTACACCCCAAATCTTAAATTGTGTAAGAAAGAAACTTATAATTTCAATGTTCTTATTTAGAATTTTTCATTGAATGTTTAAAGTTCCATTTTATTTTTCTTTCAACTATGTTGAATTTAGTTTTTAGTTATATTTTTAATGTTGGAGAAAATAACTATTTATTTCATGTGTAATTAGATTAGTGATTTCATGTGTTAGGGTTGTGGATTCAGGCATTGAAACAACACCATTATATTTCAAAATTAAAAATGATGGTTTGAGTCCTAGGTAGCTTAGAATCCTACTTGTTTTCAAAATAAGGATGCACTCCCATTTGATTCTCACGAATAGGTTGTAATCATGAGGCTCTCGCTCAAGAGTGGACCTTCGCAAAATCTTGTGACGTCTTGTCACAAACAAAACCATCAAACTGAAAACACATCATTTTTCTCCTCCAAAGAAAAAAAATTCACATCATGTGAATTTTTCAATGTACTCTTACATATTGGTGTACAAAACCATCAACCAAACACAAGTTGACAAAACATGCCTCTTCAAACAACTGACTCTTAAGTCAAATAATAGAGCTCATGTACAAATTTCCATATTTGTTGCATTTAAGTGTGTCTAACATAACCCTACTTTCAACATCTTGCTTCATGCAACATGCACCATACTTTGAATCTGCAAAGAAATTCATGAAACATCAAAATACATGCTAGGCCTTAATTTGATAAGAAATCTAACCATCTGTCAGCAAACCATTTCAATGGCGCTTCTTTTTCTTTCAACTATGTTGAATTTAGTTTTTAGTTATATTTTTAATGTTGGAGAAAATAACTATTTATTTCATGTGTAATTAGATTAGTGATTTCATGTGTTAGGGTTGTGGATTCAAGCATTGAAACAACACCATTATATTTCAATTTTAAAAATGATGGTTTGAGTCCTAGGTAGCTTAGAATCCTACTTGTTTTCAAAATAAGGATGCACTCTCATTTGATTCTCACGGATAGGTTGTAATCATGAGGCTCTCGCTCAAGAGTGGACCTTCGCAAAATCTTGTGACGTCTTGTCACAAACAAAACCATAAAACTGAAAACACATCATGCAAGAAACATAGTCGACACATCATTTTTCTCCTTCAAAGAAAAAAAAAATTCACATCATGTGAATATGTCCATGTACTCTTACATATTGGTGTACAAAACCATCAACCAAACACAAGTTGACAAAACATGCCTCTTCAAACAACTGACTCTTAAGTCAAATAATAGAGCTCATGCACAAATTTCCATATTTGTTGCATTTAAGTGTGTCAACATAACTCTACTTTCAACATCTTGCTTCATGCAACATGCACCATACTTTGAATTTACAAAGAAATTCATGAAACATCAAAATACATGCTAGGCCTTAATTGGATAAGAAATCTAACCATTTGTTAGCAAACCATTTCAATGGCGCTTCTTTTAGTTGCACTTCATCATGTGAATCATCTTGACCCTCATCGATTATGAAATCCTCTTTTCCATTCTTCTTTTCATTTTTTATATCCCCTCTTGGATAACCATAATATCTTGAAATGGAGCTAGCCAACTCAAATATAGTACTGCAAATCCCTGGCTAAGTTAGATGAGGATTACATATGGTCTTGAATGAGCATTTGGACTCTTTAGATATGCGTACCAATTATGTTCATATAACACAACAAATAGATGATTTAATTTACAAATGTCACATAGAAGTAATATTTATCTCATGGGCCTTCAACTTAAATTATATAATCGTTTGACCCCCATAAATGTCATTTAATACCCCAAAATGACTCCAAAAGGTTTTAGACCCGAATTCTCCACCCCCCATTAAAATGACCCTACAAGTTGATTCTTTCAGTTTTTTCACTCTATAAGCATCAACGTACGATTATGCATGATGGATAATCTCTAGCGCTTTCCCTTGTTAATATATTTAATAATCTCAATATTTATTTAAAAGTATCAATAGTATTTCGACGACATCTTGTTAATATATTTAATAATCTCAATATTTATTTAAAAGTATCAATAGTATTTCGACCATGAGATTTGAACAATGTGATGTCGTCGAAATACTATTGATACTTTTAAATAAATATTGAGATTATTAAATATATTAACAAGGGAAAGCGCTAGATATTCTCCATCATGCATAATCGTACGTTGGATTTGGTGGTAATTGTCTCCATATTTTGGCTTTCTGACCCGCAAAACATAATTATTTTACAAGGGAGGGAAGGAGGGATGATCACATTGACTTGCTTGATGACATGTCCATGAATATTAACTACCTCAAGAACTATTTTTTTGCATAGGGAAAGAGACACATTCCCATGTATGAGCATGAAAACGTTCTTTGATATTGTTAATGCCTCTACTGTTTACTTCTACAAGTTATATAGGCAGAGTCTGTAAAGGGCTAGGTAGCCTCTGGATCTCATCTTTTATGAAAGGTGACATATCTAGTATATGCCCCTGCAGTCAATATCTGGAATGGATCTAAATAGAAGTTCTTCATTTTAATATCCGTAAAACACAACAAATTTAAGGTAAACTATGTACATGTTCCATTCATCATGAACACAAACTTCAAAAGCTTGAGGTAATGAACACGAAATAAAATTCCTTCTTGGAACAGCTTCATGTGCCTCCTTGGCTTTGGAGCATTTTCCATGTTTTCCATAACCAAGACCCAAATAATTAGGCCCTTCTTGAAGAAAATTTGGCTCAACTATGCCTTGTACATGCTTGCCTTTAAAACCCTTTATTTTCATAGCACATTTTCATCAAAAATTTGGACCTTATTCCTCTAATGTCTCTCAAAAGCACGTACACATTCATTTTCAGAGGAAATTGAAGGTAGAAACCAATATCTAATTCTTCTAACTAACCTTGACTAAAATGAGCTAAATTGTACTTTGATACGAACTTGATTTAAATTGTCCACCCCACATTAGGCACCAATGATTATAACCTTTAATGGGCTAGCACTGGTTTATAATCATCATCTCAAAATGACCTAGTAGATGAAAAATTACCATGTTTGTAATCATTGTTTCACACCATCTACATATGACCCTTCTACACATTATATGATTGAATTTATGGTAGGTCATCCCCTCTACCTAGACCATGATTGATTGTGACATTAGGTGAATAAAGGAAATTTGATAAGGAAGGGATCACTATAAGTTTGTCCTCCTCCACCCACTCCATATCCAATGATTGCCTATTTTTTCTCTTCCAACATTTTATTTTGGAAATTCATTTTGGTAGTTAATTCTACTAATAGTCACAACACACCTGGAAGTCAAAGAAATTTTTATATACACTACTAAACTCAATTAACATTGTTTGTTATTGGACTTTACAATAACAAACAACGTAGAGTTCATTAATGTAGTTTGGTGTGGCTATCGATAAAATTAGATGCTAATGAATTTCAAGAATAGAAAGTTGGAAGTGGAAAATTGAGAAATCACTAGCTATGGGGCGGATGGAGGAGGACAAACTAGAAACTATCCTCTGATTATAAATTGTATTTTATTCACCTGTTGTCAAAATCATTCATGGGATAGGTAGAGAGGATGACATGCCAAAAATTCATGCATATAATATGTAGAAGGGGTCATGTATGATATGGTGTGAAGTGATGATGATTGACATGGTAAATTTTCATCTGCCAGGTCATTTTGAGATGATGATGACAAACCAATACTAGCCATTTTAAGGTTATAATCATTAACAAGAAATATGGGGAAGGAAATTCAAATGTCTCATCACGGAAATTATAAAAATTGTAAGGATGGGGTTATAAGCGTTATGGAAATTCTAAGTGCCAAATACTAAGGAACAAGCCATATTTGCTTCTCAAAAACTTTATTTGATATATTCTTAAAAAACCAAGTACAAATTGTAGTAATCCTAGAATCATGCTTTACATAAGGTAAAATTTGGGAACTCATGACTTGTACAATAGATAAAAAAACATTTACCCTTACCAAAAAATATATGATAAAAATTAACAAACTACATAAGCTTAAGCTTAAGGGGATATAATCCTTCTTGCCTTCCATATAGATAATGAAAATGATTGTTCCAAGTCTCATGTTGCTTCTCATGTTATTTTATAAACCTTGATTGGAAAGAAAAATAGGAGGGCATAAATGTAAGAAATATAGAACATACTGGATTTAACAGCCCCAAACTGGATTTTACTCTCAGGTACTGGAACCTCTACAAAGGTTCGACTTGGAAACATAGTTTTTCCTTAGGTTTCTCCACTGGTTCTATGTTTCACACATGATCAATTATTGTTTTGAAAGTTGTGTTCTACATAATTTGTGTACACTAAATTACAAATTGATTTTTTGAAATATATTTTGTGAATGTCGACCAATAGATATATATCATGGAGGATGAAAGACGAAGATCAACCGAATCCCATATGGAGGTTCAGGGATCAGAGGATGTTCACGGTATTTAAATATAATCTTAAATCTCCATACATGTGTGTACATATGGAATTGATTTTTTTATTAACTTTGTGAGTGAAATTAGTTGTTAATAAGTTTCATATTTTAATTTTTAGGAGGCAAGAGGAGAAGGGTTTCTACTCCATCCATGGAGCGTGGCCAAGGTTCAACCGGCCGAGGTATGAGTGGTAGAAAGTTGCGGGAAGGGGGTGATATTTATTCCCCCGAAGGCCAATCAACGGCTGCTGGTTCTCAATAGGGTCACTGTGGGTCTGGTTCTCAGCAGCGTCATTCTGGGGTTGGTTCTCAGCAGGGTCATGTTGGAGATGATGTTAACCAACAACATCAAGGTTGCCATCAATTTCAATATTTTTTCATTAAATTTGTACAACTTTTTTTACACGTATTTTTTCTAATATACGAAATTATATATATATTGATGCAGAGGCTGAAAATGTTCGAGCAAGTGGTCAAAAAAGACGCAGGGCAGCGCGCTACATTGAAGAAGAAGGCTGTCAACCCAGCACAACTTATCCGGCTGAGATTATTGATATACCATGGGAAACGAACATGGCGGAATGCACCTTACAAAGGTGTCAAAGCCTTCATGCAAAATTGCAAAGAGATCTCGAGGCTTTGTCTCTACCTGCTGAGAGTAGACAACGCCTCAAAATAGTTACACATTCATTGAGTGAAATGGTAAAAGTGTACAAAAATTTGGGGCCAACGATTGATTCGTTTGTAGAACTGATGAGAAAGAGAAAAGAAACAGTGATAGGTCCCGATAAATGGCAGGACATAAAACAAAAAGTTTCAAGAGATGATGCTAAGTCAATGTTTAATTATAAGGAAGGGCCAAAAAGAAAAATGTTGAAGGTGCAATATTTCAAGCACCCAGACAAAGCAAAATATTTGTATGATCGACATCTTGCGGCCTTTGGAAGGCTTCCATGGAACGATGAGGTTCCTGTTTATTTTGCACAAATGTTTTGTGCAGAATTTTTTTTGGGTATGAAACCCGACTACAATGACCTTCCTTCAGAATTTTTTGGCCCGGGGAGAGGTCGATTATATCAACGTAAGGGCGCTAAGCGAGATGTGGAGTTGCCTCGCCTTGAGCCGCCATTGGTGAGTTGACTGTTTCGAGTCGAAACCCTGCGATCAGAGATGGATGCGACTTCTCAAATAAGTCATGAAGCAAGAGATGTTATGATCGACAATGTTCATAGCGGATTGAGTGGAGTCGATATTTGTTTAAATCGATTAAGAGCACGTGAAAATTCACATGCCAATTTTGTTTATCGTACAGATGAGGAGATTTACAACATGAATGTTGAAGATCTCCGAACATATGCAATAAATTGTCACAATGGTCTGCAAGACCTAATTTTTCGTGAGGAAGAGGGCACCGGAACGGTATGTGTTAGTGACCTTAGGGTTTGAAATTATATTTACATATATATGTGTACAATTTGTAATAAATACATGTGTATGTACATGTATACATTTATTTGTATGTGTACATTAATCTAACAAAAATGTATGATTATATGTTAAAACACCATTTGCAGTTCTCAGGCATGTTGCGTGATGAAAATGTTAATATTACGTTCGGGACCTCTGGCTCAAATGATGCAGATGGGTCTGACCATCATGATATGTTGGCACATGTATGTTAGTGTTTTTTAAGTGACTCTAAAATAAATAATTGTTGCCACACATGTATATGTATGTATATATATAATTTGATAAAATGTTTTAACAGGTACCAATTCCGTCTGATGTTTTTGGGATGGCGGTACCTTCTTCTTCCTTAGGAGATATACCTTCTACTTCATTGGGAGATGTACAAGTATGGACAATTTTTCACAAGTTCAAAATTTATGTTACCTCAAAAAGTTCCATTAAAAATTGAGATATATAGAGAGAGAGATCTATATTTTGAGTTATTTAAAAAATTTTGAATTTAGGTTCGTATAGAAGATTTTTTTAATCCGAGGACTCTAGCGACGGAGATAGGAACATCCACAGCATTTGAAGAAGTTGTCTTTAGTTCTTTTTTTTAATATTATTGTTCAAATAAGTTTATATATGTACACGTGCATTTTCATTTGAAAGTTTTAATTTATATAAATTATTTATGTATATATATATATTTATATTTAACTGTACATGTATATTGTACAGGTTACCACTGCAGATGTTTCTATGGCAGAACCTGTTCATCAAATGGAGAGGCAACCTTACGAGTTATTGCATGATTTTTTTGTTATATTTTGTTTTTTACATGAAGTTCTAGATATATATATTCTCATTCATTTTTAAAACTTCAAATTTTAATGTTCAAGTACATGTGCATTGCGTATGTAGGTTTCCTATTTATAGGATAGGGCGCTACCCGAGACCCAGAGGCTAGATCCTCCATTTGATGGACAAGATTTACAGTAGATTTGATTTGATTTCAAAATTTAGATGGTTTTAAAATTTGTTAAACTTGATACAGTTTGATACTCAAGTGAGATTTACAATTTTTGGACATATTTTATTACAATGTTATTATATAATTTGTTTTATTTAATCTTTGGATGGTTTTAATACTTTTGGCATGTGAATGTGAAGTAATGTTGTCATATGAATTACATTTGACATGTGATATCTAATGTTAAATGTTTTTGTTGGATAGTTGAATTATAATTGGCATGGCATGTGATATTTAATGTTAAATGTTTTTGTTGGATAGTTGAATTATAATTCTAATGGTATCTAAAGTTTTTAAAACTACATGAATGATAGAATGTGAACCTACATTTGCACATGTGGTAAATTGAAATGTTACTTGTAACAAAACAATCCACATTGATTTCATTATGTAGTATATGTTGATTTCTGATTTGATATAATTGCATGTATGATGGTACATTACTTGTAAAGTCATTGGATTAATAGTGTTCATTGATTTCAGTGTAAGCGCAAAAAATTAATGACAATGTAGAACGATTTTTGTGTTATAATAATTAAACCTAATAATATTGGAGAGCAAGAGAGACTTGAGGTATGGTGTTTACTACAAGAGTTCGAGCTAAATATTTAAATGGTTTACCTATGTGTTGATTTCCGATTTGATATAATTGCATGTATGATGGTACATTACTTGTAAAGTCATTGGATTAATAGTGTTCATTGATTTCAGTGTAAGCGCAAAAAATTATTGACAATGTAGAACGATTTTTGTGTTATAATAATTACACCTAATAATATTGGAGAGCAAGAGAGACTTGAGGTATGGTGTTTACTACAAGAGTTCGAGCTAAATATTTAAATGGTTTGTACCTATGTGTTGATTTCTGATTTGATATAATTGCATGTATGATGGTACATTACTTGTAAAGTCATTGGATTAATAGTGTTCATTGATTTCAGTGTAAGCGCAAAAAAATATTGACAATGTAGAACGATTTTTGTGTTATAATCATTAAACCTAATAATATTGGAGAGCAAGAGAGACTTGAGGTATGGTGTTTACTACAAGAGTTCGAGCTAAATATTTAAATGGTTTATGATTTATGATTTATACTTTCTTTTTAATATAATCGATCCGGAAATATGACAAAACTAATAAGGGTGACAATAAGAATAGAAGTTCAGAAAATAGTTTAAGATTGATCACAATAATTAAGAGAATGTCTCGGTCCATCATTGGTATGGCTTGTGCTGCAACCATGAAGTCTCATCCCAACACCATAGAATGATCATCCATGTCAATGACTCTTAAGTCTATCTTTCCAAACCATGAACCTACTCTCACATGTGTGCCTTTCATGACACCAGTCACTGCTTTCATCCTCGAATTGACTGCCTTGAAAGCACTCAACTCTTTCTCGATGCTAGCCTTCCTCTTTCTAAGCTTCCTTTCAACTTAGGAAGCTATGGGTAGCCCCCATGTCTATCAAAGCAGAGAAATTTTTCCCATGTACGGCTGTAGACACAAATCTCAAGTCCAAGTAACTTTCATCATCATTCCTTCTCCTTGTCTTGCGCCTTACTTCCGAAATCTTCTTCAACATTTCCTCTTCCAATATGTATTTCGAACTAGCCCTTGGCTTAACAGTCCTTTTCACATATCTCTTCTCATGAAGCTCCATAGAACAATCCGATCCTGGGTCTGCTTGAATTGGTTCAAGCTCTTTCCTTTTCGAATTCTGTCTAATTGCTCCAATACGACATATATTGACTCCTTCCAAACGAAGTGCACCAATCCTCATAGTGTGGTCGTCTTCTTTTCCAAGTGTGCCAACACATGCATTTTCTTTATTCAAACCAATAGGTTTCGGATCAAGAAAGTCCCTCTTGATCTTATCTTCCATGTTCTTGACTTTAGCCTGCAACGTGGTGCTTCTTTCCTTCAAGTGAGCCCTTTCCATAAAGAGTTCTTGAAGTATTTGTTCACCTTGTCGTATCTCCATGTCAAGCTTTTCAATTTCAGCAGTTTGTCCAGGTAGTCCATCCTTGGAATTTCTTGGGTGAAAAACCAAGTAGGTTGAACCAACTTTGGTCTAGTGCATTGGAATTCATTAAAGAATTGGTCATTGGCGCTGCTTCAAGCTAGGAGTGAGCATCGTCACCAACCTACATTGAATATTTTACACTCCTTAGGGTGAATGATACTTTAAATTGATTGACAGCCTAAGACTTTCAAATTTTTCCGAATGCCAAATGATCTTACAAAGTTAGTATTTATAATATCCTAGTAGGTCATTCGATGACAACTTTTACCGGAAACTTGAAACAACTTTGGCATGTGATATTTAATTTGTTGAATGTTTTTGTTGGATAGTTGAATTATAATTGGCATGACATGTGAAGTTTTTAAAACTCGAGTTTTGGATGGTTTCAATCTACATTTTGCATGTGATATTTAATGAACTTTAAATGTTTAATGTTTTAATGTTGCACAATATATAATCAAAAGGGTTTTAAAACTTAAAGTTTTGGATGGTTTAAATCTACAACTTAAAGTTTTGGATGGTTTCAACCTACATTTGCACATATGGTAAATTGAAATTATGTTACTTGTAACAAGACAATCCCCATTGATTTCATTGTATATGTTTATTTCTAATTTGATATAATTGCATGTATGATGGTACATTACTTGTAAAGACATTGGATTAATAGTGTTCATTGATTTTAGTGTAAGCGCAAAAAATTATTGACAATGTAGAACAATTTTTGTGTTATAATAATTAAACCTAATAATATTGGAGAGCAAGAGAGATAAGGTATGGTGTTTACTACAAGAGTTCGAGTAGGTCATTCGGTGACAACTTTTACTGGAAACTTGAAGCAAAGAGAATCTATCTTTGGCTAGGACATCATGTAAGATGCCTGACATAAATAGTAAAATTGTACTTAAAAGCTGAGATTCGGGCAAGTGGGGACAACCAATTGTTATCTCGTCCCTTGGAGGCTAGGCCATATGGGGACCGAATCTGACCTTACAAAATAAAGTGAAATGATTTGTACCATATGGCCGGAGAACATATACAAGAACAATTAATATACAAGAACAATTAATTTCATTCTAGAATATATATATATATATATATATATATATATATATATATATATATCCAATACATACAACATTTTTCATCAATGCACATGTATAGAAAAACTACTTTCAGTTGATACTAGAGCACGTGCTTGTATCCAAACAATTTGTAACATGTGCAAACCACAAATTAACATAAGCAGCTCAATTTTTAGTTGAGTACTGGAAGTTCTAAAACATATTTAATCCAAAGATAATAAATTTTTGGACACTTCACTCAAAAAAATTCTAATGGAATTCCATCCTCAATAATCCGTTCATGATCGGATTTTGACATTTTCCATTTCTTAATTTTTGTTTTTTTCTTTGATTGAACTTCTATCAACTTTATGCGTGTTGCACACACCAAGTGACTATATTGACAACTTATGGAATCAGGTTCATAGTCTTCGAAGTAAACAAAGTCTCCACTTTGACGAGTTTGTTTGAAAAAATAACCTTTCAGTATAATAGACCCTTTGTCATACCGAAATCCGTGATCATTATAGTCTTGTAATAATTTCATTTTTTGTTCAGTGCAACGCATCAAATAATACTTCACATTTTCATCGTTGTCAATAGGTGCAATTACAGCAAAAACATCTCCTGCACAATAAAATAAATTTAACATTTAATTATGCATATTTAAATTTATTTGTAGATCTTTAAATCATTAGAAAGTAATTCAAATGTTACCTTCTCTAACAAGATCATAAACTCGATCACCATCGGATGATATTGTAGTTTCCTCTGATTGCATTTCTTCAAACATTGCAACAGACATTTTTCCCTTTGTATTTAGCTCTGTATGTTTCTAATCGTTCACATACATTTTGTTTTCACAAACGTCATTGGATTTTGTGTTGTCTATGCAAACATCACAAAAACAAGAATATTTTCTTTTATCCAATGCAAACACATTTTTGGACAACTTTGTTTGAATTGAATGAAATTTTCGAGTCCCTTTTATTGTTTCAACGTCATTTCCAATTGATCTATCTACGTCTTCGATTCCAATATGCCAGAAAAACCTTTATATGGAAAATTAGAAAAAGAATTTGTAAATATGATATCAAAATACAATTAAAAATAATCATTGCATGATAAAGGTACAATTTTTAAAATTAGATTTCCAATATAAATTAAATTGAATGTACCTTCGCACTTCTCTTGATGGGTTAATTTCATGGCTTAGAGAAGTGATGCACCATTGAACAACTTCTTCAGCGTTCACAAGTCGGCGTGCAGAGTGGTTCATTTGATATCTTCGAAGTACTCATTTTATGCATGCTCCTGCACCGTCATGTTCTCCTTTTCCATGGCCAGTCTCAAAGAAATTCCAACAATGTTTAATGCAGGTTTTCTTATGAAGACAACACAACCAAAAAAATGATCGTGCAGATTTGAATTGACCTGCGCATCTGTCTGACCATATTCAATGTTCATTGAATGTTATTCCACGATTTTTCAATGAATCATAAATTCTTCCAAAACAATGTTGTACAAAACATGTATCATGTGTACGATCGTTACTAATATAAAAGTGATATTCTTTAATGATATGTCGATTTTCACTCGTGCTTTCTATATGATCGACATTTTGTTCAGCATGTCTATATAGAATATGGACGAGCATGGAGACTTGGTCAGAGTGATAGTATTCACTCTGAATTTCTTTTTGTGGAACAAATGTGTAGTTTTTTGCAAAATCAATCACTGACAAAATGGTCCCTGGTGGAAAAAATTCACGAGATTTTTTGAATTGCAAGTCTTGCCATCGAGCTCTATGGGAATGCTTGGTGTATTTGTAAATTTCTGCCTCAAACTTTCTCAAAAAGTCTATCAGAAAAATTTCTTCTTCTCGTAATTCGATTCTTTTAACACTATTTGCACCTTGAATCGATGTACCGATATATTCATATCTCTTCCATTTCACTTTCATGTTGGACAATGATTGATCATTTATATCAATACGATATTTGTTTTGAAATTTAGTCAAATTTCCACAATCATCGCATTTTTTACCACCAACACATTTCTTTTGTAAAATAGTTCATCGCTTTCTCTTTCACATAGAATTTGAGATATGAATTCACGGATAGTGGAAGGAGGAGGTGAATCCTTCCATAATGTTCTACCGAAATCAAGGAATGTGTCACAATATAACTCAAATTCCACATGATAATGGCAACAACAAGTGTCGCGTATGGTGATAGGTTTTACATACCATGGTTTTTGTTGAACAAAAGCACTGAGTGAAATTTGAATTTGACGATTCTCTTCTTTGAACTTGTTGAATAGCTCTATTTGAGTGGTTTCCAAGAGATGTTTTTCATGTTCTTCGTATTGATTTCGTGCTATTCTTCTTTGCATCACATGTCTTGCAGTCGGTGAAACACGCGAATTGTTCTTCCAATATTCATATATTATTTTTTTAACATCTTCTCCAAGTCTATCTTTGTATGGTTGCCTACAAATAGCTCTCCAACAAGCGAGTTCATCATTTACATCTATTTGCAGTCGAAATTTTCGATGTTTGTGCAGATTTTTTCGCGAGGTTCCCAGTGTTCGTGCCATAGATGTTAGATTCAAACGATTCTCTTGAGTACTTGGTGAAACCATTTCCATTTGTATTCCTCTACGTATATTTGAAACATCTTTATCTCTAGATCTCTTAATTGACTCTATAGCACTACTCATATTTTTTATCACCTCCTCTTTCATTTTTTTATCTTTGGTTGATTTTCGAATACCCAATAGTGTCGTCGCTTCTTTTAATTTCCTTGATGATAGGAGACCTTTCAACATTTGAGCTTGAACTGTCACTTGCTCATTTTTGAAATACTTTTCAAAAATTCTATCGACACGATATCGTATAACATGGTCAGGTTTTTATCTCCATATGTGTGAGTGTCGAAATTTTCTAACATCTCATTATCGATAGTGATTTCATCTGTACATATTCGAAAAAATAGTACATATTCAATAAATAACTAAATTAATAAATATGTTAATAAATATTAGGAAAATTTTAAATATATCAATAGATCATAATATTTACATTTACATACCCGATTCAATTTCTGCTTGAGGTTGATTTTCTTCTTCAATATTTTGAGGAGTATCTCTGTCTGTTTACATTAAACAAATATTTTTCAAACTAGTTCATCAAATAAAAATTAAGCTTCACATTTTACATTGGGAAAACTTTAAAAATATATTAATAGATCATAATATTTACATTTCCATACCTGCTTCAATTTCTGCTTGAGGTTGATTTTCTTCTTCAATATTTTGAGGAATATCTCTGTCTGTTTACATCAAACAAAATATTTTTCAAACTAGTTCATCAAATAATAATTAAGCTTCACATTTTACATTAGGAAAATTTTAAATGTATATCAATAGATCATGTAATATTTACATTTACATACCTGCTTCAATTTCTGCTTGAGGTTGATTTTCCTCTTCAATATTTGAGAGGGCTTCTAACTTTCTTTTGCGATATTGTCTCGTCTCTTCTCTACGTTCCTCAGGGTCTCTTTTTCGATCATATTTTCTCACACAAGTTCTTCGATTTCCCATGATAATAAGGTATGAGGTTCAAAAAATTTCCTTCAAAAAATTAGACAATAACTCAATTACAAAAAATATCACAAAAGATTTAATTTAAAAAAATCTTTTGTAAAAAATACGTAATCCAATCCAAAACACACACTTTAAAAAACACAAAACACGTACTTCAACACAAAACACGTACATACCTCCAAGAAAAATCACACCGTCTCCAAGAAATGTCTTCCAAAAAAATTCTTTAAATCCAAAATTTGAAGAAAAGTTTTTGAACAAAGAAGCTCAAAAGATTTATTTCAACACAAAACACGTACATACCTCCAAGAAAAATCACGCCGCCTCCAAAAAATGTATTCCAAAAAAGTTCTTTAAACCCAAACTTTGAAGAAAAGTTTTTGAACTCAAACCAAGTTGTAAAATGAAATGATATGATTCGAATGGAAAATGGCATCCACCCATGGTATTTATCCACCCATGTTATCCATCCACCCATGGAATTTACCCATGGTATTGTAAATGGAACTGACCATAGTATTCATCCACACATGGAATTTAACCATGGTATTGTAAGTGGTATCCACCCATGGTATTGACCCATGGTATCGACCCCTGGTATCCACCTATGGTATCTACCCATGGTATTGTAACTCAAAAAAATGCTATAAATAACAAGCCTCACTTTGTAAAAGGACAGATTTTCCACCACAATGTAGCTTCTACAATTATTCTCTGTTTTAATAAAACAAGTTTCTTTGTGGTTTTATTTGCTTTGTGTTCTCTCTTTTTTCTGGCATTCTAGTTTTGCAGATCTTGCGAGATCCATTTCAAACTTTAGATCTTGGGGGCCTCCCCTCAAGATCTGGATCAATGGTATCAGATTCAGGTTACGAATCCATGGGAATGAGGGTTTGAAGCATATTTCAATTTCAATTTTTGGCAGCAATCTTTAGCAAACTCCATGAATTTCTTGGGCGGCGAGTTTGAAGATCATATCTGAAAATTTTGGTGCAAAATTTACAAAATATAAGACCAGATCTGGATTCCTTGCCAAAAAAAACCCAAATTAAAAAAAAATCGGCCAAATTGGAGTTCAGATAAGGGAGATATCGCTGATTCTAAATCAGCAATGTTGTAGAAAATGTCCTGACGACAATTCATGGACAACGGCTCTCCTGTCATTTTTCGCAGTTTTTAGTGCGAAATTTCAGAGCAATGACTATAGATATGAGCTCCCCTGAAAAATCACTGAATTAAAAAAAAAAAAAAATCGGTCGAATCGGAGTCCGGATGTGGGAGTTATCGTTGATTTAAAATCAATTATTTTTCAGAAATTTTGTGACGGCAAGACAGTTCTAGCGTGAATCTGAGAGTCTAGAGTCTCCAGATAGCAGTTTTACATACATGAGAAGATGCAGAATGATCATTCCATTTCCAAAAACAGGTTATAATAAATATTCCGAGTTATATTGACCGAGTTATGATCATTTTAAATTTGTAGCAACATTTGGAGCGAGTTCCCTTTGGAGACGTGCCCTCCCACCCCGCTTTAGTAGGCATCTACTTCACATTCATCAGTTTCAGCATAGCAGCATTCGGCTTGGGTTATTTGGAGACGTGCCCTCCCACCCCAAGCTATGTAGGCACCAGCTACTTCATCAACAATCAGCATCATGGTTATGGGTCAACTGCACAAAATCCTTCTCATCGAAGTCCATTTGCTAGGCCGCACACTGTTAGTAACATAGTTGGTCACAAGTATTACAGGGTATCTCTATCCTCGGATCTTCGTTTGTCATGGTTTTGGTTCATCCACAAACCCACACTTCATCGAAGTCCATTTGTTAGGCCGCACACTGTCAGTATCATAGTTGGTCACAAGCATTACAGGGTATCTCTATCATTGGATTTTCGTTCATCACGGTTATGAGTTAACTACACAAAACCCTTATCTTCAGTGGCTCTTCATATTAAACAAAGGCTTCTCAGGAGGGAACTTCACGCAATGGGGACCATTGCTTCTTAAGGAGGGAGGAATGATCCGAATGGAAAATGGCATCCACCCACGGTCTTTATCCACCCATGTTATCCATCCACCCATGGAATTTACCAATGGTATTGTGAATGGAACTGACCAATGGTATTCATCCACACATGGAATTTAACCATGGTATTGTAAGTGGTATCCACCCATGGTATCGACCCATGGTATCAACCTATGGTATCTACCCATGGTATTGTAACTCAAAAAAAGGCTATAAATAACAAGCCTCACTTTGTAAAATGACAGATTGTCCACCATAATGTAACTTCTACGGTTGTTCTCTGTTTTAATAAAACAAGTTTCTTTGTGCTTTTATTTGCTTTGTGTTTTCTCTTTTTTTCTGGCATTCTAATTTTGTAGATCTTGTGAGATCCATTTCAAATTTTTAGATCTTGGGGGCCTCCCCTCAAGATCTAGATCATATTATCACTTATTCTTTACTTGTAACTTTGACTCTTCAACTCTTTTCCTTTAAATAGTAAAGGGACATACCAATATATTCTCTATTTATTAGAAAAAATTCACCAAATCATATTTATTCTTTTACTTACAAGAACTTTTCTAGATTTTTTCTAGATTTAACACTTTCTTTACCATCATTTTAATTAAATTATCTTTAATATAATATATTTCTAAATTTTTAATTATAATTTTTTTCTCATATATAAATAAATAAATAAAAATATTTTATTAAACATAATATATAAAAATAAGGATTAATTTTTTTCTAATAATATTTTTAAAAATATTAAAAAAAAAAATTATTTTTATTAATTGTGTATTCATTTTCTTTTAATAATTTCACTTCTATATATATATAAAAGATTAAAAGATTTCTATAAGAATTACCCAAACCAAACACTTAATTTTAAAATAAATGTTAAGAATGTACATAATAAGATTTTTCACAACATGACTTTTCCAAGGTAGAAGTTATGGACTTATTTTCTTTAAACACCCCTTACTCGAATTTATTATTCACAACAAGGTCTAACAAGGTCTTTTAGGTATCCTTTGGTTTGTTTTTTTTATTTTCACTTTTGGGTCATGGGCATGTTTACCATCCTTATTTTTTATTAGAATCGTAAATTTATTTACACTTATTTTTAATCATGGTTATGGATTTATTTTCTTCAAACACACTTTACCAAAATCCGTCTCAGTAACATATTATTGAACCTCTGCAACCCAATTAACTTGCAAGGTATATTAAATAATGACAACTATGATATATAGTCATTATTATTATTTATTTATAATAATAACTTCCCTTTAATCTCAATGGTAACATCAACAATAATTATATAATATTTCATCTCAATGCTAACATCACCAATAATTATATCTCTTTATGGACTTGTTATTATATATTAATACTGTCCACCTCGTTGAAGGACTCTCATGTGAAAACAATGCCATTGCATGTATAAACCTTGTACTAGTGAATCATGGCAAAGAGGCCTCAAACACCTTTCACCATGTAATATTTGTTTTAATGTTTTTGTTATTTTTAGTTGATGTCTTTTGTTGTTTTTTATAAATAGATGTTTCTTCAGTTATATAATTATTTGGTTGTTTTTATGAAAAGTTTCATGATAATATAATATTTATTTTAATGTTTTTATTGTATATTTGTTTTTTGGTTTTTAATATAATAAAAAAAAAATAGGATATTTCGACATATTGGAAATACTTAAGTATAATTTGGTCTAACGTAGAGTTAAGTAAAATGTGTTTCTTTACTATTTATATTTGTAACTTATAATCCGATGGTCACTATATATAGTGTTATGACGGTTCACTCTCTCCTCGGTATTACCGACACTTGATCCGTAGCTTAAGACCTGATTGGTCCATGATCTCTATTTAAAGAGCATGGAGGGTCATTTGTCCGGTAACCATTTATGAGATAAACTTATGTAAATTTTCTTTCTTTATATTAATAAATTGCCTGAAGTAGCCGCGTTGGCTCGGGTTGTGGACTGTTTCCCTCTTCGAAGGTTTTAATCACGTCAAATACTGGTGTACTGATTTGTGATATGTTTGTGAGCAGAGACCTTTGGTGTTAGATCTAAGGAACTCACCCTGTAAATTAGTACATGGTATCAGAGCCATTTTGAGGTGCGCATCTGTTGTTGATCCAAATACGAAGCCAGTTTGATTGCATGTGACTGTCATATTACATATCTACTATTTATGACCACTTCCAGGTCAGGAGAACTGCTATATTGTGTCCAAAGCGTCTATTACAGTGAGGAACCCCTTTCGTTTGATGTGAAAAGGTTTTCGGTTGCCCAAGTTATGTCATTTTAGATTTGGAGGTATAAAGTATATAGTTTTTTATTTTATTTTCGTATCTATACCCTCTTCTTTGTGTATGCTCTTTGCTCTGCGTTGTGTGCAATCTCGACAAATCATAAATATGAAGACGAGATTTTTCTGCTACGTATGTTCTTTCCCCCTGTCTTTATGTGATCTCGAGAAATCAAAAATAGTGAAAAAAGATAGTTGCCGGTAAGAATAACTGGAAATCTAATGTTCTGTCGTAAGGTTTGTGTTTTGTTTTTGTTGCACGGATTTCGTGTTTTTTTTTGCAGGAAAAAAAAACGCACATCAAAGAACAAAAAAAAAAAACTCTTCCTCCTTTTAAACAATTACATAATCCTTTTACTAGCTCACTTGGTGTAAAATTACTTTATGAGAATAGAGGTCTTGGTTCATGTCTCTTTGGCAAGCTTCTTTTTCTAAAAAAAAAAATTTGTTAAGTTGTTTTTTCTTAAAAAAACATTTTGGCAAGTTGTCCGTTTTATAAAAAAAAAATTATTTAAAAAACACATGTAAAAGTAACATTGTAAAAGTGACTCTCACTTATTTATAAAAGTGGGTCACATAACATAGTTTTTTTAAAGTGAGCTTATTGTATTATGTTTGGAAGAGGAGGGGGGGAGTTTTTTTTTTTTTTAAGTACATTTTCGTCATCATCTTTCAACCTCTCACGTAACTATTCGACATCTACTACAACTTCTTTTCAAAAAGACATAACTTCTTCATCCGAAAGCCGTTTTTAGAGCCGTTTTTTTTAACCGACCTAATTTTTTGAGATATTTCCATTGGACCACTTGGTTTCAGCCCTTTAAGCTTCAATTTAAAAAAAAATAAAATAGAAAGTGCATGCCCAGTTATTCTTAACAGCACCAATTATTTCCAATGACTATCCTACATGGTAGACTTACTTAAAAGTAAAGGGCTTTATAGAATAGCCACAAGACAATAAACTAAACCTACCGATGGAGATAAAGCCGCTAAATGAGAAAATAAAAAAGATCAAGCACGAGGGTTGATAGGAATGTTCATTGCTCAAGATCTTAGATTTCATATCCAAGACATTGACTACCTTGATGAAGCTATGAAAAAACTAAATATTATTTTTGGCATTAAAAATGAAATTAGAGCCCACCATCTTGAAAATGAGTTGCTTACTTTGGACCCCAATAATTTCTCCTCTACTGAATATTTTTTGTTCAAATTCAAGAATCTTAGACTTCTTTTAGAAGGTTGTAAGGTCAAAAAAGAAGATGGTAGCCTTATCTATTCCATTCTTGCTAATTTTGGCCCTACATACTCTGTATTTGTTTCCACCTTCCATTCCACTAGAGAAACCCTCATTTCTCAAGGAACAACCTACAAGCCCCCCTCTTTTGATGTCTTTTGCGATTCTTTGATAAGAGAACATGAAAAAATCTTACACCTTGGTCTTATTAATACTGTAAACTCTTCTATGAAAACCTTAGCAGCCCAATAGCAACCATACCAAAAGAAGCCTAAGAAGTAGCATCCTAAAAGCAATGGTCCTAAATTAAACAAGGGTCTTAAGAAATTTTAGCTGCAAATTGAAAAAGCAACTCAACAAACTGATAAGGCAAATAAAAACAAAGGGAAGAAGACAGATAGACATTGTAACTTTTGTAATCGTGATGGCCACGTAGATTCAAAATGTTTGAAGAAGATGGAAGCCTTGGAAGTAGCAATGAAGAAGCACAACATAAATTTGGAGCACTCTTCAACTTCATCTTCAGCAATGGAACTTTATTCTTGTGGTTTTCAAGCATCAAGATCTGGTTATGCTTTGAATGTATCTTATTCTTCTCATTCTCATGAGTGGCTCATTGATTATGGAGCCTCTTACCACGTGGCTAAAAATAAAGCCATGTTTTCTTCTTTAAATGATTGTAACACCAAAAGTATTTATGTTGGTGATGATAGATCTCTTAGTGTTGTAGGTTCTGGAACCATTCATCTAGAAAATGGTCAGTTTAATGATGTATTATGTGTTCCTACCTTTTCCTGGAACCTTCTATCTATTTATCAGATAACTCATTTGGGTGAAGGGAAAACAATAGAATTCTCACCTTGTGATGTTGTAATTAAGGACCTCAAAGATCCTAGACATATTTTAGATACTACATTGTTGATGATTCCACAAGATTGTATAAGTTTTACAAATTTGGGTCATCATGTCTTCCCTCTGTTTTTGTTGCTCATAATGATGAAGTGAGCAAACTTTGGCTTGAGCGATTTGGTCACTTAAACTATCGCTCTCTTCAAACTCTATATAAAGAAAATATGGTGATGGGTCTTCCTATGGTATCTTTCCGAGATGGTGTTTGTTCCAGATGTGTACTCAAAAAACATCATTGGGATAGTCTTGACAAATGTGCCTCTTAGCACGCTTCAGCCCCTTTGCAACTTGTGCACAATGATTTATGTGGTCCACTTCTTGTTGTTTCTTTCTCTTGCTGCAATTATTTCTTAACTTTCATTGATTATTTTTTATACGCACTTGGGTATACTTATTAAAACTCAAGAGTGGAGTTTTTAACATGTTCTTGGCCTTTAAGGCCTTTGCTGAGAAACAATTTGGACATCACATTCTTAAGTTAAGATTTGACAATGGAGAAGAATATGTTAACAACAAATTTATCCACTTTTGCACTGAGCATGACATTCAATTGCAACATATTGTTCCATATACTCTACAAAAAAATGGTGTAGCTGAAAGGAAGAATCACACTCTAAAATAAATGGCTAATTGTATGCTTCTAAAGGAATTAGTCTTAATTTTTGGGTAGAAGCAATTGACTGTGCAAATTACATAGAGAATTTCACTCCTACTAAGGTTTTAAGGATATAACTCTAGAAGAAGTCTGGAGCTCAATCAAACCAGATGTAAGTCACTTTCGTGTTTTTGGAAGTGAAGCTTGGGCCCATATTCCAGATGTGAAACATAAAGCCTTAGAACCTAAGAGTGAAAAATGCATTTTTGTTGGATATTCTAAATATGTCAAAGGATATAGACTTCTTCAACCAAAATCCAAAAATGTAATCATTAGAAGAGACGTAAAATTTGATGAAAATATATAGTCCTACAAGCCTAGTTAAACGGGTGTGCCACCTTTGACCTGCGATCCTGATTCGACATATGTGCCACCTCTCTCTATCTCTTCTATTTTGGACAAAATTCCTTCTAGTTTGGATGATGACAGCGAGGATGGCAATCCTCCTCCACCTCCTTGAGATATTCCTTCAGCTCCACAACTTCCACGATGGGTCCACTCTACTCGAGATGCAGCAGGTTCTCTTGCAGGTGACCCTACAGATCAACGACGTACACTTTCTCAGTTCGAAAGAGCCTCTTCCTTATTGGCTCAAGTTCTAGAAAATCCTAATCCAGACACCTTTGAAGAAGCTTCGGGTCATCTAGATTGGGATGAAGCCATGAATGAAGAATATCGTTCCTTATTGGCAAAAGATACTTGGGATTTTGTTCCTCTTCCAAAGGGAAGAAAAATTGTCATATTCAAATGGGTTTACAAAACAAAGTTTGGACCAGATGGAAAAGTGGATAAACATAAAGCTCATCTTGTTGCTAAATGATTTTCACAAGTTGAAGAGGATTTTCACAAGTTGAAGGCATTGAATATACTGAAACCTTCTCCCTTGTTGCCAAAATGAATTCCATCCACCTTGTTCTTTCCCTTACTGCCTACTTTAAATGGGAAGTCCATCAGATGGATGTTAAATCTACCTTCTTACATGGATATTTGCATGAAGAAATCTACATGGAACAACCCCCTGGCTTTATCCAAAATGACTCTAGCCTTGTTTGTCGCCTTAGGAAGTATCTCTATGGTCTCAAACAAGCTCCTTAGGATTTGTATGCCAAAATGGATAGCTTTCTCTTAGATAATGGATTTTCTAGGTGTCATTTTGACAACATTGTCTACACCAAGAAAGTGGGTAAGTCCTTAATCATCCTTGTTCTTTATGTTGATGATCTTATCCTTACTGGTAGTGATCCAAACCATATAAACCATGTGAAGTCTAGCCTCAAAAAGAAGTTTGAAATGACAAACTTAGGACACTTGTATTATTTCCTTGGCCTTCAAGTATTGCAATCCAAAGAAGGTATTACCCTTTCTCAATCCAAGTATGCTTGTGATATTCTACGCCACTTTCACATGAAGGACTGTAAGACAACCCATTCTCCCTTTCAGTCTGGAGTCAAGCTTTTAGTCACTTATACTACTCCTGAAGTTGATGCTACCTTATACAATCAACTTGTTGGTAAACTTATGTATCTAACCCTACCCGTCCTGACCTTTCCTTTTTCATTGGTCTTGTTGCTTGGTTTATGCACCAACCTCATGAAAGTCACTGGAAAGAAGCTAAAAGAATACTTGGATATATTCGAGGTACAGTTCAGTTCAGGATTCATTACAGTGCAGGAGCATCTCCATTGTTGGTTGGTTTCACTGATTCTAATTGGGTTGTTGACCCTGATGATTGAAATTCTACTGCAGGTTATGTATTCACTCCTGGTTCAGGACCTATTACATGGTATTGTAAGAAAAAAAGTGCCTCTCTCTTTCTTCGGCAGAAACAGAGTATCATGGTGCAGTTGAAGCCAACAAGGAAGCCATGTGGCTTCGTCAGATCCTGACCGAATTTGGTCTTCATCAGCAACATCCAACTACACTTTGGTGTGATAATCAGAGTGTCATTCCACTATGCAAAAATCCATTTCAGCATCAGCGTATGAAACACATTTAGATTCACATACACTTCATCATAAATATCATTCATGATCATGTTCTTAAAGTGCAGTATTGTTCAACCAATGATAGAGTTGTCGATATCTTTACAAAGGCTCTCACAAAAGCGAAGTTTACCAAACTTCGATCTATGCTTGGAGTTCAGGAAAGTTATCATTAAGGGGGGATAGGCTCTAATGCCTCCTTCCTTCTCCTATTGTGTCACCTTTGTAAATCCTTCAATCATATCCCAAGTTGTTCTTAAGGGGGGATGTTAGGATATTCTGAAACATAGGAAATAGTCTCCTATTGTGTCACCTTTGTAAATCCTTAAATCATATCCCAAGTTTTTCTTAAGGGGGGATGTTAGGATATTCCTTCACATAGGAAATATTTAAGTATAACTTGGTCTAGCATAGAGTCAGGTAAATTGTGTTTATTTAATATGTACATTTGTAACTTATAATCCGATGGTCACAATATGTAGTGATCTGACAGTTCACTCTCTCCTCGGTATTACTGACACTTGATCGATGGATTAACACCCGATTGCTCCATTATCTCTATTTAAAGAGCATGGAGGGTCATTTGTCCAGTAACCGTTTATGAGACAAGCTTATGTAAATTTTCTTTCTTTATATTAATAAATTTCCTGAAGTGGCCATGTTGGCTCAAGCTGTGGACTGTTTCCCTCTTTGAGGGTTTTAACCATGTCAAATACTGGTGTATTGATTTGTGATCTGTTTGTGAGCGGTGACCTTTGGTGTTTGATACAAGGAAATTACCCTACAAATTCCTACAAAAAATATTATTAAATATGGTATATAAGGGAAATTTAAGTTTTAAAATAATAATAAAGTTAATATTAAATATTATAAGTATAAATTTATTTTTATTTTAAATTTATTAATTATAAATAAAAAAAATTATTTTATATTAAGAAGTTTTAAAATAAAATAAATAAGTATATATATATAGGATTATTTTTAAAAAAATTACATTAAAATTTGTTTTTTATGTTTACATTGATAGGTTTTTCTTTTTTAAAGTGGTGAGGACAACCTTGGTCTACCATTTTCGTCTTGTGATGATGTTTGTCTTGTGGTGTGAGAAAGAGATTTGTCCCCGTCTTTAGTTGTGAACCTTCCTCCATGTTGCATGATTGTGGTCTCCACAAATTTCTACGTTGATAGAACCTCATCCCACAACCTTTGTCATTCTGGTCTCAGGATATAAGCTTTGCAAATTTGTCTGTAAGCCAGTTGCTTGATAAAATCGAAGGTGAAAAAAGGACGTTTATATGAACTAGCCAAAGATTTTGAAAACATAGTCCTGTGGAAGGAGGAGCAACAACATGGAAATTTTGAAGTTTTATTGTCTATCAGTCAGCTATTAGGTGTTTTTTTAAACGGTAACATTTCTCATAGTTTGCACCATAGGCGTTTTCACCATGTTTAAAAGTTGTTATGAATTTTCAAAAAATCCATCCTTGGAAGACAATATGCACATTTTCATAATGTGATATGGGAAATTAGAAGTTGTGCAACGATTCATCCAATTTGGTGATAGTTCTTTCTTGTCTTGTTTATGAATATCATTTTTAGGGATTTGTTGGACTGCTCAATACCTTTTTATTTGTAGCTTCCTCTGGTGATCGTTGGAAAAATGAATTTAAAAGATAGGTCATGGTGTCAGCAGCGGTGGTGGTCAGAGCTCTTTGGGCTACTTGTTTGGCAGTGATGAGCCCATGAAACTAGCAACCACCTGTACTAAGCTTGTGAAAAATTCGACACCTTTGGTCAATGAAGCTCCATAGAAGCCAAATGTAGTTTCTTCTAAATCTCCAGAAAATTGAAGTGAAATCCTTGTAGGCATGCATGGATCAAACACTAATAACTATTTTCATGTTGAAGAACATAACTGTGGAAACTTTATAATGGAAAGGCAACCTCTATTTTCTTTTTCTTTAATTTCATCATTTATATTGGTCCATCGTGCAATTTAATTTTTATCTAAATAAATAATTTTCAACCTTTTTGGCATTGTTGTCGGTTACTGTTGTCAAATTTATATTTTATGTCATCATTTTTAATTGTCTGTTGATGCCTGGATTGATTTTAACTTTTATAGGATCGACCATCAACCAAAGTCCATGTTGCTCCTGGTGGTCTTTCTTCTCTTAGATACCTCTTTGGTTCCCCACTGGGTAAATGAAAGTGATGGGTCATTGGAACTTTATCCTAGCGATGGTTCTTCTCGTGGATACCTCATTGGTGCCCCATCAGGTAAATGAAATTGATGGGTCCTTAGAGATTTAAAGTTACAATTTTTCGATATTTAGGCCAATTTTAGTTTTAAATGCTTCTTGCGAATTGAAGCTTTTCTCAAGACAATCTCCTTTAACAAACATTTTCCATTATGCCATTCACAACTGACTAAGTTGTTGTTTTGCCATTTTTGATTGATTGTGTTTGTTATTGTTTTGTTTGTTATGAAAGGCGGTTCATTTATGTAATATAATGACAGACCTATACCTTTTATGAACTATAATTTGGTTATGTTTAAACTTGAAATTGACACCTCCATACATGTAACTACATGATGGGTACTGTAATGAATGGCATAGAATTGTCTAGAAGTTGATATTTATTTGAACATACTACTTATTCTAGTGTGTTTATTGCATGATAGTATTTCAATCCCTACATAATTGTCCATAATTTGGTAAATTTTCTAAAAATACAATTTGATTTTCTATTTGTCACGTATATTTTCTAAGATTCGTGGAAGAAAAAAAGAACTAGACGTTTCTGTTATTACCTTTCATATTTTCAATTATTATTTGATTTCTGATATGTCGATGTCAAAGAATTTGATTAATATATTTTTTGGTTGATTGGTTGGGGGTTTATCAAAATTAGTTGTTGGGAAAAATACTGAGAGGGGGGGGGGGGTGAATCAGTATTTAAAACTCACACAATATTTTAATTTTCTTTACTAAATTCTACAAACGAATTTACTCAAGCCAACTACCGTATGTACGTGACTTTTTTTAAGGAAACTGGTTTATGCCTAGTGAACTTGTAATTCAGATAAATATTCAGTAACTTTACTTAGACCAGTGCACCATTGATTCATCAGACATTTAGTAAGTAGTAAAATTCTGCAGTAAGAACAGAATAAATCATCACACATAAGCAACACACATGAACACCAAGATTTAAGGTAGAAACCCAATGTGGGAGAAAACCATCGTTGTTGTCGTCTCTGTCTTCAATATTTATTATATAGAAAACGACTTACAATCTTGTATTGGAGCAGACTCATACCAACACGCAGGCACCCAATTGCAGAAGGTTTCTACCTTCAATCATTCTCCAGCTGCTACTGGAAGGGATCTCCAACCCCCTAATCTCATTTACCATCCACTACTGGAAGGGAGCTACAACCCCTTGATCTGATCACTAGATCCTACTGGTAGGAAGCTTCGACTTCCTCACTTAAGGCTCTAATCCTCAGCACCACCACGAACCACGTTTCATAAATTTTCACGCTAGATCCACCGGCTTCAATACATCACAACTTGTGGACCAATTTTCATCACATAATCCATGTTGAACCCTTCAACATAATATAAGCCAAATATGAAAACTGAAGCTGATTACTATACCTAAAGAATTCACCCAATTACTGAAAACAACCACTGAACCAATCAATCACTGAATCATGCAAATACTTAACTAACCACTGAAGCAAACAATCACTTAACAAATCATCAACTTAAGTCAAACAGAATAGAGAGATCATTGTAACCATATTATCATAATTGAACCTAGAACAGTGTACACACTTTTCCAATGTCAAACTTGCGTACAAATCTACAACTTTCAACTTATAACAGTGTTGTGCATCACAAATTCAGACATACCCAGACCACGACATTCAATATAATAAATAGACATCAAATCATATATCTAATCATCCCATAAACAAATCATGCAATACATATTCATTTCAAGTCTAAAGATCCCGATCCATCATTGTATTCATAGGTGCATCATTATTTCAGATCTATCAATTAATTATATCCCATACCATACAAATATATTTTAGATTGAAATATTCATTCATTCCCCTCACTCATGCACACTTAGCACTTTGATCTTCACCTCCTTACATAGTTTGAACCTTAGCCAATACCATGAGCCAAAACCACACTAGTGTCGGTGGTAATATTTAACAGGATAAAACGAGATCAAATAGTCGTTACTACGCTCAATAATGTAGGCTAATACCATGGTAAAGACCCTTGGTATTAATAAAATAGTGCACCAGCATGTACGCGACTTTTCTTCTTCATACCCACGTGTGTGCGTGACTTTGCTTCACCGAACCTGCGTATACACGACATCGCTTCATCAAACATGCATATATTTCTTCGTATACATGACTTTGCTTCATCAAACCTGTGTATATTTATTCAAACTTGACTTTCATAATTATTCTAACCTGAAACCCCTATCTCATCATTATGTCATTTTGTTCCATCACTCTATCACCTTTGAATTCATATGTGTACTCTGTTACAAGTGGGTTGCCATCAAGGACAACACATGCATAATAATGCCAACAATCCCCCCCTTTGGACTTGATGGCAACCATGTTGGTGTTTGATCACCACAACCTATAGATACCTGTTAGACACATAAATATAAGAATTATTAAAACACCAAGTTACTCTCCCCCTTTGACATCAAGGGCAAAGGGCAGACCAATGCTGAAACAAGGTTTTTATTTCCTTGTAGATACAAGATCTATATAGATCTGATCTGTGCTATACAGACCATGCTCCCCCTGAGCACATGCTGAATCTTCAGAAATATTTTCAATGAAGTACATGACTCTCTAACTCAACTGAGTATGACCTTTCCTATCACCAAGGACTCATACTTACATCAGTCACCCAATTAAGTGGGGTTACATATTTGAATCAACCACCCAACCAAGTGGGATTATATATTTGACACAACTACCCAACCAAGTGGGATTACATATTTGACATGACCTCAAAATTCCATACATGATATAATATAACAAGGATTATGTAATTGGTCTTTACATGACCTTTACATCAAATGACAAATGTGAAATTTATAACCAAGACCAAAAGACCTCAATAGTGAGAGATCAAGACCATTATCCACAACCATCATATACCAAATAATATATGCACCATAAGTATCTATCAACAATAACATGGGTAAATTGCAATATCATCAACCTGTGACCAAGTCTACAATATCAACATCATAATATATTTTCGTAGAGATCAACTATCAACTCAATCTCTTGACTTCATCAAAGAAAACTTACCTTTTTCCCTTTGTAGGAATAACCCCAAACCATGTTCATCAAGGAAACATATGTGGGAACCAAACGTATCATCATGAAATAAGATAGAGAAGTGAATAATTATATCATATAGCATGAGTAAACACCATAGGCATGCATTGGCAACATATGTGAGAACCAATCAGTAAGAAAAGACAATGTAGCAATGTCTCCAAGTATCATCCAATAGTTGTAACATAAGCATTCAGTAACCATCTCTTTATGATCCTTGCAACAACATCATATTCTTACCCCTATGCAAGAAGAGTTATCAAAGCCACTTCATCAACAATCAATATGTATAAACCAATCATCCCTGTGATCTCTTATCACAAAGGTATTCATGTTTTAGATTTATTCCATTTGCATAATCACGATGTAACAATAGGCATCATTCACGACGATAGTCATCAACAACAAGATCTGCATGCTCTTTCCTCATGTCTGAATAATTAGTCATGCATCAACTCCATGTGTGTAGATAAATATAATCTTATACAAAATATGAACATAGCTCATCCATAATATTATCATAAGCAATCCATGTATCATGAAAACAATATAACATCATTCGAACTACTACATGAGCATCACAAGTATCAAACATAATGCCAACAATGCATCATTAGCAATAAGGCTACTGCTCCCCTTGAAATTGTGCTACTTGTTCGTTGTCAAGTTTGACCACATCAACTCATTCATGAAAGCATCTCCATAAATAAGATAATCATCAATGTGAAAAACATAACTCAATACCATATCAGCAGGCTATACCCATCATCAGACCAAGGAAATCAAATCATAATTGTCAGAAGCATATTAGAGTCTGTCTTTGAGTCCGTCCCACTGTTTTTTTTGTCAGAGAAAAAACCATACGCGACTTTCTATAAAGGAACTCGTGAATATACGCGAGTTGAGTTCATGAAACCTGTGTATAGAAAGTGAAATATTGAAAATTTCACATCTTCAGCTCCCCCTGAGCTTGTACAGTCTTTACATGTCTTCTGTTGTCACATCAGATGCACTATCATAAATATAAACAACTAACATTTATGAGCCAATCTTCATATATTGAGGTTACTTATAACAATATTCTTTCAATAATGATGAACTACAATGGGAACAACCTTCTTTCAGTTGGAGTCTGAATCCTCCTTATATCCACGAGAGGTAAGATCTTTAAACACATATAATTTATCAACATTTATGTATCGCCTTGCTATGACCTTTCCATTTTCCTCATCCATGACCTTGCATTTGGTTGATGTGTACACAATTACATTTCCTTTATTTGCCATTTGGCCTACACTTAGTATGTTTTGTTTTAGGCCTTGAATTAATAAAGTATCTACTGCCTTTCTATTTTTATTAATTATGGCTCTACCTTTTCCAAAAAAAATTGCTGGAGCATCATTTGAAAGAATAACCTTACCATATTGATTTTTATTGAGAGACTCCATCTTACTCTTATCACTAGTCATGTGATGAGAACATCCATTATCAATGTACCATTCATCCTCATTTTTAAATGCACAGAGAGCAAGACCACATCTTATCTCTTCTTCTTTCTGCTTGTTAACATGAATTTTGGAGGATCCATCTTTCTTTGGTCTTATGATATCATCTGTTTGTCTTCCATGTTGTCTTTGGTGATTCATTGATCTGTTCTTGCATTCTTTTTCTACATGCCCAAACTTGTTACACCATAACATCTTATGTGACCAGAAAAGGAAGCAGAGGAATCATAATAAGTTTTCCTCATGTTCCTTCTATTGCAATCAATATCTTTATGTCCAAATTTGTTGCATGAAAAACAATAACCCTTAAATAAACCTGAGTACCTAGGAACTTATGGTATTTCTATGTAGTTTCTATTGGTCTGCAACTGAAACAACCTGCTTCTGCAATTGGCTCCAACATGTCCATAATTATGAAATATAAAGCATTCAACATCAGAGGAGAGAATCGATTTATACTTCTATAGTTAGATTTGAATAACATCCTTTGAGGATTCGTGATTTTCGATTGCATGTTTTTCTCTTTAAACACTTCAAGTTTTGTATTGATATCCTTTGAATATTTTGTATTGTCTTGTGAAATATATTCTCCTTTAAGAGTTTCGTGAAAACTAATACCAAATTTAATGGAAGGAGACCTTTGACTACTAAGAATATTATCCAGAATATTAGTACTATATTGAAATATCAAGTGTTTATCTGTTTCTTCTAATTTACCTTTTAAAATGTTTACCTCAACCTCCAATATTTGGCACTGCTTCTTCATACCTTCTTCCTTCTACTTTCTCATTTAATTTTAGAGTCTCTTATGTCAGCCCATTTTCTTGTTCTTCAAATTTTTGTAGAAGTTATTCATTCCTCTTATTTGTTTTTTCCATATCTGATTTGAGAGAGATGATTTTTTCTTCAAGTCCTTCACTGTGAATGGTTACTTCATCCTGCATCCTTTGACATTGGTCTATCTGTTTTTTGTTCATTATCTCAATTGAGTTTATTTCTTGTAACTGATTATTAAATCTAGTAATCACATCTTTGTAGATACATTCTCTTTCATTAAATATAATTTGATGATCTTCAACTTCATTTTTGAGTTTAGAAATTTATGCTTCTAGATCCATAACATTACTTTCACTTTCATATTCACTATCTTCAATATTGCATGAACAAGGAAGTGGATTGAAAGAAAAACAATCAATAAATGTTTTATCTTCTTCAATTATTGTTGCACACGTTTTCTGAATTATATTCTTCCTTTGAGTAGCCTTCTTCTTTTGCTTCCTTCCCATTGTGACAGATCTCCTTCAAGCGATCAAGCTTCTTCTGAAGGACCCGCTTTGATACCAATTGTTGGGAAAAATACTGAGGGGGAAGGTGGGGGTGAATCATTATTTAAAGCTCACACAATCTTTTACTTTTATTTACTGAATTCTATACGATACTTTACTCAAGCCAACAAGCATATGTATGAAAATTTTATGAGGGAAACTGGCATATGCCCATTGAACTTATAATTTAGATAAATCTTCAGTAACTTAGACCAGTGCATCATTGATTCATCAGACATTTAGGAAGCAGTAAACATGTGCAGTAATAATATAATAAATCATCACACATAAGAAACACACATGAGCACCAGAATTTTGTAGAAATTATACAAACAATATGTATACCAATGGATTCAATCTGATCATGCAATATACTAGAGAAAAATATTGAATCTTTGTACAATTAATTTGCAGAAAATAAAGACGATCGCAAAATCACACTAAGTAAAATAAAGAAGAAAATCAATCCACAACACAGATATTTTTCCTAGCAAAATATTTCTTCTCAGAACCCCTCTGTCTCTATTGTATAATGAACCAAGGAATCATGAAACAATACAATGCACTCTTCTCACAAGAGTCTGATGCACTATCCTAACTGTCTCGCACTGATCCAGACAAAATTGGACCAACACTTGGCCAATTCTCAGCCTATCTTCAGCTTTCCTTGCTCATGTAATCCCTATGGAATGCAATCCCTATTCTTTTGGAATTTCAACCTTCCTTGATTGCACTAGTATCATGGGCAATCCTATGGTGTGTTAACTACATTTGGGAAGTTTTCTAAAAATACAACTGATAGTTAACATCCATTTAACCTCTGTCTCACCTGGGTCTTCATCAGAACTGACATGCATGGAACTATTAATAGTAAATCATCAGTCACTTGAAAGATCACTGCATGTGAATTAAATCTTATTTAATTCACTTGAACTCTCACTAGTGCAATAATCAGTTACAACTAATTAAATTGATTTTAACTCACTTAATTGAGTTAACTGATTTGTCATGCATTAAAATAATCACACTAGCTGCAACTTGGAATCAAAAACTAATAGAATCACTTTGCATGCCTCACCAACCACCCTCAATTTGAAATTCATGATCTGAGTGAGTCTATCACACTCAGTTAACTATTACAAGTGTTTATGAGATAATATTACAATTTATTGTCCAATTTAATTAAGATAAAATAAAATTAGACACATTTCCAATTTATTTAATAAATTGGTTTACACACTAATGTATCGCTAAGACTATCATTGTAGGACCCATGGTCCCACACTAGTGTGTGTGCTGTCATGTTGTTTTTGGATGCCAATTTCACTGTTTCTTGTTGCAAATTTCAACACTCCCTCTCAACAAGAAAGGAATCAATCAGTCCCGATCTAGTACTTTTGTAATGTTCTTGCATGCACACATGCAACTCTTTCATGCAACATGCAACTCTTGCATGCAACATGTAACTCTTGCATGCAACACTTATATAGTGTTGTTCGCACATGCAACTCTTGCATGCAACACTTCTGAAACTGAATAGCCTCCAAACAACTGAATCAGTATAATGCATCTGTCATCAGAGTCTTCTAACTACTGCTAGCTACTGTACATGTCTACTGGAATCTTTGTTCTATTGACATCTACATCCATGCACTCTGCACTGCTTCCAACTTTGATCTGTGCTCCAATATCCGACACCTGTCACTCTAATTTCTGTCTTCCTGACATCTAACCACATCAATCTAACTGATCCCTCCTACTACTACTGTACTGTGGGATCCTCGTAGCCCGGTTCGATCCATGAGACACACTATCTCAACGAACCCTACCCAATTTCTTCTTGGGATTAATTCTGCACATCGCCCGACCTCACACCTGGTGGTATAGCTGCATGTACTCCCTTTGCCTTTATGGCTCGAATTTTCCCCCTCCTTGAGGTCTCTACTTGAGTGGAATCTTCCATTAGATCTCCTCTCTTCTTCTCCAATTTTGGCTGCTCCACAACCTTCTGAGACTGCTTCTGAGGCTGCATGTTGAGAGATAATTTCTCCCTCTCAACCACCAAGTCATTAACCACTTCTTTTCTCCTCAAAGCCTTGCATGCATCCTCAACCTCGAGAGCATACAGGTTCTTGACTCTTACATCGATCTTCTTCACTTGTCCCATGGCTATGTGTTTAAGGAAAACTTTTCGTTTACTAAACATTACTTCATAGCCATGTTCTTCCAATACCGCTATGAAGAAAAGATTTTTCCTTAGGCCTGGAACATGCAAAAAATTTGCTAGTCTGAGATGGGAGCCATTCTCCCTCTGAAAGGTAATTTTACCAATGCCGGTAGCGCTATACCTCTCGTCATCTCCAAACTCTATGCTCTGTTGGAGGTCCTTCTCCTCCAAGTCATTGAAGAAATCTCTATTCCCTGCCATATGGAACGAGGCACCGCTGTCTAAATACCACATGCATCCCATTATAGTGTTGGACATGCATGCAATGAGAGTAAAATCAATCTTGAACTGTGAAGCCAATGATTCACCTACTGTAACTGCAGGATCCTTCTTGCTTTTCTTCTGTGGAAAATTTGTAGCATAGTGCCCATTCTCTTGACAGTGAAATCATCCGATCTTGGAAAAGTCTTTCTTTCCCACTTTGCCTTGGGATTTATTTCCCTCGACCTTCTTTTCCTTATTAGCCAAGGCACAATCTTCCTGTCATTAGTCTTGGATGAGGATCCATCCTTGGTATTCCGCTTGAATTCTTCTTGTACCAAATCCAACCAAAGTAGCTCCCAATCTGGTAACTTCTCCCTCCCATTGACAAAGTCCTGATAACTATGCCAACTCTTGGGAAGGCCTAGAAGTGCTAGGCTCACTAAGTCATCGTTTGTTACGGTCACACCAACACTTCCAAGATAATCTCGACATTGAGTGAACTTCGCCAAGTATGTTGGTATCATCTCTCCCTCCTCCTTGATTTTCCTTAGCTTGTCCTTCAGCACCAACTTCCTTTGGTCACTGCTGTTTTGAAACAGATCTGTCAAGGCCTTACACATTTCATGTGGAGTTTCCCTGCCATGGATATTCGAGACAATGTGATATAAAACTACCTCTAATAAGATCCTCCTCGCCCTTGCTACCTTCTTTTTCTAAGCATCAAGAAGAGCGGAATCTACTGTTGCGGGCTTGGGAATATCATTATCAATGAATTCTTTCAACCTTTTTTCCTCTAGAATTGCCTCATTTATGTCTTTCCATGCAATATAATTAGAGCTACCCTCGATTTCATATTCCAATCTTAGGCCATTGAAAGCCATCTTGATCCGCTTGTCGCACTAACAAAAGTATCTGCAAGTTTGAATATTGTTCAACAAAAACTCAATTTCTTCTCCACTATAGTGATTTCTGGTGCTCTGGTACCATGTAGAAATTATATAAACAATATGTATACCAATGGATTAAATCTGATCATGAAATTTACTAGAGAAAAATACTGAATCCTTCTACAATTAATTTTCGGAAAATAAAGACGATCGCACAATCACACCAAGTAAAAGAAAGAAGAAGATAAATCCACAACACAAATATTTTTCCTGGGGAAATCTTGCTGCTCAAAATCCCTCTATCTCTATTTTATAATGAACCAAGGAATCATGAAACAATACAATGCACTCTTCTCACAAGAGTATGTTGCACTATCCTGACTGTCTCACACTGATCCAGACAAAATTGGGCCAACACTTAGCCAATTCTTAGCCTGTCTTTAGCCTGCCTTTCTCACACAATCCCTGTGGAATGCAATCCATATTATTTATGAATTTCATCCTTCCCTGAATGCGCTAGTATCATGGAAAATCCTGTGGTGTTTTAACCGCATCTGGGCAGTTTTCTAAAAATACAACTGATAGTTAACTTCCCTTTAACCTCTGTTTCAAATGGGTCTTTATTGGAACTAACATGCATGTAGATATTAATAATAAATCACCATTCACTTGAAAGATCACTTCATGTGAATTAAATTTTTATTTAATTCACTTGACCTCTCACTAATGCAAAAATTAGTTACAACTAGTTAAACTAATTTTAACTCACTTAATTGAGTTAACTGATTTCTCATGCATTAAAATAATGCACTAACTGCAACTTGGACTCAAAAACTAATATATTCACTCTACATGCCTCACCAACCACCCTCAACTCGAAATTCATGAGCTAACTGAGTCTATCATAGTCAGTTAACTATTACAAGTGTTTATAAGATAAGATTACAATTTATTGTCCAATTTAATTAACGAAAAATTAAATTAGACACATTTCCAATTTATTTAATAAATTGGTTGCACAATAATGTATCGCTAGGACCCATCATTGTGTGACCTGTGGTCCCACACTAGTGTTTGTGCTGTCATGTTGTTTCTGGTTGCCAATTTCACTGTTTCTTGTTGAAAATTTCAACAAATTTAAGGTGGAAACCTAATGTGGGAGAAAACCACAGCTGATATCGTCGCTGTCTTCAATATTTATTATATGTAAAACTTATTACCATATTTTACTGGCGGAGACTCATACCAACACGTAGACACCCACTTGCAGAAGGTTGCTACCTTCACTCGTTCTTCAAGTGCTACTGGAAGGGAGCTCCAACCCCCTGATCTCATTTACCAACCACTAATAGAAGGGAACTACAAACCCTTGATATGATCACCAGATCCTATTGGCAGGAAGCTTCGACTTCCTCATTGAAGGCTCCAACCCTCAACACCATCGCATACCATGTTTCATAAATTTTCACACAGGATCCATCGACTTCAATACATCACAACTTGTAGACCACTTTTCATCACATAATCCATGTTAAACCCTTCAACATCATATAAGCCAAATATAAAAACTGAAACTAATTACTGTACCCAAGACATTCACCAAATTACTGAAAACAACCATTGAACCAATCAATCACTAAATCATGCAAATACTTAACCAACCATTGAAGCAAACAATCACTTAACCAATCATCAACTTAAGTAAAAGAGAACATAGAGATCATTGTAACCAGATTATCATAACTGAACCTAGAATATTGTATCAACACACTAAATCAACTGCATCCCTGAACATTCATATATCAAAATGTACACGCTACTTAACTTAAGGAAAACCGCGTGTATACACGCATTTATGTACTACAACCTGCGTACAGATCTCAATTAATAAGTACTAAAAATTGTTTCTCTAAATCAGTCATAGAATTGGACAGAGACATTCTGAAATATCTTGTTAGATTACAAATCTCTAAACCCCCATACAGTTAACAGCATCAAGTATCCTTTTAAACCAATCAACATGCACCCAATTTCACTTCACCATTAAAAAAATTCTACTTCAGACATTGTTACTAAACCCAGATCGACATGAAGACGTCATTGACAGAAAAAATAAATAAATACAAGAGCACTAATATGATTGATCAATCATTTATAAGAATAAACCCTTCCTTTATGTACGTGTTTTTCATAAGGCTTTTCTGGGTATATGCATGCTTATCCAGAACCAAACCTGCGTATAGATCCAAACATACTTTAGAAAACATACACTACTTTGCAGAGTTGAACCCGCATGTGTAACGCATGCGTACACACTTTTCTAGTGTCAAACCTACGTACAGATCTGCAAATTTCAACTTATAAAAGTGTTGCACATCACAAATTTAGACATACCCAGATCATGACATTCAATATAATAAATAGACGTCAAATCATATATCTAATCATCCCATAAACAAATCACACAATACATGGTCATTTCAGGTCTAAAGATCCCGATCCATCATTGTATTCAAGGGTGCATCGTTATTTCAGACCTATCAATCAGCTATAGCCCATACCATACAAATATACTTCAAATTGAAGTATTCACTCATTCCCCTTACTCATGCACACTTAGCACTTTTATCTTCACCTCCTTATATAGTTTGAGTCTTAGCCAATACCATGAGCCAAAACCACACTAGTATCAGTGGTAATATTTGACAGGATCAAATGAGATCAAATAGTCGTTACTACGCTCAATATTGTAGGTTAATACCATGGTAAAGACCCTCAGTATTAATAAAATAATGTGCCAGCATGTACACAACTTTTCTTCTTCATACATGCATGTGTACATGAATTTTCTTCACCAAACCTGCGTATACATGACTTTGCTTCATCAAACCTAGGTATATTTCTTCGTATACACGACTTCGCTTCATAAAACCTGTGTATATTTCTTCCAACTTTACTTTCATAATTCTTCTGACCTGAAACCTCTATCTCATCATTCTGTTCTATCACTCTGTCACCTTTGAACTAATCTGTGTACTCTGTTACAAGTGGCTTGCCATCAAGGACAACACATGCATCATAATGGCAACATTAGTTGGCATTTAGCAAAACTATATTGATATATTGTTTGTTATATTATAAAGTTAGTGTTTTTTATAAACTCCAACCTGTCAATTGATTACAATCTACTCAGATGTAGATTTATAATCAGCTTGTTGCATTTTCCTTTGAAAATTGCATGAATATGTTTCCATGAGCATACTATCACTAATATTCTCTCCTACTTGGAAGGGTATTTTATTCCATATGCAATCCTATATTTTTTATTATTATTATAGTCATTTTTTAAGATAATCAATTATAATGATAGGTGTAAGAAGAACGTTTTTCTTGTGGCATAAAGGATTTTGCAAATTGTTTGAATTGGGATTTTGGTTGTACAATATTTAAGCTTCATCATCTACGAGACCTAGAACTTGAGTGAACCACAATAGAATATCAATATTGTAGATGCTAGACATTTTGAAAATAGAAATTTGTTTCCCAAAAAATTGTATTGCATAAGTTTAAATTGTTTTGCAAAAGCTTAGTACACTTTTCCCTCCACTTGCTAAGAGTGTGTCTTGAGTTTTTCCTTTTTTTGGTTTAGTATCCAAAAAATTTAACTTTGTACATATTTACTTTTCTTTGCTCTACTCTATCTCTCAATGCAGAGTTGGTTGAGTCTTTTTGTTTTGTTTTTTTCTTGAGTTCTTTCTTTTTTTTGGTTCTCCCATGTGGCATGCAATTGATATTGTGGGACCTTAGACCTCTCAAACCATAGTGAGAATCTGTCATGCATTTACTTTTGAGCCACATCAGAATAGAGTCTAGGGGTTGGCTTTACCTAAATAATATTGCTCAAAATTAAGGAAAGTTTTGATTGCAATTTTTTATTTATGTTTCTTCATAAAAAACACCATTAATTGTGAAGCTCAACAGGTCCGCTATGATGAAATATTAGATGATGCAGATTTAATTTTCTATTCAAGTTTCTTCGTGAGATGGAACTTAAAATCTCATAGTTGTATCTGTTCTTCAACATTTTTCATAAAATAATGAAAAATAGATGAAAAAATGACCAATCTTTTGTTTGACGAGTGTGTAGGTTACTGCATGCAGAGGGACTAATTGGGAGGATAAATATTTCATAGTTAATGGATGTAAACCTGCATTCAACAAAATTATCCTCTGGGTTTCCTAAATTGATATCCCTCATGTACCATGACCTGAAATTTTGTGAAGATTTAGCTAGAATTTGCTCAAATTTTGTAATACATTAAGGGTGAAACTTAATCCATAATAAGTGAGAGATTTTATAATAGAGATTCAGGTACTCATTTTTTCCTATGAAAGTAATACAAAAGACAATATCTTAGATTTAGGTACCTGCTCCCCAAATAGAAATCTTACATCATAATTACCAAGACTGTGAATTGTTCTATCTGCATGGAGCAATGGAAAACTTTAGGGGATCACTATATATGGTAATGTGCAATAATGCCACTTAGAAAATCCATTCTACCTTTTCTTGTCTCAAAACTATTATCAAACTTTAGCAATGTTTTATCTAGAATTCGAAAGGATTTAACACAACTCGTCTCTAAAAACATAGAGAGACCTACATGAGGTAGAAGCTTTCACCTTTGTAATGAATTTACATCTGCATTCTTTAAAATATGATGCATATCTGGTAGGAAATAAAAACAAACATTATCCACCTCTTTTTCATGTCTAATTTAATAACCAATAATCTTGTGCTTTTGTAACAACACTCGTCAAAATCCATGTAATAAAGGAAAAATAATAACCAAGGTCATGGGACACGTATTCCAAGCTGAATGTTGGGAAAAAACATAGTGACGGGGATCACTTGTGATTAATTAATGGCTATGGAAACTGGACAAAGGTAATGGAAAAGGAATTGGAAAATCACGAGACATTTATTGGCATTTTATTTATGAAAATAATGGAAAATACGAGAAGAGGAAGGTGAAAGGTCACATGTTGCATGCAAGGAGGAAAATGAAGGAAAATAATGGAAAATGAAGAACATAGAGGCTTCATTGATAAAAAGGCTTATGAGGGTCAATTCATAGCTTTTTCCAGTGTTAGCTTTTTTCAGTTCAGTCTTTGGCACTCTCATTCTATTCTCTCTCTCTCATACACTTGGACACTTGATTTTTCTTGGAGCACTCTTTGAGGAGTGTGGAATACCTGGGATTTGAAGCAAGAAGGAAAATGAAAAGAGGGAAAGTGCAAGAGGAAAACAGGATCAACAACTATGGTGGGTTTTTCTTGTAGGTATCGAGTTGCATGTATGATTTCCTTGCTATTTTTGGCATGCATATGTGGTTTCTTAGTTGTGATTTATCATTGGCATGGAGGATTTCCTACATTGAAAGTGGTTTTTCCCATCCTTTCCATTTCCCGAATAGCCATGGTGATGTGGGTTTACCTTATTTTTTCTGATTGGTGCTCACATTCCTTATGGTTGTGAGTTGAGTTACTAGTTCCTGGAAGCCTTGGTTGGACAAACTCTCTAGAATACTTGTAATAGCTTGGGTTGAGTTACTAGTCTTGGAAGCCTTAGTTGGAAAAACACTCTAGAAGCCCTAGTTGGAAAAATGCTCTCAAAGCCCGGCATCAATTATGGGTTGAGTTACTAATCCTGGAAGCCTTGGTTGGAAAAAAAGCTCTAGAGCCCTGTATAGCTTGGGGAGAGACCAATCTAGTGATGGTAGTGATGTTTGACTGCGAGGTGAAATCACTGGTTGAGGGTTGAGGTAGTTTGGCCTTTGGAAGCAATGGTTTGGTTTTCTTTGGTTTATTCCATGAGAACCCACATTCATTCTTGGAATATGGCGCGAGGGTGATTGGTTGAAAGAAATATTTGGTTCAGCCCAATCTATGGTCGGGTGGTACGTGGAATTCCCTGACCTAGTTTTATTTTTCATATGTTAATAAGAGCTATTTTCCTCTTGTATTTAATGGGTAAATGTACTAGTTATTATGTTATATTAATGGTTGTTCTATCAATGTTATTTTTTTGGTTATATGTTGTTTATAAGCACGGTTTATGACAAACTTGAGTATGTTGTGAAACCAACTCCAAAAATAGAATAAAAGAGATATCAACGCCTTAAGCCACTTCGAGGGGGCAACCTCCAATACATTACATGAATGAAAAATTCTTGGATGATACAAATTACAAAACCTCCTTTCTATATATAGGAGTCCATGGGGCCACGATGTAATCCTAGCCAACCTAACAATAATAATTTAAGGGCACAATAATAAAAATATGGGCGTTACAGGGGTACAATAATAACAATAAGGGGGTTATAATAACAACAATAAGGGACTATACTAGTAATATAGGGACCTAACATGCCCCTCTCCTTCAAAAAAGTGTTGTCCTCAACGCTTGAGTAGCTCTGGGTGCTTTTGTATAACATTCTCATCCTCCCATGTAGAATATTCAGTGGGTAAGTTCTTCCACTTGATGAGATACTCTGAAATTGATCGATTCCGTAGCTGTCGAGTTCTTGTTTCCGTGACCGCTTTAGGTTCCAATATGATTTTTCCTTCCTCATCAAGTTCTGGAAATATTGTTTTAATTGGAAAATTTTCACCTATAACCTTCTTTAAGCATGAAACAGGGAAAAATAGATGCACTCGTGAAGAAGCAAGAAGCTCCAATTTGTATGCCATAGTACCAATATTTTGCAACACCTTGTAAAGACCATAGTAATTTGGAGATAATTTATTATCCTTCATAGCTTGCTTGAGGGACATTTGTTTGTATGGTTGTAGCCGTAAAAATACCAAGTCTCCTACATAAAAAATTCTCTCGCTGCGATGTTGATCTGCATGTTGTTTCATTCGATTTTGTGCCAAATTTAGGTTATCCTTTAAGAGTTGGAGAACTTCTTGTTGATGCTCGATGTGATCTTCCACTGCTTGAACCTTCAAATTTTTTCTTAAGGATGATGTGATGGATGGTGGATGATATCCATAAAGTGACATAAATGGGGTCATTTTTACTGCAGTATGGAAGGAAGTGTTATACCACCATTCAGCGGGAGGTAACCACTTGACCCATTGTGTTTGTTTATTAGATACAAAACAACGAAGATATCCTTCCAAAAATTTATTTACTATCTCAGTTTGACCATCGTATTGAGGATGATAAGATGAGCTATGATCTAATTGAGTACCCAAACAAGAAAATAACTCTGTCCAAAAATTTCCAGTAAAAATGGGATCTATGTCGCTCACAATAACCCTTGGGTTCCTATGTAGCTTTTGAATTGTGTTCATAAATGTAGTAGCAACTATACTTGCTTTAAATGGATTAGATAATGCACAAAAGTGTGCATACTTGGTAAGTCTATCAACTACCACCATGATGACACTCTTTCCTTTGGACTTAGGTAAACCTGTGATAAAATCCATTGAAATCTCCTCCCAACGTTGACTTGGAATGGATAAAGGTTGTAGAAGACCCGGGTCTTAATTGTCTCAACTTTATTCTGCTGGCAAACCAAACATTCCGCCACAAACTTTTGAATATCAGATTTAAGGCCATCCCAAAAAAAATCTTTCTTCACCCTGTGGTAAGTTTTTAAAACTCCTGAGTGTCCTCCTAAAGGAGAAGTGTGCAATTCCAGAAGAATCTTTTGTTTCAGTTGGGAATTCTTACAAAGATATAAGCGATCTTTGTACCATAAGGAATCATTTTTCCAACTAAATGTATCAGATGTACTAGGATCTTGCTGAAACTTTTGAATGAGTGTCCATACATATTTGTCCTTCTTCCATTCATCTCTTGCTTCGGTTATCCAATCTGGTTGGATAATAGAAATGGCACAAAGCAATGCTTCCACCTCTTCATTCTTTCTTGAGAGTGCATCTGCAACAACATTTAGCTTCCCTTTTTTGTAGGTTATTTCAAAGTCATAACCCAACATCTTTGTGACCCATTTTTGTTGCTCTTCTAAAGATAGTCTTTGTTCCAAAAAGTGTTTAAGACTATCATGATCAGTTTTTACCTTGAAGTGTCTTTCCATTAGGTAAGTTCGCCATTTCTTTAGTGCATGCAGTATTGCTAACATTTCCTTCTCATAAATAGGTTTCTCTAAATAATTTCCTTTGATTGGACGACTTTCAAAAGCAATGGGTCTTCCTTCCTGCATTAAAACTGCACCAATTCCATTTCCTGAGGCATCACATTCCACAATAACGGTTTTTGTGAAGTCTGGCGTAGCTAAGACCGGTGCTAGGCACATTGCCTCTTTAAGATGTTCAAAGGCCTTAGTTGCTTCAGGAGTCCATGAAAATGCATCTTTCTTCAATAATGTTGTTAGAGGTGCTGCTATTCTCCCATAATTTTTAACAAACTTGTGATAATACCCTGTTAACCCGAGAAATCCTCGCAACTGCTTTATGGTTGTGGGGACTTTCCATTCCTTAATGGTTTTAATTTTGTTAGGGTCTACTTTAACACCCTCGTGAGATACAATATGACCCAGATATTCCACCTCTTGTACTCCAAAGAAACATTTGGATGTTTTTGCATATAATTGTTTTTCCTGCAATAGTTTGAGCACCCTGTCAACATGTTCAACATGATCCTTCCAAGACCTGCTGTAGATTAGTATATCATCAAAAAATACTAGCACACATTTTCTAAGGAAGGGTTTGAAAATGGAATTCATCAACCCTTGAAATGTAGAAGGTGCATTGGTAAGGCCAAAAGGCATGACCAAAAATTCATAATGACCCTCATGAGTTCGAAATGTTGTTTTTGGAATATCTTCAGTCTTCATTCTAATTTGATGATATCCCGAATGAAGATCCAACTTGGTAAAATAAATTGCTCCATGTAATTCATCCAATAATTCATCAATCACAGGAATGGGAAATTTGTCTTTAATGGTGAGCTTATTGAGTTCCCTATAATCCGGACACATTCGCCATGATCCATCCTTCTTGTGTACCAATACTACAGGAGCAGAGAAAGAACTTTGACTAGGTTGAATTATACCCGCCTCTAACATTTCTACAATCATACGTTCAATTTCGCTATTTTGGACATAAGGATATCTATAAGGCCTGACGTTTGGAGGAACACTTCCTGGAATCATATAAGCATGATCATGATCACGAATAGGTGGGAGCTCTTTGAGAGTTTCAAACACCTTGGAATGATTGTCCAAGACTTTTTGGAGATCTGCAGAAATAGATGATTTTGATGTTGGAACTTCTAGTGAGCATAATTGTGAAATTACGCCTCATTGTTCTTTCTTTAGAAGCCTTTTCATGACATTAGAGCTTATTATCTTTCCCGGATTCCCTGCAATACCTCGTAATTCAACTTCCTTTCCTTCTGAAAAAATTTCAAGAAAAGTTCTTGAAAATTAAAAGCTAACATCCCCAAATATTGTAACCATTGTACTCCTAGTACAACATCAACACCTCCCATAGGAATGGAAAGAATTGGACTATTCAATACATATTCCCCCATGGTTATCTTGATATTATGGCATTTTATAGAGAAATTTATAATTCCTCCATTTTCAACCATCACTTAACATTCTGGTGCTGGGTATAGGAAACAATTCAATTCCTTGGCTACTTTACAATGAATAAAATTATGGGTGCTACCTGAATCAATTAACACTATTACCTTTTTCTTCTTGATATGTCCTTCTATCTTGAGATTTTGAGGAGTGGTAATTCCTGCCAATGCATTACATGATATGGTCGGACTCATTTCTTCCTCTTCTAGGGCTGGTTCCTGGTGTATATCCTCTTCTTGTTCATTTTCTTCTTCCTCTCCACAATCTATGTAAAATAATTTCTTCTCAGCACACTTATGAACTTTAATGTATTTGCTATCACAACTGTAGCAAAGCCATTTTTCTCTCTTTTCTTCCAATTGTTGTGGTGTAAATTTTGTGGGTTGTGGAAATCTAGGAGTAGCAAGACTTCCATCTTTATAGAAGTTAGTGGTAGGCTTCCTTATCGCCATAATTTTACATTCAATTTTTCTTGCCAATCTGAATGCCTTCTCCAATGAATCAGGTTCCAAAACGCGAACTTCATGTTAGATGTTATCCTTTAAAGTACCTATGAAGAGATCAATCCTATGTTCCTCTGAAATATCAGTTACCCTTATATTCAATTTTTGGAAGTCCTCAATGTGCTCCCCCACTGAACACTTTTGTTTGAGATTTATCAATTGGCTAAAGAAAGTGTTTCTCTTTGTATCCTCATAATGTGCTATCATTTCCTCCATAAAAATTGACCAAATGACAATTTTTTTACAGGAGCAAAGCCATCGATACCATACAAATGTATTTTGTTCTAAATGTAAAGTTGCAATGCATACCTTTTGTGTGTTTTACACATTATTGAGATCAAAATATTGCTCCATATGTAGTATCCATGTTACAGGATCCTTTCCATCAAACTTCCTCATATCCATTTTTTGAATATGGTGGTTCTTCCCTCCAACATTAGAGTTTATGAAATCATGATTAACATTTATTTTGTTTTCATCATGAGTTTCCTCTACTATATTTTCACCATTAGGAAACATTTCTTGTATCAACTTTGTCAAACCTTCCATGTCTGCTTTTAGATCATTCTTCATGTTTTCCATATTAGCTTCCATGTCATCCATCTTAGATTCTATGCCAGATTCCATGCCATCCATATTAGCTTCCATGCCATTCTTCAAACCATCCATCTTAGATTCCACGCCTTTCTTCAAAACTTCCATGTCATTTTTTGTTGCTCTTTGCGAGAGCAAAATTTGTTGCACTTGCTCTTGTAATTTTGATATGTCATGTTGCCATTCTTTGTCTTCATGAGACATAGGAGAGCCTTCTAAACGATTAATGGGTGTTGAATTCTTTTTAGGGGCCATTTGAGAATCCAATACTGATATCTATTCTATAATATGCCCTTGGAATCAATTGAACTTGATTCTTCAAACAAGACTCATGCAATTCGGAAAAAAAAATACACACCTTTTACTTTCTTTTGAGGAGCTCGATATTTAAATTGATTTATATATATGCTTGCAGATCCTCAATATTTGAAATTTAGCCCTATAGTATTCCTCTAAAGCTTCTTTCAAATGCCACAGGCATGACTTGATTTGGATTCTTCAAGGCAAAGTTATGTCCAATCTCCCACAATGACCTAATTATGGACTGGTTCAGTAGAGTGAACTTGTATGACTTGCCACATGTCACTGTTTGCTCATTTGGCTCTGAAATTTATAGATAGGAAAATAAAGTCCGTGTAATTCCAGTCACTTTTGACAGAATTCCAATCCGATGCTCAGAGAGAGAGTTATGAAGCTTTTCCCACAATCACCTCTTTGAGATGAAATTCGGGAGCCTAAAAAAGACCTAACTTCCACAGATCATATCTAAAAAAATATTGCGAACCAAGCTCTGAAATATTGCGATGATATTCCTCAGGATTTCAGATTCGCGCTCTACACATTTCTGCTTCTGAAACTTCGTATAAAAAAAGTTATAGCGAAAACTCCGCGATGACCGTTTTAAGTGAAATTCAGGAGCCTGCAAAAAGACCTAACTTCCACAGATCCTATCTCATAAAATATTGTGAACCAAGCTCTAAAATTTTGTGACGATGTTCCTTAGGATTTCAGCTTCGCACTCTAAATTTTTTAGCTTTTAGTTAATCCAGTCTTCAGAATGCTTAAAATGGTCAGCAGGCACATGAAGAATCTTGAAATAAGGTTTCAGTGAAAATAATTTCATCATCATAATGCTTAATAATAATTTTTCTTCAAAACTCTGTTTTGAAGAAAAATAGTCTATTTCATCTTTATGTAATAAATGCGTGTAATTTTCAAGTTTTTCAGTTGTAATAATACTCCATTCGCAACCCTGGTCGCCTTTGCCAAAGCTCCATGCCATCCATTCCCTGCAAGACAGATAGAAATCTCATCATTAAGTCCAAAAGCACAAAGGAAACAAAACAGAGTTTTTAAAGTGAAATGTCAAAGTTTGTAACATTACTAAATGGGTTTTCCAAATGAAAAATTTAAATCCTGGGCATATAATATTTTTCAAGTTTAAAACTTCATTTGTGTACCAAGAGACAGCAGTGAGCCAAGAAGAACCCGTGAGGAGTGAAGGAAGAAGTTTGAAGGGCAGACTGTGTTGAAGTTGCAGAGCGCGACGCGTTGGGCAGGTGTCGCGACGCATCAGGCGAGTGCAGCGCATAGGGTCGTTTCCCTGTGTGCAAACTTGTTCCTTCTCGGTGTACTGGGATGGTTGCGCGGCGCACTGGGTTGGTTGCGCGGCGCACTGGGTTGGTTGCGCGGCGCATTGGGCCGGAACACAAGTTTTTTTCCATTCCTTTCAATCAGCAAATTTGCTCGGTTTCTCCTTGTTCGAGTAAGTCAAAGTCACTTCTCCATTACCCATAAAAAGTGTTTGGTGTTGATATGAGAATTTAAATGCAAAAACTCAAACCCTATTGTCTTGTTTAAGAATGCTCCTAGGGTTTTAAAATTGGTTTTGGTGTAAAAAATTTCCATTTCCCTTACCTTGTTAGTCCCTCCTCACTTTTTATCTCATTATAGAAGCCTATTCCCCTATCTCTTTACATTCCTAAAGTCAATCATCCCTATCTCATTCCCATTGTCCCCATACCACTTGTAAATTTCCCTCAAATCCCAAGTTATCCCAAAAAACTAAGTGACTGTCCCTAAACCTTTAACACACAGATTTCAAGTGGCAATTTCAAATTTCACTTGGTAATAATCCATCATTCCCACTACCCTATTCCTCCACATTCCCTCCCATATTGCCACATATTTGGCAATCAAATAAAAAACAACAAAATTCTCATTTTCATCCAAGATAACATAGACCTTGTACAAACCTTGGACATCATGGAGACAGATATCGATACATCTTATGACCGAGACAGTGATTCCACCAATGAACTACGTGCACCTAGAATGACTCATAAGAGTGGCAGACATGTGAGGGAGGAGCCCACCTCATTGGCTGAATTGCAGGCTTGTCCACTTGCTATGGCATGTTTTTGAGAGTAGTCTTGTTATCAATTTTGTGAAATGGTTGCTAGGGTCCATCATCATCAGGAGCTGGCTCATTTGTTTGTATTGCATTTACATGATGGTCGGGTCACCCTTGCCAGTGTGACTTTCACTTTAACACCGGAAACTATCTCTCAAGAAACCGGAATACCCAATGTTGGAGAAGAATGGAACAAAATACAACAGGTTGACAGGGTACATTATGAACCATATATCAGGCCTAGCTTTGTGAAACAACTCAGCAGGGTGTTTCCTTTCCAGTTCCTAAAAGATTCCTATGCTTCTCTGATGAAACTTATTATCAGATATTTTAGTTGTGAGGGCTGGTTTTCACGACTCTATGCCTATCATATCAGGTTATTGATGCATTTTACCAGGGTGAGGATGATGAACCTCCCTTATTTCATGTGCCGGAATATTGAGAGAATGACTACTCTCGTGCAAAGAAAAGTTCCTGAGCAGCAGTACAACAGTATCTATCACTTTGCACTCATCAAGATTGTGGTTTTGCATCAGCTCGACTTGTAGGGTATTTCATGGGAGGATTTTATTTCTAATGATTTCTTCACAGCTCCTCAGGTTCCTTTGGAGGTTGTTCATGATGCAGGTGAACCTTCCTATCAGCATGAGGGTCAAGAGACAGAGACTACTAGTGTGTCGATGTATGTCACTTATCAGAGAGGCACCAAAGGATTATTTGCAGCAACCCGACGAGTATTATCTCCACCTGGGGTGGAAGGGGTCTCGCTTCCATCATCAGCAGCACAGGTACAGGTACAGGACAAGGGTAAGAGGCCCATGCAGGATGAGGGGCCTTCAGGAGGTCAAGATACAAGATTCATACTCATTGATGAGGATTTGAGCTCACCAAGCTCAAAGTTGAGAGAGACTATTCAGGAGTAGAAGGCGGAGATAGACACTTTGTCCGTCAAGTTGCAAAGAGCCAAATGGATTATCAACTACCTTGGGTAGCGAAATAAACAGTTGGAAGATCAGAAAATTATCATGGAGTTGCAAAATATCCGTGAGAATCAGCACGCTGCCCAAAGAAGCCAAACCGAGATGACATCCATTGAGCGAGAGATTGAGGCTGATCGAGAGACTTGGCTTGGTCCAAAATTTTGGCTGAAGCTTCTTTGGCCCAGCATAGCGCATGATGGTGGAAATTCAGCCCAAATTTCAAGAAATTTGGGACACATTTTGTCAATTTTGAATTTTTTGGCCTTAACACAGATTTTCTTGCCCGACACGTCACGCCACTTGGCGCGCGCTTATGATTGGCAGCTCCTCTTGGGTAAAATTTAATATTTTTAGATTTTTCATCAAAATTTATACATGCCTACCCATTACCTAGATATTTTGACAAGTTTTGGGTTGTCGGAATGGTCAAAAACACCCTACAAATGACCTTTCTGCCTCTTTTTGGACACACAAGAAGCAGTGTTGGGAAAACTCATTTTTGGAGGGGAAAATGGCAACCAAATTCAGAAATTCCACTTGGGTTGGAAAGTAGACAGGTAGAGCTTTCCAACGAGCTATCCTGTGCTCACTTTTGACTCCAGGAAGGCCCTCAAAATCAGCGCCAAAGTGGCACGATGCATAGAGATTTTAGGCGCGACGCATTGGGAATTTTGGCTCCTTTTTCACTCAGTAACTCAGTTTTTCGCCTAGTTTTGGCCAGTTTGACTTTTTTATCTCCAAATGTAAAGCTCTTGATGTAAATTGATGTAATTTCATGACTTTTGATGTAATTTTGACAAATTTTAACTCATGTAAGTAGATTCATTCATCAAAAGGTGAATTATAACTGAATGAATTAGTTTCCTATCTTATAGAGGCAAGCTGTTCCACTGCCTATTTTCCAGTTCTTAGTTTAAATCTTGTTGAAAAAGCTCCTAAAATAGTTAGCTCGACCCCTAGAGGCATGGGAATGAGTTATGCTTGTCTATATCTTGTAGTTTTTCAGTCATTTTCAGGGTTGGACACTTGGGATTGCTTGGAGCTTCATTGTACATTTCATCTCTGCATTTTGGCAAAGGAATAGACCAGGGTTTGCAACACTATTTGGGATCCATGTGGATCTATGTTTTTATGGTGTGTTTCTCTTTGTGATTGTAAGTTTACTGATGTTTCATATGTATCATCTCCCTTCTCATTTCTTCTTAAGTTAAACAAACAAGTAATAAAGGTGGAATTCATTAGATTTGCAGTGCTCTACCTTGAGTTTTGTTTAATTTTCTATGTTTTCAACTGTCTGAAGAGGATTCTTGAAGGCCTCTTTCCCTCTTCAACTTCTCACCAATCTTAGCTATCCATTTTATTCAATCTGAAGCATCAAAACAATTTCCTTTCTTGCCCCATTCAACTCTCTGCAAAACTGATAATTTCCTAGACCCAAAATCTGCCCTTCCCTTTGATCCAACAAACACCTGCCAAAATCAAATCAAAATCCTTTACATATATACCTATCCTAAAATCAGCCTTTATTTCAAGTCATCTCAAGCCTCACTGATTATTTTTGCTGAGATTGACCCGGTATCAGTATCTTCATCCCTCTGTCAGAGATCAAATTTCTCTTGTTGCATTTCATTTTAGGTGTCTCACTCATTTTAGTCAGCTGCATTCCATTAGGAGCATGGATCCTCTGACGGTAGGCGCTTGTCACTCATATCCCTCATGTCTTATACCTGCTAGCCTATTTCTGTTCATTAAAATCATTTATAGTCCTTTTTGGTCTCATAGTTGGCAAAGAGTCATTTTAGGGTTTTTAGTCTCATTAGGTCTAGGGTTTAGTTAATCTGGTATTCAGAATGCTTAATAATGGTCAGCAGGCACATGAAGAAGCTTGAAATAAGGTTTCAGTGCAAATAATTTCATCATCATAATGCTTAATAATGATTTTTCTTCAAAACTCTGTTTTGAAGAAAAATAGTCTATTTCATCTTTATGTAATAAATGCGATGTAATTTTCAAGTTTTTTAGTTGTAATAATACTCCATTCGCAACCCTGGTCGCCTTTGCCAAATCTCCATGCCATCCATTCCCTACAAGACAGATAGAAAGCTCATCATTAAGTCCAAAAGCACAAAGGAAACAAAACAGAGTTTTTAAAGTGAAATGTCTAAGTTTGCAACACTATAAAATGGGTTTTCCAAATGAAAAATTTAAATCCCGGGCATATAATATTTTTCAAGTTTAAAACTTCATTTGTGTACCAAGAGACAACAATGAGCCAAGAAGAACCCGTGAGGAGTGAAGGAAGAAGTTTGAAGGGTAGACTGTGTTGAATTTGCAGAGCGCGATGCGTTGGGCAGGTGTCGTGACGCATCGGGCGAGTGCAGCGCATAGGGTCGTTTCCATGTGTGCAAACTTGTTCCTGTGCGGTGCACTGGGTTGGTTGCACGGCGCATTGGGCCAGAACACAAGTTTTTTGCCATTCCTTTCAATCAGCAAATTTGCTCGGTTTCTCCTTGTTCGAGTAAGTCAAAGTCACTTCTCCATTACCCATAACAAGTGTTTGGTGTTGATATGAGAATTTAAATGCAAAAACTCAAACCCTATTGTCTTGTTTAAGAATGCTCCTAGGGTTTTAAAATTGGTTTTGGTGTCAAAAATTTCCATTTCTCTTACCTTGTTAGTCCCTCCTCACTTTTTATCTCATTATAGTAGCCTATTCCCCTATCTCTTTACATCCTTAAAGTCAATCATCCCTATCTCATTCCCATTGTCCCCATACCACTTGTAAATTTCCCTCAAATCCCAAGTTATCCCAAAAAACTAAGTGATTGTCCCTAAACCTTTAACACACAGATTTCAAGTGGCAATTTCAAATTTCACTTGGTAATAATCCATCATTCCCACTACCCTATTCCTCCATATTCCCTCCCATATTACCACATATTTGGCAATCAAATAAAAAACACCAAAATTCTCATTTTCATCCAAGATAACATAAACCTTGTGTGGAGCGATAAAAAGGGTCTTTTTAACTCCTAATTACCTTCACATTAATTATCAACCCAGGGACGACTTTTTATTTCAAGAGTGTACTCAGTCCGAGGCGGCTATTTACTCAAGAGTAATGTTTTGCAGTATAGTGCTTAAAATGCAAAAGTAAATGAAAGCTGGAAACAAAATCTAATTGGAACAGCAAGAAACTGAAATGTTCTAAACTAAATCATTCACTCAAACAACCATCAATCGAGGATACAGTAGCAATAACTCATTTCTCTGGATATTGATGTAATTGAAATCAAACCGGAACAAGACAATCAATCTGGGAACGAGGAAGTAATAACCAATGTTCTCTACAGTTGAGAGTCCTGCTTTAAAGCAATTAAAAGGAAATCGAAATTGAACTAAAGCTGCTATTGAAAGTAAACTAGGAAAACTCTTTAAAAGCACTCTTGCAATGAATCAACAGAAATGAACAGCAAAGCTTCATATAACAAAAATGATTTATTAATGGAAAGGAATAGCAATGCTAAAATACTAGAATTAAACAACAATCTTAAATGGAACCGAACAGCAAAACTAAGTCATTAGAAAGACACAGCAACTATAAATGTAATTGAATCAGCAACCTATCAGGATGAACATTAATCACAGTTATTGAAGCAACAGCAATCGTAGTTATAATTGAATAGTAACTTAATTGAACAACCATTGCAATTATGACTGAGCAGTAATTAAATGAACCATAGTCTTAATTAGATAGCGCAGCATTAGATCAGAATTATCGGCAGGACATTTCAAGTTATAATTAATAATTCTATCACTCACGCAATCCAATTATGATTTCAATATAACAAAGCAATTCTGCGAAATGTTCATAAACAAAAGATTACTGAACAAAACAATTTAAAGAAATGAAAAGGAAATCAAACCACACATGAAGCATAAAGATATAATACAGCAGCAATAGCAGCATACTCCACCAGAGGCTGGGCCCTTAGCCGCCAGCGGACGCTGCTGGGTTACTTCAAAATGAAAAGAATGAACAGCAACTCCCAAATCTTGTATTAATCAGCAAATTGTGGAATCATTACAACGGCAAAGGCTTGAGAATTACAGCATGCAACAATCCCTATCCTATCATGAATAATCCACCATCATTCTTCATCATTTTTCCATCATTTTTCATCCCCCAAATCATCCCCAAAATCCCATCTCTGATCTCTGTTTTCATTTAAATAGAGAGAGATCAGAGAGAAGTTACAATAAAGATAAGTATAACATGATTTCTATTACGAAATTGGTTTGCTTCTAACCATTTGATCAACAAGAACAAGGCGAATTTGGCTTTGCAGCTGAGATTTGGAGGACGGCCGCAACAACAAATCTCAGAAAATCGTGCTCAAAGAACCCTGCGTTTCTCTCAATAAAAGCCGAATTTGGGCAAACCGCTCTTTAGTAAAGTTAATTGGTCGAGATTACGGACAAACCCATGTTAGGATTTTCCGGATTAAACGCTTCATTTGCTCGAAATCTCAACCACAAAACCTTCACTTCTTATTCCGACGAATTATAAGGTTGGCACTTTCAACAACCAAGATCTTCAATGCGGAAATTATCTTGGAGAGCTAAAAGTGGTGAATAATGTTACAACTGATTTATTAAAAGTATCATTGATAAAATCATGCATAATCATCAATTTATTAGAAATAAAGGAGAATAAATAATATTCATTCATAGAAGCATAAATCATCATAAAATGGATTTATATAATAAATTATAATAAATGACATGATGAAGAATAGTAGAAATGGGTGGAATAAGTGTTCAAAAGTGATAATAATAATGGCATATTAACGGCCCAACACCTTGTACAAACCTTGGACATCATGGAGACAGATACCGATACATCTTATGACCAAGATAGTGATTCCACCACTGAATTACATGCACCTAGAAGGCCTCATAAGAGTGGCATACATGAGAGAGAGGAGCCCACCTCATTGGCTGAATTGCAGGCTTGTCCATTTGCCATGGCATGTTTTCAACAACAGTCTTGTTATCAATTTTGTGAAATGGTTGCTACGTTCCATCATCATCAGGAGCTGGCCCGTTTATTTGTGTTACATTTACATGATGGTCAAGTCACCCTTGCCGGTGTGACATTCACTTTAACACCTGAAACTATCTCTCAAGCAACCGTAATACCAAATGTTGGAGAACAATGGAAAAAAAGACAACAGGTTGACAGAGTGCATTATGGGCCATATATCAGGCCTCGCTTTGTGAAACAACTCAGCAGGGTGTTTCCTTTGCGGTTCCTAAAGGATTCCTATGCTCCTTTGATGAAACTTATTATCAGATATTTCAGTTGTGAGGGCCGGTTTTCACGTCTCTATGCCTATCATATCAGGTTATTGATGCATTTTACCAGGGTGAGGATGATGAACCTCCCTTGGATGATGAAATCATTTCTAATGATTTCTTCACAGCTCCTCAGGTTCCTTCGGAGGTTGTTCATGATGCAGGTGAACCTTCATATCAGCATGAGGGTCAGGAGACAGAGACTACTAGTGTGCCGATATATGTCACTTATCAGAGAGGCACTAGAGGATTATTTGCAGTAGCCCGACGAGTATTATCTCCACCTGGGGTGGAAGGGGTCTCGCTTCCGTCATCAACAGCACAGGTACAGGTACATGTACAGGACAGAGTTAAGAGGCCCATGTAGGATGAGGGGCCTTCAGGAGGCCAAGATACAGGTTTCATACTCATTGATGAGGATTTGAGCTCACCAAGCTCAAAGTTGAGGGAGACTATTCAGGAGCAGAAGGCGGAGATAGACACTTTGTCCGTCAAGTTGCAAAGAGCCCAATGGATTATCAACTACCTTGAGCAATGAAAAAAATAGTTGGAAGATCAGAAAACTATCATGGAGTTGCAAAATATCCGTGACAACCGACAAACTGCCCAAAGAAGCCAAACCGAGATGACATCCATTGAGCGAGAGATTGAGGCTGATCGAGAGACTTGGCTTGAGAGGGTCAATATTCATTTGGAGAAGCTATTGGAGAAGTCCAACAAGGAAAATAACATGTTAAGGCACATGAAGAATCATTATTGGGCGAGAAATCATGTTTTCAAGGCATGAATCAAGATCCTGAAGGTAAATTTAAAGAGGGCATTAAAGCGTCGCAAAAGGCATGATAGAATCCAAATTTTGGACGAAGCTTCCTTGGACCATCATAGCGCATGATGGTGGAGATTCAGCCCAGATTTCAAGAAATTTGGGACACATTTTGTCAATTTTGAATTTTTTGGCCTTAACACAGATTTTCCTGCCCGACGCGTCCCACCACTTGGTGCGCGCTTATGATTGGCAGCTCCTCTTGAGGAAAGAAATGTATTTCTCAATTTTTCATCAAAATTTATGCATTCCTACCCATTACCTAGATATTTTGATAAGTTTTGGGTTTCCATAAGGGTCAAAAACACCCTAAATATGACCTTTCTGCCCCTTTTTGGACACACAAGAAGCAGTGTTGGGAAAACTAATTTTTGGAGGGGCAAATGACAACCAAATTCAGAAATTACACTTGGGTTGGAAAGTAGATAGGCAGGTATTTCCAACGAGCTATCCTGTACTCAATTTGGACTCTAGGAAGGCCCCAAAAATCAGCTCCAAAGTGGCGCGACGCATAGAGATTTCAGGTGCGGCGCATTGGGAATTTTGGCTCAGTTTTCACTCAGTAACTCTGTTTTTCACCTAATTTTGGCCAGTTTGACTTTTTTATCTCCAAATGTAAATATCTTGATGTAATTTGATGTAATTCCATGACTTTTGATGTCATTTTGACAAATTTTAACTCATGTAAGTAGATTCATTCATCAAAAGGTGAAATGTAACTAAATGAATTAGTTTCCTATCTTATAGAGGCAAGCTGTTCCACTGCCTATTTTCGAGTTCTTAGTTTAGATCTTGTTGAAACAGCTCCTAAACTAGTGAGCTCAACCCCTAGAGGCATGGGGATGAGTTATGCTTGTCTATATCTTGTAGTTTCTCAGTCATTTTCAGGGTTGGACATTTGGGATTGCTTGGAGCTTCATTGTACATTTCATCTCTGCATTTTGGCAAAGGAATAGACCAGGGTTTGCAGCACTCTTTGGGATCCATGTGGCTCTATGTTTTGATGGTGTGTTTCTCTCTGTGATTTTAAGTTTACTGATATTTCATATGTATCATCTCCCTTCTCATTTCTTCTTAAGTTAAACAAACAAGTAATAAAGGTGGAATTCATTATATTTGCAGTGCTCTACCTTGAGTTTTGTTTAATTTTCCATGTTTTCAACTGTCTGAAGAGGATTATTGAAGGCCTCTTGCCCTATTCAACTTCTCACCAGTCTGAGCTATCCATTTTATTCAATCCAAAGCATCAAAACAATTGCCTTTCTTGCCCCATTCAGCTCTCTGCAAAACTGATCATTTCCTAGACCCAAAATCTGCCCTTCCCTTTGATCCAACAAACACTTTCCAAAATCAAATCAAAATCCTTTACATATATACCTAGCCTAAAATCAGCCTTTATTTCAAGTCATCTCAAGCCTCACTGATTATTTTTGCTAAGATTGACTCGGAGAGAGCCCTCTCCCGATATGGTAGGGCTAGCTACCAGATTAAGCGTGGTTTGATGTTACCCTAGACTCTGCCTTTTTCAGCCTGAGGTAGATTTAGGCCATAACAATGGTTACACTATCTTTGCAATCGTAACTACTCAGATCCTTCTTCAACTTTCCGCAGGTAATTTCATGATCTTCAACAACTGTCTCTTAGAATAGTGGTCACGATCTTTGGCAGTTTGCGGTGTAGCAACATCTTCATGGTGTAACAACAAACTTCGGGGTGTAGCAGCAAAATTTGAGGTGTAATAGCAAGTAAAAACATCATTTGTTTACCCTCTGGTATTTGGTAATTATAGAAACACCTGAACGAAAAATATCAAAAACATCTCTTCCAAAATTTCCCTCATTATTCATTCCAAAAAGACATTGTTTCATTCGATATTTAACATAAAATGGCATAATAATATGTCGGAGAAAATATTTCTTTTATGACCAGGGAAAGTGGCATTGTGTCAAGGTATTCATCAGTTTAATGAAAGGAAATTACCAAAAATAGGGAAAGAGGTTCCTGAAATATCCTTAAATACTGCACCCAACGTCTCCCCCCAGTTGAAGCCAATGCACAATTGGTAATGGTGTTGATAGTCCTCAATTAGAAGCCAGATAAAGGGAAAATTAAATTTGAGTCCTATCCAGAAAGATGAAATTGTTTTCATAATTTATGCATATTCATGAACTCGGTGACAATAATCACAAAAATAGAGAATCCAAAAGTGTCACTTGCTTTCAGACTTTCATTGCCAACCTCTATAGATTTTAGGCATTCAAACAATGCTTGGATTTTCAGCTGTGCAAAGACATTAAGGTAAAAACCAAAAATTCTCCTCCTATAGAAGGTTGATTTCTCCACCAGGTTATGCTCTTATCCACATGGTTTCTCCTGAAATAAATTAAAGCGCACAAGATGTGTACGAACATATGCAAACTAGCATGTGTATCAAATATGATATTTAGGAAAAGTTCGCAAAACAAGATTTTTTCATCAAAATCACATAAGCGAAAATCGTTTAGGAAATTTTGAGTGGACGTAATCTGATAGGGTTTGTTCTCATAGATAACCTTCTGCTAAAAAATATAAAAATTTCCCCACAAGAAGATTGGATAATATGGAGAAGGCTCCATGCACCCTAAGAGGTTTAAGGCGAGTCTATACATCTTACCTTTTTCTTCAGTTAGTTCCTCAACCTCTTGTTGTAGTTGTTTTATTTGTTCTTCCTTCTCCCTCTCAAATTTCTTTTCTTCCCACTTTATCCATTATTTTGTCAACAAATTTTCAGCCCACTGATCCTTGAGAGTATGAATGGATTTTTGATGTTCCTCCGGGGAAATCACTCCCTTTTTCAAGGAGAGCACCGATTGTTTCCATTTCTGCAATTCTGATACCAGCAAAAGTCTTTCTGACTGCCATCCTGCTTTAGGGTCCCGTGTTGTTTCAGATACAATAGCAGTAGAGGGTGTAACATCATCTTGTGTTTCGAGCTATTATACTTTGACTGCTGGATCTTGTATAACAACAACTTCATCAATAGGTTCTTGTCGAACAACTCTTACTTTTTCTTCCTGAATAACCTCTGCTTCAACTACTGGTTCTTGTGTAACAACAATATCGTTGACAGGTTCTTATGTTTAGGTTTCCAGGTAAAATACCGTGGGATGCTCCATTTTAGCTATTGGTTCTTGTGTAACAACATCATCTTCAACGGGTTCTTGTGTAACAACCTCCCATGGTTTTGTTTGAGTTTCTTTCGAGATGGTGTTTGCAACACAAATTTTATACCCTGTTGATGCCAAACTCTTAGCACATGTTGTACATACAGGGCCCAGCGTAGTTTCTGCTCTCAAATTATCAATAGCCTCTTCCAGAGTATCAAGACCCAGAACCCTTGTTTCCACTTATCTTCCCTATAATTGCTACCTCAATTCCTTATTTTTTGCTTCTAATTATTTGATTTTAAGCTGCACGGTTTGGGTTTCGTTCTTACCTGGCGAAGGAGTCCCCTCCTACTTGGCTTATTCCTCTTTCATATAATTCCTTCTGTCTTCATGCTTGCTTGAATTCTTTTTAGATGGTGGTAAGGGTTCTATTCAAGTGCCAACCTTGACCCTAATCTTTGGTGTTCTGCCATCTATTGGTATCTCCAACAATATTTTCTTGATTTTGCTTCAAGAGGACTGCCCCTGTTCCTCAACCACCTCAATTTCTTCCGGAGTGTCAGTGGAGGTTTCAACTCGTTTTCAGAGTGGAGTTATTGTTATTTTACTAATGAAATCCTCCCAACTTCATCCTTGCTGCTCCATGGCTTCCATTATAATTAATTTTATAAGACCATGATTATTGATACAACTTTTCGGGTGCGAGGCAATATTCATCGCAACAACCATATGCTTCAAATTTTCCAATAGGAAGTAAGGAAGGTTGATCAATTTCTTGTGTCGGAGATGATTCAACAGCGGAAAATGATAGTTAAAAACTATCTTTATTCCTCGTTCACATGTAATATACTTAATGATAAAAAAAGCAACATCATCCCATGATTGTGAAAGGGATAGGTGGTCAATTCCCCTGCCATTCCTGACCAAATGTTCTCCCCCTACAGAAATTTGGTTTTGAGGGATGGGTAATTGATTTTCCGATTAACCAATTTCTTCCCTTCTGATTGCGGTGTTGGCACCCTAGAAATTACTTCCTTTGTAACCTCTAACTTTAAATATCTGACCTCTATCTGATTCTTGTTCAAGTTTTGAGAAAATTCCAGAGTAATGCTTTCATCTGACCCCTTAAGTCGCTAAAAAAATTTGAGCCACCCTGCTTCTCTGAAGATTTGATATGCATTTGGGAAATTCTCCAGTGCCTTGGTCGAATTTGGCTCATGTCTTACCACTCCTCATCCCATCCTCTGCTACAAATAATTCCTTCTGCACTTCCATCTGCTCACTGTCATAGTTATTTAAAAACTCTACAAAATGAGAACGCAGTGGATATCGGATCAGAAAATCATACAATGTGTGTTATCATTTCATTATTAATCTAGAGATGTGGAATTATGACTTGGTTATGACATACGCCAATGACATGATTGATATAAAAAGTTGGTAATGATTGCGGGATTTGTTAATGATTATGGTATTTCCCGCCCCCGAAATTAAATTCAAAGGCCATCCTCGATCATCAAAATGGAATGTAATATTAATTGCCATAATTGCTAAATAAAGAAAAATAAATCTACCTTTTGAATGACTTATCAGAGGGTGACGTGATTGATATCGACGGAAAAGTACTAGTGATGACAATTATTGAAGCGGACAGTTGTAACCGGTTACCTGTTGGAATTTGTTAGCTACTATAGACAAAAAATGTATTTTCTAATGATAAATGGATGTTTACTAGGGAAATTTTATTTACAATAACATATGCCTTTGAGGGTATTATGCCTTTGAAATTAATTCTGAAAAAATAAAACTTAGACTTGTAACAACATAGTATTTATGAGATATGTGAAAGAAAACATGATGTTACAGGAAAGAAAAAAATGTGTAACAACTTCCACCAAGTGGTTTTCAACTGTTACCATTATCTGCTCGTGCCCATATAAGAGGTTTTCATAGGCATATTTATTATTATTATTATTATTTTGGTGTATCAACTGCCAATCAAAGTTGGTTTTCAGCTGTTACACTTATTGAGAATTTAAAATTTTGGTAGCGCAATTTTTTTTTCCCCTGCCCTCATAACTTGAAGGTCAGATCCTGAGACAATGTTGACAAATGAATCCTTTGAGGTTGGTTTATGATATAACCAAAGACGATGCCCATTGTCATCTAATGGCGCCCTGACACTACCTATGGTAACTAATTTCACAATCCCATTGTCAAAGAATGTATCAAGTTCATAAGGACCTAACCACATGGTATAGAGCTTCCCCTTGAAATATTTGAATCATGAATCATATAATAGAGCCCAATATCCTTTCTAAAATACCTTATTTTTGATGAATTTATCATGCCACTTAGTTCTCTGGTGTTGGATGATGTCTGTCTGCTAGATAACAACCAATATTTTCTCATATAATTCATTTAACTAATTTAACTGATGTTTCTGTGTTATAGCCAAATCCAGGTTCACTTGCAATGTTGTTCTAAGTATTTTTATTTCAAAATCTATGGGAAATAAATGATTTTTACCATACACTAATTCATATGGGGAGAATCTTGCAGTGTTTCTCCATGTAGTTATGTATGCGCACAGTGCCTCTGGAAGTTTATCATCCCAGTTCCTTCGGTGACTGACCACGATCTTGGTAATAATTCCCTCAATAACCTTATTAATGCTTTCCACTTGGCCATTCGCCTGTGGATGATATTGTGAAGTAAGCCTATGACAAATCTTGTATTTTTCAACTAGTTTTTGGATCAAATGAGATGTGAATTGTGCTCCTCCATTTGTCAATATTTCTCAAGGTACTCCAAAGAGAACAAAAATGTCTTCAAACAGAAAGTCTGAAACATCCTGTTCAGTTGCTATGGTTAGTGCCTTTGATTCAACCCACTTTATGACATAGTATGTACATACCATGATGTAGGAATTTTGCTGAGATGAAGGATTAATGGGTCCTACAAAGTCTAGGGCCCACTTCTCAAATGGCTCTAAAACTATCTGAGGGTGCAATGGCATCTCATCTGACCAAAGTGGTTGGCCCATTATTTAACAACTGTCACATCCCTTTACAAATTTCTTTGCATCCTAAAATATAGTAGGCGAATAGTATCCATTTAAAATCACTTTATACCCTATCCTTTTCTCTGCAAAGTGTCCTCCACAAGGTTCTTCATGGCAAGCTCTAAGGATATCAAAGATCTCATCCTCTCTTACAAAATGCTTGATCTGATGATCTGTTCCTATGTAATAGATATATCCTTCCATCCAAGAGTATCTTGCACCTTGCTAAACAATTATCTTCTTTTCTTTTGAGTACAATTTTTTTGGAAATCTTCCTGCAACAAGCTAGTCAGCTATGTCTGCATACCATGGTGAGTGATTTGAAATAGAAAAATGATATTCATCTGGAAAATAATCTTCAACATGCATTCATTCATTATCAATAGTCATCATAGAAAGAAAATCAACCACTACATTCCCTTTTGCAGGTTTATCTAGGATTTTTAAATCAAACTATTGTAACAGAAACAACCAACATGTAACACTACCATTAATGACTGATTTATTCATTAGAAAACGAATGACAGAGTGGTTAGTGTGCACAAATACTTGACCTGTAATGTAGTGCCTTAATTTATTAATAGATTGCACTACTGCAAGAATTTTTTTCTCTGTAACCGTATAGTTCCATTCAGCTGGAGTCAAATTCTTGCGAATGTAGTAGATGGCATATGGTTTCTTGTCTTCTAGTTGGCCTAACACAACTCCCACAAAAATATCATATGAATCTATGGTATGTGAAATGGCAGGTTCCAGTTTGTTCCTCGCAAAACAAGGGTTGCTGATACACACTTGTTTAATTCTGCAAAGGCCCACTCACATTTCCTTGTCCAAACAAATTACACATCTTTAGTAAGTAGAGAAACTAATGGGGATTCAATATTTGAAATATTTTCTATAAACATTCTGTAATACCCTGCATGTCCCATAAAACTATGAACCTCTTTTTGTGTTTTTGGAACTAGAATTTTCAGAATTAATTCTATCTTAGCAGGGTCTACTTTTATTCCTACAATAGAGATAAAATGCCCAAGCACAATGCCTTCATTCATCATCATGTGAAATTTTTTAGTACTTAAAGAAACATTAGTTTTTACACATCGTTCTAGCACTTTTTCAAGATTGACTATTGTTGTTTCAAAGCCATCACCATAAGGTGTGAAGTCTTCCATGAATAATTCTAAAAAGTCATTTAACAATTCGATAAATATCCCCAATATTTCCCTCTGGAAGGTTGCTGGCACATTGCAGAGTCCAAAAGGGAGAAATTTGTATGCAAAGGTCCCCCAAGGGTAAGTAAAGTTGGTTTTATCCTAATCCTCTAGGGCAATCTGTATCTGATTATAACCACTCAATCCATCTATAAATGAAAATAATTTCTTTCTAGACAAGGTATCAAGGACTTGATCTATGAATGGCAAAGGGAAATTGTCCTTTTGAGTGGCATTGTTAAGTTCTCTATAGTCTACACAAACTCTCCACTTGCCATTATTTTTAGGAACAATGACAAGGAGAGATACCCACTGAGTGTCATAAATGGGGTAGATGAAGTTGGAATTTAGGAGCTTTTGCAATTCTTCTTTTACTACTTCCTTAAGTGCTGGGTTCATACGTCATTGTGTTTTCCTAACTATATTGGACTCCTATTTTAAGTAGATATGGTGAGTACACAGGCTAGGATGAATTCATTCCATGTCTGTGTAATCCCATGCAAAGTCATTTTTATATTTGTGTAACAGTTGTAACAACACTCTGTTATGTTAGGGAGTCAGATTATGATTAACATTTAGATTTTTATCCTGTTCTATTTCAACCGGGATGATCTTGATATTAGGAGTGGTCTTCATATGATCTAGGCTCAAATATTTCACATTATCTTCTTCCCCCAAGTCTTCAATAGAAGTAACAGAAAGGGAGTTAATGATAAAACCATTTATAACATAATATTCTATTTCATCGTAAAAATATTGTGCTTTTCTGAGGATGAGAAGTGGCCGAGAATAATTTGATTTAGGTTCAAATTCATCCCATAAGGGATCTCCCAAATCCCTACTCGGTTTTATAGGGGGGTAAAGGTTGAGGTTCTTCGTGGCCTTTCCATTTGAAATTATCATGAAGCCCGATCTACAACCTATAAATGCATCCGTAATGACCAACCAGGGCCTTCCCAATATCAGGGGATGTACCCCCAAATTTGATTTGGTTTGAAAGATAAGAGAGTCTGCCAGATATCTCTAGGAATCCACTGTGATGAATATGTCCTCTAGCACCCCCTTTGGTTTAACACATGAAATATCTGCTATTTCTAGCACTATAGGTGTTTGTCTCAACCCGTGCTATCCTAAGGTGGTAAATATTTCCTTATTCGTTACATTGATTGTTGCCCCTAAATCGATTAGTGTATTTGAAATGAGCATCTCATCAATATAAAAAGTGACTGTGGGGTTCCTTGGATCATTATATTTAGCCAAAGTAGGCTCACCAATCATTAGTTCTGATAAATTTCCCATCACATGGATAGTGACAGGGTCCTTGGGTTTCCTTCTAGGTTTTCTAACACACAGATCCCTTACTATTTTCACATAGATGGGAAAATCCTTAATGGCTTGCAGCAAGGGAATCCTTATGTGTAGATTCTTTAACTCCCTTAGAAAACCAGCCTCATGTTGTGAAATCATCCTAGTTTCTGATAATCTTTGCGGATATGGGGGGTCCTTAGTTACTATAGTAGTTGGGTTGGATATTAAAAATGTATCAGCATTACTTTTTCCAGATGTAGCAGTTCTGTTAAGATCCATAGGACCATCCATAGGGGATTCACATTCTTCTTCAGTAATGATAGGGGAGGTTTTTACTACTTTTCCTGATCGCAAGTGGATTTCATTGCATTCAACGGGGGTAATGTAGTAAGTCTAGAAAGAAGTGGGGGCTTCTAAATTTTGAGTTGCCTTATTATTTTGGTTAGGGTTAGGTTGTACAGGTAATTGGGGACATATGGGAGGAGTAGTAGTAGAAGATGATGTAAGAGGTAGAAATTGTAATTGTTGTTGCATGGGTAACGTAGGAGGGTTTCCTCTCCAATTCCGAGGTCAAGGGTATGGCTTGGATGGAGGATATTGAAAATAGGGAGAAGGAGACCATTGATTCCATGGTGAAGGAAACTAAGCTGGGGGAGGAATAAGATATTTACATGGAAAATGTTGAGTATTATATACATTATTCCATGGATTAAAAGAAAAATCTTGGGACATACCTGGTGGTCATGGTTGCCAAGGTTTGCTAGATCCAATGAAATAAGAATTCTGAAATTCCTTGCCTAATTCCTTGAGTACTGCCTTTAGTCTTGGAAGCTCTAGGAAATGACCTATGGAGTGCTCCAAGTAAAAAATGTTGCACACGCTAATGTTGTTGACTCTGCAATCCTTCAAGAAGTGTTTGTCTTTACACTTTGGGAAGAACATGACCAAAGCCTTTTCAACTTCGTCATGTGATTTTTTGACTTTTGTTGTTGTCAATTGGGCATATAAGGTACTGAGAAGATTGGTCTTGAGATTTTCAAAAAAGGTTTCCAATCTCAGCTTTGGTAACACTTCCATTTTCAGATTTTTGTATTCTAACAGAGGCATCCCATGTCATGCTTCTTCTTTGTGATGATCCTCATGAACACCTTAATAAAATATTTACTATTTCTTCATATGGCTCCTGAGATATATCCCCTTTTCCTAATGGGTTCATAATGTCAAGGCAGTCATCTCTCATCCCTTGAATGAATATTTTTTTCAACATTTCTAGATCCAAATCACCATGCTTAGACCTTTTTAGATTATAATGAAATATTTAAACATAATCTTCAAGGATATCGTCTTCCTTCTGAGTGATTCTGAAAAATTCCTCCTTCAAGTTCATGGTTCAAAAAATAATCCAGATATTTTTCTAGGAACGTATTCTTCATATCTCCCCATGTCTGGATAGTAGCACATCCAAGTCCCATAAACCATATCAACGATGCACCTTTCAAAGTTGCAGGAAATAGTTTTAGTTTCTAAGCATCTGAAGTGTAGTCATAACTCCTGCACATAACATAAAATTCAAACAAAAAAGTATCAGGATCTTCTACAGTCAATCCCTGAAAATATGGAAGAATTTATAGAGGGATATTTTTCATAGGGATTTATCCCCTTATATCACCCATTGGTAATTAAAAGGTGGTAATACTGGTGTATGTCCCATTGTTGTTGTCACCCATTGGAATTTATCCTGATTCTTCTTCTTGTGAGGGTTATTCTGAATATTGCTTGGGTTGATGGTCTGTCGATAAGGATTCTTGTGATGATTGTTGGGAAAAATACTGAGAGGGGGGGGGGGTGAATCAGTATTTAGGGCAAACTGAAACTTTTTACTTTTTCTTGCTTCTAAAACCCATCCGCTACTTTCCTGATACAGACTCGCGTATATACGTGGATACCCTTTAAGAAACTCGCGTATACACATAGATCTAATTATGTCATTAATTCTTCACTTATATAATTCCATCATTCATTCATCAGATGTTTAATAAATAGTAAACATGTGCAGTAAGAACAGAATAAACCATCACACAAAGCATCACACATGAACACCAGGATTTTTAGGTGGAAACCCAAGTCGGGAGAAAACCACCGCTGCAGTTGCTCAGCCTTCAATATTTTATTATAGAGAAAAAATATTACAACATATGTGCTGGCGCAGACTTGACCAGCACGCAGGCACCCACCTGCGCTCGTTTACCAGCCTCTCCTGGAAGGGAGCTCCAACCCCCTGACTCGTTTACCGGCCTCTCCTGGAAGGGAGCTACGACCCCCCGATCTCGTTTACCAGCCTCACCTGGAAGGGAGCTACAACCCCCTGACTGAAGGCTACAACCCTCAGCACCTCTATGGACCACGTTTCATCAATTTTCACACTAGATCCAAAGCCTCCTTTAGGACACAACTTGCAGGCCACGTTTCATCATATTTTCAGACTGGACCCACTCCATACATTTAAGCATAGTCAACCATAAAACAGATACATATAACTCACTGACAGATATCAGTAAACCAGCAGAACAGATCAGACATTTCTTACCACAGACTTCAGCAAACCCTAGTTTGCATACGCGCTTTCCTTTCACTAATGTCGCGTATATACGCGCTTCCGTTCACACAAACCAGCGTATACCTCTGTACATATTACAGAGCTCATTTCATTGCGCATACGCGCTTTCTCTTCAGCGAAGCCGCGTATATACGCGCTTCCTCTGCGGCGAACTAGCGTATAGATCTTCAACCATTATAGAGCAGCATACTTCTTCAGATCAGATATTCAGTTCAGATTTACCCTTTTACTTCAGACAGATGTTCGCCTCATCTCAGATCTAAGCCTTCCATAAACAGATCTAGAAGATACAAATACATTCCAGATCTAGATATTCCGCTTCATCATTTCTTCATAGGTGCATCATAGATTCAGATCTATCATCAAACCTTTACCCTTTCCATACAGATATACTTCACAGAGAAGTATTCATTCAAGCTCAGACATCTTGCTCCACACTCATAATTTGCACAATGAATTTCTTCTCTTTATATAGGTTTACCCTTTTTCAATACCATGAGCCCCTTTTTCAATACCATGAGCCAAAACAATACCATGAGCCAAAAACTACATTACTTCCGATGGTATTCCTGGACGGGGTCATTTAGACGAATCATTACCCAATACAATGGGTCAATACCATGGTGGTTACCCCTGGTTTTGCACTTTATGAGCGCTTTTTCCCATACGCGACTTGGAACGTTGATTCCCGCGTGCATACGCGACTTCCCCTGGGAAAATCCGCGTATGCCTAGAGACATACTCTTTTCATCATAGATCTAGCACATACTGAATTCCTTTCTTCATTTCCTTTTGTATACACTGTAGATACATCATATTTAGTTCATCAAGACATATTCTATCAAGCACAACTTCATCAAGTAAGTTGCCATCATCTTCATCAAGTGGGTTGCCTTTCAAGAGCAACACTCATCATCATAGTGCTAACAAACATCATTTACCAAGACCATCAAGTCAAGAATAACTTCATCAGGTGGATTGCCATCAAGGACAACACATGTCAACACTCGCATGTCTTCATCTTCATTCAGTGGGTTGCCATCAAGGACAACACTCTACATCATATTGCCAACAATATCCCCCTTTGGACTTGATGGCAACCACGATGGTGTTTGGTTACCACAACAGATAGGTATATTAAGAATACAATGACACCATGTCACATTCTCCATTTTTGACACCATTCAAACACCAAGTCACTCTCCCCCTTTGACATCAAGGGCAAAGGGCGGACCAAAAACAACATACTCTCCCGCTTTTCTCCTCATGTGGAAGAAGCGTTCTGCAGATCTGATATATACTGAAGTGACCAAGCTCCCCCTGAGTTCATGCTGAATCTTCAAACAAATTTTCCAATGAAGTACATGACTCTATGAACTTCCTATCACCAACGACTCATACTTACATCAAATATCCAACCAAGTGGATTTACATATGAGACTCAACGACCCAACCAAGTGGGTTTGCAAATTTGACAAGTCCTTACATGACTGAATATTACAAATTTTACATCATGGGTCTCAACATGACCGTTTCATCAAAAATACAAATATGACTTTTCATAACCAATACCAAAAATACCTCAAGAGAGATCATATATCAGAACCACCATAATGCCAAAAATGCATTATACTCAGCAAGAATAATGCTCCCCCTGAATCTGTGCATCAAAGCATCCTTTCCATATGACTAAGGCTCCCCCTTAGTTAGTGCATCCTGAACACTTTCACCAACAAATCATCAAGGCATCTTTATCAAAACATTAGAAATAGAATTATGAGAACTGGAACACCACCAGAGATACCAAACAGTATCAGAGATATCAAACAGCACTGCAGCTGTGCTGAAGAGAGCTGACTCTCAAACAGAAAAATGTCAGCAATCAGACATACGCAGTTTTCTGTGCATGAACTCGCGTATATACGCGACTGTGTTTCAGGAAATCCGCGTATCCAATGCCATCTTCTAAATTTTAACCAGATCTCATCCTCTGTGAGAAAAAGCCAGTGTTCAACTTCTTTCTGAGATATTTGAATGCTTCCCTGGACTACAGATAGATAGAACAGTGTAGTTGTGTCTTCAAGCGTCATCCACCGGTTGTAGCATAAGCCCATTAGTAACCAAGCCTTCAGATTCTTTGTAGCATCAATACAATCTTTCCAAGAGAGATTATCATACCAGAACAACATTTTCAACTATGTGTCAATCATCCATGTGGTCCAATATCACCATGATCTTCAAGATTTAACATGAAGTAACATATGTAGGCAAAAGATCTCAACCATAGTAACAAACTCTGCATGATCTATTCTTATTTATGAATCAAACGACATCCAACTCATCCATGTGTGAGCACAAAAGATACTTATCAGCAACCAGGGCTCAAAATCTCATCATAATAAACCATGTACCAAGTCATCATTATTTGAGCATGAGTATCACAAAAACCAAAGAATAAGCAATCATATTGCCAACAATGCAATCATTAGAATTCAACCTGCTACTCCCCCTGGACCAGTGCTCCTTCTTAACTTGTGCAACCTGAAAACGTTCATCAACAAGTCATCAACAACAATCTCTGCATGGGCTGCCCTTATCTCCAAATTATAGGACTTTCATCTCAACAATGAATACTCTTCATCAACAAGCAAACATGACTCATCCACAATCTTCAACACAAGAAACCATCTATCGTTTCCTCATTATTTAGAACTGAGAAACTAAGCTGAAATTGAGTCAATAATACAGTTATTAACAGTCAGACTGATGCTCCCCCTGAACCTCTGCTCCAGATCTTCAGCTATCATATAAAATCTCTTATCATCAATGCATACGCGACTGTTTCTGCTGGAACTCGCGTGTATACGCGACTTTTGTTCATCTAACCCGCGTATGGAAAGTGAAGCATAGAAATTTTTCATCTTCCTTCATCTCCCCCTGAACTTGTACTTCCTGTACCTGTCTTCTTCATATCAGATGCTCTGTCAGAAATACAGAATAATCAAATCAAACATGAGAGTCATCATACATTGCTCCCCCTGTGACGATACATTGCTCAATCTCATAATGTATCCCACATCATTCCTGCAGTCAATAAGATAAGTCAGCTTCAGAAGCAGATGACTGCAGTAGGGTCAGAATTCCCTACGTTTCTGATCGGTCTTCCATCTTTTTCCAGATTTGTTTGAACTTTCTATTTGTGTGCTGGAAGTTATCCAATTTCTCATATCTGTTCAACCTGCATTCCTTTTCTACATGTCCATACTTGTTACAAGAATAACATCTCATGTGTCCAGAGAAATAAGCATAAGAATCATAATGAGTATTTCTAATCTTCCTCCTTTTACAATCAGCTACTTTATGTCCATACTTGTTACATGAAAAACAATATCCCTTGAAGAAACCAGAGTACCTTTCTATGTAGGAACTGTTTGTTTGAGGCTGAAATGATCTGGTCCTGCAATTTGTTGCAACATGCCCATAATTATGACATTTAAAGCATTCAACATTATTGAATGATTTCCTTTGAGAATTCATAATTGTTGGTTTCCCTTTTGTCTCTTTCACTACTTCAGGTTTTGCTTTTACATCCTTTGAATCTTTAGCACTTCCTTGTGAGCTAGATTCTCCTTTAACAGTTTCATGGAAACCAAGACCAAGTTTGATAGCAGGAGACCTTTGATTACTCAGAATATTGTCCAAAATATTAGTACTATCTTGAAACCTCAAAAGTTTAACATTTTCTTCTAATTTACCTTTGAGAATGTTTACCTCAACCTCCAAGGCTTGACATTGCTTTGTCATGCTTTCTTCTTTTCTTCTTCCATCTTCAACTTGATCCTTCAGATTTAGAATCTCTTCTTTCAACCAATCTTCATTTCCTTCACATGTTTGTTGTAGCTCTTCATTCTTCTTATTTGATTTTTCCAGATCTTCTTTGAGAGAGATGATTTCTGCTTCAAGGCCTTCCTTTTCAAATGTTTGTAGAGGTTCCTCAATCTTCTTACTTGATGCTTCAAGATCTGTTTGTAGAGAGATGATTGCAGCTTCAAGTCCTTCATTCTTCTTGCTTGATTTTTCGAGATCTGCATTTAGATCGTTGATTTTTGCTTCTAGTTCTTTAATTCGATTGGATGCATAAGTATGAAACCTTTGATACTTGTCCACCTGTCCATTCAACATTTCTATTTGATCTTTCATTTGAGAGATCATCTCTTTGTAGATAGAATCTTTCTTATCAATTTCTTTCTAGATCCACAACTTTACTTTCACTTTCTACACCATTTCTTGCACAAAGAAGATTACAAGGGCCCAAATCACTATCAGATTCATCTTCTTCAATTTTCTGAGATATCTCCTTGCTTCGAGTAGCCTTCTTCTTTTTCCTCTTTGCCATGAGCACTTGTAGAGCTTCGTCAGAATCTATTTCATCTTCTTCAATTTTTGCTATACATGATTTATGAGGTATCTCCTTTCCTCGAGTAACCTTCTTCTTTTGCTTCTTTTCCATGAGCACTTGTAGAGCTTGGTCAGAATCTTCTTCATCTTCACTGGACACTTCATCATCATCTTCATTTGCATAATAACTCTTCCTCTTTTCAAATTGTTCTCCTTTACCATGTTTTTCTTTATAAGGACATTTAGCAGCATAGTGACCAACTTTTCCACACTCAAAACATTTGAAGGGAAGCTTACCTTTGAATCTTCCAGTTCATAGTTGGAGTTTTCTCACGAAATTCGCTTCTTCTTCATCGGATATATAGCTGGATTCTTTGACAACTTCCTTTTCTTTTCCTCTTGCAGATACCTTAAAAGCAGCTTCTTTGATTTGAGAAGGACCTCCTTGTCTCATTTCAAAAGCAGTCAGAATACCATGTAATTGAACAATAATAAGAGTTTGCAGATCTTGCCTTTCTTCAATAGCTGAAACTTTAGAGTCAAATTTTGAAGTCAAGGATCTTAAGACTTTTTCCACCAGAGTAGTATCGGTTATGGTTTCACCCAAATTTCTCATCCGATTTACAATAGCATCTAGACGAAGAAAGAAACTGGCAACACTTTCATCACTATGCATCTTCAAATTTTCATATTCAATTCTAAGAGTTTGGAGTTTTGCACTTTTTACCTTTGTGTCTCCTTCATAGCTTAGAATGATTTTGTCCCATATTTCTTTTGTTGAATGTAGCTACATCACTTTAGCAAATTCTGGTTCAGACATGCTTCCTAATAAGACATTTACTGCTTTGGCATTGATTTCATACTTCTTCCTTTCTGCTGCATCAGTAGGAATACTTGCTGGGTATTGATAACCTTCTTCCACGATTGCCCATACATCTGCACCAAGACTTTGTAGATATGCTTTTTTTCGTACCTTCCAGAATATCAGATTGCTTCCATTGAATAGAGGTGGCTTTATAGACATTACTCCTTCTTGACTTCCCATTGCGACAGATCTCCTTCAAGCGATCAAGCTTCTGCAGAAGGACCTGCTCTGAAACCAATTGTTGGGAAAAATACTGAGAGGGGGGGGGTGAATCAGTATTTAGGGCAAACTAAAACTTTTTACTTTTTCTTGCTTCTAAAACTCATCCGCTACTTTCTTGATACAGACTCACGTATATACGCGGATACCCTTTAAGAAACTCGCGTATAGACAGAGATCTAATTATGTCATTAGATCTTAACTTAAATCATTCCATCATTCATTCATCAGATGTTTAATAAACAATAAACATATGCAGTAAGAACAGAGTAAACCATCACACAAAGCATCACACATTAACACCAGGATTTTTAGGTGGAAACCCAAGTCGGGAGAAAACCACCGCTGCAGTTGCTCAGCCTTCAATATTTTATTATAGTGAAAACATATTACAACATATGTGGTCAGCATCGCCCTCAAGACGCAGCACCCACCGCGCTCGTTTGTCACTCCCTCTCCGGAAGGGAGCTCCAACCCCTCGACTCGTTTACTCTCGGGGCCTCTCTCCTAGAAGGGAGCTACAACCCCCCTGACCGGGGTACAACCCTCAAAGACCTCTATGGACCACGTTTCATCAATTTTTCACACTGGATCCAACCACTTCAATAGAACACAACTTGCAGACCGCAATTCATCATATTTCCAGACGGAACCCTTTCCATATTTTTAAGCACGCTCAACCATGAAACAGATATAACTCCATCGACGCATATGAGTAAACCAAATAGAATATCGGGGACATTTCTTACCATGATTTTTAAGAACCCTAGTTTGAATACGCGCTTTCCTTTCTCTGATGTTGCGTATATACGCGCTTCCGTTCACATAAACTAGCGTATACATCTGCACATAAACTTCACTGCGCATATGCGCTTTTTCTTCAGCAAAGCCGCGTATATACGCGCTTCCTCTGCGGCGAACTAGCGTATAGATCTTCAACCATTATAGAGCAGCATACTTCTTCAGATCAGATATTCAGTTCAGATTTACCCTTTTACTTCAGACAGATGTTCACCTCATCTCAGATCTAAGCCTTCCATAAACAGATCTAGCAGATACAAATACATTCCAGATCTAGATATTTCGCTTCATCATTTCTTCATAGGTGCATCATAGATTCAGATCTATTATCAAACCTTTACCCTTTCCATACATATATACTTCACAGAGAAGTATTCATTCAAGCTCAGACATCTTGCTCCCACACTCATGATTTGCACAATGAATTTCTTCTCCTTATATAGGTTTACCCTTTTTCAATACCATGAGCCAAAACCACATTACTTCCGATGGTATTCCTGGACGGGGTCATTTAGACGAATCATTACCCAATACAATGGGTCAATACCATGGTGGTTACCCCTGGTTTTTCACTTTATGAGCGCTTTTGCCCATACGCGACTTGGCACGTTGTTTCCCGCGTGCATACGCGACTTCCCCTAGGCAAATCCGTGTATGCCTAGAGACATACTCTTTTCATCATAGATCTAGCACATACTGAATTCCTTTCTTCATTGCCTTCTGTATACACTGTAGATACATCATATTTAGTTCATCAAGACATATTCTATCAAGCACAACTTCATCAAGTAAGTTGCCATCATCTTCATCAAGTGGGTTGCCTTTCAAGAGCAACACTCAGCATCATATTGCTAACAAACATCATTTACCAAGAACATCAAGTCAAAAATAACTTCATCAGGTGGATTGCCATCAAGGACAACACATGTCAACACTCGCATGTCTTCATCTTCATTCAGTGGGTTTCCATCAAGGACAACACTCTACATCATATTGCCAAAAATGATACCTCATATTATTCTGGGGCTAGATATTTTACTGCAGTTCCTAGATCAGGGTATTGAAAAGTGAAAGAATGTTGTTCTGATTCTTTCTCTTGATAATTCCCACTGGTTTTCCTTTTTCCTTCTAATCCAAAATCTTGAATAATAGCCTCTCCTTGTTGTTCCTGAGTCAATTTTACAGTATTGGGAGTTTGTAGGCTACTTTGAGGAGAATGGGGTCCTAAAATAGAGGATCCAGGGAATCCTGATTTTGATATCGAAGTAGTGGTTTTTTGTGGGTCTGTTTTCCTTACGTTCCTATGTGATGTTGACTATTCCTTCTCTGATTTTGAGATCATTTCTTGAATGTATGTGGTCCTCTCTTGATCAATGTTTCTCTTTGTTAGCAACCTATAAATATAGGATTCATAATTTTGACTTGACTGATGGTAGTCTTATAAATATGTACATACTTTGCCTTCTGCAAGTTGTGTTCCCATACTTTGTAAAAAATAAAAAAATAAAAAAATCAAAAAGAGGGTAAAAAGTCCTAAAAGAAAGATCAAAGGACTTAGAAAAAATAATATACCCCAAAAGAAAAAGATGAATAAAACATGAAAGTGTGCAAGTATAAATGCCACTACTTTTACCTTTTGCAGTTGATTATGGCAGAGTGTCAATAAATGCCATAATCCATGATGAGTTAAATAGTTTAATCTTGACTTGTCATGTTTCAATTTCACTTGTTATAGATAGAGAATAAAGAATTGTCATACAGTTTAATCATGACAATTCAGTAGTTAGATAGAGAATAAGTGAATCCAACAGTTTAATCTGGATTCCTAGATGAAATAAGTGTAGAATTAGATATTTTTATTGCTTTCAGAAAGAATAAATGTTGTAAAGGTTGCTAGCTCAAATGCACCTAATCAAAATGGAAGAAAAAATGTTAACAATTAAAATTGGGTAGGTAGAAGAAGGTGAGAAGCATAAATGTAAATATTATTCACCAGAGCTGCAAATAACTAACTTCCCCTTCCCTATAGCCATTTATCATTCTAAACTATCAGTCAGAAAGGCTCAAGGCATTTCCTTGACTTTTGTTGGGACCGGACCCAAGGCTCTATGGCTGACTAGTTGAAAATGTTAAGTTGTTATAGTAATCCCAAAAAAATCACATCATTTCCCATTCATGCATTCATTTCCATGAAAAATCATAAGTAAAAAATTCATTTTCACTTAAAGATACTCTAATCCCCATTTGATTAATTTCCCACATATCATAAATGCATAAAACCTTCAAAATCACATTTTATCCTAAGTTGAAGTGATGAAGTTATTATAATGCAAATTTGCCTTTAAACTTCACTTTTCTTAGTTATGTTAATGTATTTTGAGTATCCATTGTTCCCTTGTCATTTTAACTTTAACTTATTTAATAAATCCCTAGAAAATAACCTTTTCCTATTTTATATAACTCCCTTTTATAAAATATCCCCTAAAACCCATTAATATAACTTTAGCCAAAGTTAATTATCCCCACATGTTTAAATAAAGATCCACATTATACCCTCTTTGGCTAAATATATCATTATGTAAATATCTCGCCCTCTATGGTTGTTAAATCAATTTGATTTAATTAACTATATAATAAAAATATATGAAAAATGATTAAACATGTTTTTATATGTGTTTAAAACAAAAAAATAATACCCGAAGATTAATTTAAACTAAACTTCATAATAAACCTATTCCCTTGTTTATATTTCCCTTTCCCGACTCCCTTAACCCAAGGTTAAAACTATAACCTTCTATATATTCCCCGATACATATCCCTTTATGACCAATATTAACCTTGGTTTAAATTCCCTTATACATCCTTCCTGATTGCATTACATTACAACCGTCCGATCAGCCTTTGCAATCCAACGATCCTCATCCAGCGCAATAACCTTATCCTTCCCCCATCGCGTTGTATGAAAACCATTGGATCTTCATTAACTTTTTAGATCTGACGATCCTAATTACACCCGATAACTCCATTTCCTGTCCCCACCACTACTTGTCACACTTAACGACCACCGTAGATCTATCACTCATCATATCTACGGCCAGAATTCAAAGCCTCGGCCCCACTACCATTACCCCGCAGCTTTCCACCCGATCTTGACCGTTCGCTTATCAGAATAAAATCCGACGGTGGATATCCCAATGTTTCCAAAAAATTACGCGATATAAGTTGTTTCCCAATACCACTTGCTGCCTACGTGTCAGTATTTCATTTGATCATGTGCAAAAAGTGAAATTTCGCTTACCACCTTAAAACTGCGCGAAAATCGCCCGATCCCAAATCAAAACCACTCCCGCCATTCCTGCAATAAATGTGATTGAATATGATTAGACTTAAGGATTAATGCCCTAAAACTTAACTATTTTTATAGCATTTCACCTATTTGCGCATACAAACCACTGAGAACCCTTTGCAGAGTCTCCTTAATCCATTTTCGAGCTGTTTTCAAACCAATTTAATTGATAAAAAAGCCATTTACTCTGAAAATCAATCCTGAGAACCTCCATGACCTCTGCTGGCCGAATTCAACATAACTGAACACTGTGATGAAACTACAACCTTCATCGGCCGCAATTATACCTTTTACAGGTATTTTTCGCCATTCCAACCTGCAAAATCTTTCAATTTCAAAGGAAATTAAGCTAATTAAGCTGCCATTTACCAAAGAAAGCCAAATTTCTCTTCTGAGGAATATCTAAAAATCTCCAAAATACAGGGAAACCCTGTCAAAATTTCTCCAGAATCCACATTTTCCATTTTAGCAGGTTTCAAGCCATTCTAAGATCATTTTTACTGCTGAAATTGATCTAAAATATCCTCTGTGTATAAGAAACCTTTTTTATCATTCACAGCCCTACTCAGAGTCTAAATTTCCCAGTGAAACCTTTTAATTATCCCTTGATTCCTAAAAATAACTTAGCAAACTGTTTAATCTTGCTTTGTTTAATCTTGCTTTGTTCATCCAAATTGACTAAGAAACAAGTAACTCCTAAGTCTGGGGGACCAAAATCCCAGAAAAAGGTCTCAAGTAAGTTACCACAGGCTGAACCCTCAAAAATTGATAAACCTACTCCTACACTCAGCTGAAACAACTGAAGTTGTGAGACTTGTACAACCTCCCATTACTTCTCAAGAAAGTAGCTCCTTGCTTGATCTTGATTATAGAATCTTTGACCCTTCTGTTGAACTCAACCTGTTAGAAGTCCATAATTGGTGTTTTGGGAAGTCTATAGAGAAAGGTAAAAATGATGTGCCTGTTTGGGATTCCAATCTGCCAAAATATGTTGTTCCTCTTACTCATTCAGCTCCAGATTTTGTCAGACTGTGTCAGTTGTATTACCTCCTAGATCATAGATGTCTTGTTAATAAAGACGGGGAAGTCATGTTCTATATCAATGCTGAGTCCTTCAATTCCATGCTGCAAATGAAACATGACCCCAATTCAGTTTCATTATGAATAGAAGATCTGACCCAACTGTACTTGGACTTAGATTTTTCTGCCAGGTTCAACATATTTCAGATTTTTTGGCCTACACATGTTAATGTCCCTAAAGTAAATCCTCCCTTTGATACATTTGACTTTCCAGAGGAAACAAGGCAGATTGTCTCCATGCTGTCATTTATACTAGGATATAACAATGATGAATTCACTGATGCTTCCATATTGGGTTTTTTGTCAACCTTGACTCCTGGCCAACCTCCATCCATTATCTTCAATTTTGCCAAGTTTTTTGCTGAGAGCATGCACTACCAATTGACCAAATTACCAGAGGAGGGAGTTTTTAGATACACATCATATCTACTACATCTTTTCTTGTATTATCAAATAGAAAAGTTTTCCATTGAGTTGCAGAAATTGGATGTATAAGGGAACCTCCTGTCAGTTGTGTTTTGGACATCTATTTTGAGAAAAGAGAACATGGAATATACATATTCATATTTCAATGACTTATTCATAATTCCAGCTATGAATTTCTTGAATAAGGAAGAAACTCCCAGAATTAATGAAGAGACTAATTGAATCTTACAGTTGTCTGAGAACTGTAAAACTGGGGATTGGTACTTATATAGGAATCACACAGAGATTAGAGTGTATGGTGCACTCTTGGCCCCATACAAACATCCAAGGTTTGTAACTACAAGAATTTTTGCTTTAGAATATTTAAGGCAAATATTGAATGCAGATGAAGTAAATTTTATGGCCTCTAGGAAAAATACCCAATTTAAACTCAAAAATTAGATTGGGCCATTCATTGTCAACAATAGAGAAGCTATAAATGAGATTAATATCAAGTTGAAAGAATACAAGTTCCCATACAAATTTATGTGGAATTATGACCCTCAGGGTTTCTTGAGCACAATCAGATTAAAATGCAAGTTGTCTCCTTTCTTGCATGATTCCAAGCCACAAATTGAAAAATTGCCAATCAAATTGAGTGGGAGGAAAATACTTTGCTTGATGAAGATACACAGGATATGCAGGCAGGTAATGTACAGGAAAAACAGGTTGATCAAGCATAGGTTCTTACAGTTGATAAAGAGGCTGAAGTTTCTCATAAAGTAAGTGGAGAAGAGGTCAATTATATTGTAGAAACCATCATAGGCAAGAAATTCAAAACCTCTTATAGTAAAAGAACTAAATTTACTGTTGAGGTAAAGGATAAAGCAATGCAAATTGATGATTATAATGGTCATGAAACTGATGATGAGGCAACAAAGATAGTAACTGAAACACTCATAGAACTTCAAAAGAATCAATTTGAAACACAGGATAAAGATACAATGATGGTTGAGAAACAAACTAATGTAGAAATTCCTTCTTCCTCAAACGCAACTGATAATAGAGAGTCAGAAATCCAGGTTAAATTCAGACAAATCAGAGAGAAGAATGAAGAAATAAAGAATGAAGTATATTCCAAGTTTCTCAAAGAGAAACCTGGAAATAAAGATAGAATTCTCTCTGCTTGTGATTATTCTTCTAACAAATTAGTAATGTCATTTTTGAAACCTACAGTGGCTCATCCAAAGTCAATAGCAGGCTATTCAAAGACTGATTTGGAAGTAGATGCATATGCTGTCCATGGATTAGATCAAATAGAGTTCCACAGGAGAAATACAGAGATGTTGTATTCAAAGATAGTAAACAAAACAATGAGCTCTGTTAAACTTCAGAAGACAGTGACAAATCTGAAAAATCAAATGAAATTGGATAAAGCATCATTACATGCTAATGGATTGAGAATCAAAGCATTGGAAGACTTGGTGATTGAAGCAGGCGCTGATCCAGCTAACATTGAAATTGCAAAGGCTTTAATCAAATAGAAAAATGAAGACATAGCTTGCTCTAAGGAGACAACTGAAATTGCCTCAAAGTGAACATCCCCAGGCAAAGGAGATCCTTCAACAGAAAATTGAAAATGATGAATTGAGTCAATTAGTTTTAAAAATGACTGCACAACTCAAAGAAATGGAAAAACAAACTGAAGCCTTGATGAAAGTGAAGCATTGAAAAAGGATAAAGAAGTCATTCCTACAATTATTCCATTAGTAAGCACTGTTGTACCTTCTACTCTAGCTGAACATCTTGCACCTCAAAGGACATTGGCAACTGCAGTGTCAATTTCATCAAAGGATGATTCTGCTGCTGCATCTTCAAATACACATGTACAAACAGGGACAGAAACAGAAGCTACAGACTTGGTAAAAGCTTTGGAAAAAATGACTTTAATAAATGATGAGATCAAAACTTTGTGAAAAGCTAATGCAAACTTGGAATCTGCCTACAAAGATGTTGTAATTACTTCCAAGGGCCATGAACAAAGAGTAAAACATTAGAAGAAATGATCCTGGTCCTCCAAAAGGAAGTAAATTTCTCGGATCAGGTTGCATACATCAAAAACCATTTGTGGAAAAAAATAACTGAAGGCATTCACTCACAGTGGCCTTCTATTCAGATAATATATGAGCAGAAAGATCTGCTACAAGCTGCCTTAGCAGAGATTGACAAAACAAAGAAGGAACTTGGCAACAAACCACCACAAGAAATTCAACTGATATCATTTTTGAATAGTAAAAACAGGGAGGAATTAGAATAATTGAATATTCCTGACAGGACAGAGGCCATCCTTCAAATTAGAAAAGTCTTGGAAAAAATAAATATTATGAATAATCTGGAAGAGAAGTGTGATACAATGAACTTAACAATTACTAAATTCAAGACAAAATATGACTTGCTGCTAGAAGCAGGACTTCCAGATATTCATGGATTTCATGAGAAACTAATGGCATAGAAGGACTATGACAAGAAGATTAGAGCTCATGCTAAGGAGCAGACTAATAAACCTTTGCCTCAAGGTTCCCTAAGTGGCAAAGTAGTACTTCAATATTTTGAGAATTTGTTCTTGCTGGAGAATGAAATTAAACACATGTTCATAGTGAAGCCAAATTTTTCTAAATACACAGAAGTTGATGAAAGCTATAGAAAATTGAAGAATATGAAGATCCCCACTGATGAACAGTGGCAAGAATTCACAGATCTGATGTGAATTTGACAGGTAAAGAGCAGAAAAATCACATGAAGAAATCATATTTTACTGTTACCTTAGGGTGAAAAATCAGGGTCAAAGTGTATCATATGTCAAAGTGTATCAGGTCAAAGTGTATCAGTAAAAGCAAATTGTTACTGCTAGTTATTTTTCAATTATAGCAGTGAAAAGTAGAGATAAAGAGTATCAGAACATAAGGTGAAAAGGAGGAGTATTATACAAGTCATCTTCCATAAGATAATGTCTCAATTGCCAGCAATGCTTCCAGCTAATCAAAAAATCAGTTTTGAATAAAATAAATAGTTCTATTTTTTCTTGTAAAAGAGGACAGCTTGCAAACTGTTTTGTTGTTGTCCCTCTTCTTATGTAATATTTCCTATTTTTGCTTGAGATATTATCTCAAAATTGAGATATTTTGTAAGTAATTAAATTGTATAAATAATTCATCTTTCAAAGTATTCAGTGTGGAATAAAATTATCAAGACTACTATAGACTTTTTGGTTGAAACATTGGGATTTTATGTGAGTTAAGTTGAAGTAGCTGGCTGGAAACTGAAGCTAATAGAAATCATAACTAATGATCCTTGTGCTGATCAGATGAGTATTGTATCTTCCAGTTTTCATTGTTTATTTATTTAAGTTTCATTCATACATCTTGTGTTATTTTCCATCTTAAATGAATAACTAGGAAAGGTATTACAGAATCAGTGTAAAAAGCTCTCTGTTTTTACTAGTTTTCATGTTTATGTTTTCTGCTGATTTCCAGACTTTAGAATTCTTAATTGTTCTTTAGTCTCATTTGAACTCAATTTACCTCTTTCTTTTCTGTGATCTAAGGATTCTTAATTTCCCTTAGTCCAGATCATACCACTTCATCAAAATAGCCTTTTAAAACCCTCTGAAGATCATCTAGCTTTCCCTTAGTATATTTGTTCTTTTGGCCTTAGTTTTCTAGTCTTGTTTGCTATAAATTTGACTCCATTTCCCAATGGTTAGGTAGATCTTTCTATGGTTTCCCTTGTAGTCCTTTATTCCTACCAACATTCAAAAAATTAAACCAAATTTTCCACTCATAGCTAGCCTAAAATCTATTACAAAACAAAGCTAAATCATAAGGAGAGATCCCTCTCTAGAACTCAAGAAGGCTAGATCCTGAATTCTAAAAAAGGTTCTTGGTTACCCCTGGTTTTCTTTAACTATAAACCAAAATCTCACGACCTAAGAATTACTAGGGTGATAACACTCTTGTTCTTAGGTCAACCCCTTTTACCTTTAATTTTATTAGAGTTTCTATAGTTTTCCTCTTTTCCACTCATACATACTATACATGGACCCAATGTATAATTATTTTCACACTCTAAGTGTCCTAATTGTTACAAGGTGATCCCGCTCAAGTATGTTACAACGATGCGCAGGTTCTTACCTCTCATCTTACTGCCTAACACCTGTAAAATTAGAGAAAATTTATAAAAAGAAAAATTAACTAAGACACTCTAAGTGTCCTAATTGTAACAGGGGTGATCTCGCTCATGTATTTTAGAGCGATGCACAGGTTCTTACCTCTCATCTTACCGCCCAACACCTGAAAAATTAGGGACACACTATTGAAAGAAAAACTAAAAATAAAAGTGTTGGTTGACTGTATTGCTACAACCTTCCCCCGAAAATGATGCCAAAATTTTTAGAAGGTTTAATCAATTTAAAAAAAACTGAACTGCAACCCTTAATTGTCAACCAGGGTAGCTCTTTTTATTTCAAGGGTGTCTGCACTATCTATGTCAATACTTGAAAAAACTAGGGGAAAATATAAAAATTTCGTTGAGCACAATTGCTGAGTTCAAAAATTTCTTGCAGAAACTAAAAAGAAACACTATAGGAATGAAACTCACTCAATCCAAAAATAATTCACAGTTCATAAACTAATAGAAATAGGCACACCATGCATCATTATCTAGATAGTAACAATTAATTGAATATTATAGATCTAACCAATCTGGTGTAACAACATATAATGGATTTGAAAATAGAAGTGCATATGTACTACAATATATGAAATGAAAATAATAAATCCACACCAGTATAACAAAAGAAATTAATCTACTACTACTGTGATCCCTGCTAAAGAGGAGGGCCCTTCCTCCCTAGCAAGGTGCAGGGATTGAACGAAAAGTAGTTAAAGATTCAACATGAAAATTGTAAAAACATCACTAGATGTGTACTGCATTAAAATGATTGAAAGATACAAGATCAAAATGTCGTTATTGTTCCTATGTTTTCGTCCCCTCCTTATCATATTGAGCCTTTTTATAAAATCTTTTACAAGCCCCAAAATTAGGGAACGAATCAGTCATGAGAATATTACAATTCTCATGCTGATCAAATTAAAAATAAAATAGAAGTTGTTACAAGCACTTTTAAATTAAAAGAAATATTATGGTTACACCATATTTGTAATTGTAATTACTCAAACCCTTTTTCAATCGTTGTAGGTAGTTTCATGATCTTCAACAATTGTCTTTTAGAATAGTTGTCACAGTCTTTGGTAGTTTGTAGTGTAGCAACATCTTAACTATGTAACACAAAAATTCAGGGTGTAACAACATCAACTGTTTACCCCCTGTTCTTTGGTAATTATAGAAACATCTGAAAGAAAAATATCCAAAAGATCTCTTCCATAATTTTCTGGTTAGTCATTCCAGAAAGACATTGTTTCATTCAATATTTAGCAGAAAATGGTATAATAATATGTTGGAGAAAATATTTATTTTATAACCAAGGAAAGTGGCATTGTGTTAAGGGATTCATTAGTTTAATGAAAGGAAATGACCAAAAATAGGGAAAGAGGTGCCCGAAATATCCTTAAATAATGCACCCAACATTTACCCCGATGGATCGGTTAGCATGGGTAAATTTGGGAGGAGGGTGTTATAGGATGGTATCTAAGTGGGTTTCGTTATCTTTGGGTGGTATTCGAGCGAGTTTCATTCTCTTTGGGTGGTATCATAGTGGGTTTCATTCTCTTTGTGTGGTGTCTGGTTTTCGTTTTCTTTGTGTGATATATGATACCAAAGGGTGGTATCAAAGCAATGTTTCATTATCCTTGGGTGATGTATGGTTTCCCTTTATCTTTGGATGAATGTGTTTTCATGCGTACATGTCATTTTCATATATTTTCATTATGCTTGTGGCCTATGTGTTTGTTATGTATGCATGGTAAGGGAAATTGTTTCCGTCGTATTTTCATGCAAAATTTGATGAGGTTGTTGTTGGGATGTGTTCGCTATGAATGCATGACAATGTTTGTATGTATTTGTTTATGCATGTGTGTCGTCCATATGCTTGTTATGCATTGTACCTAGTTGATGTTATAATTGTGGAAGTATGCATGGTAACTGGAATAACGATTAAGAATATTTTAATATAATGTCATGATTATGATCATACATGTATTGTGCTAATTTGGTTGATCTTGTAGATGATATATCCTCCCCTGAAATATACTGAGGTATGTTGGTTATGTTTATGTTTTGGTTTAGATGACATGATATACTTTTAGGAAAGGAAGATCAAATATGACTATCAAGATGGTAGAATATAGTTAATGAGATTCTCTCTATAGATCAGATGAGAAAAATGGTGATGAGTACTCCCCTCACGTAGCAGACACTTTGAGAACTTTGAAGGAAGAGATAATAAGTTGCAAAGAAGATAATGACTGAATCATTCAATCATAAGAGAGACTTGTTAGGGCCCATGAGAAACATGCATAGGTTAATGCAGTCATCCTTCAGAGCTTTTCAGACTTGAAAAGACAAGGACCGCTTAGGATCAGTCATGGATAGGAGGACATGACTAATGGAGCATATGGTAGTACGTCTCATGGTGGGCATAGGTCAGACATATATGAAACAATTAGATATGGCAGATTCTTGGATACACGTGATAGGAGAGGTAGTGGACATGGGATTTACTCTATTTCTGGTTCAAACAGGTACCACGATCATGATTGTTATTATCCTTATAGGAGGAGTGACAGGGGATATTTACTAGATAAGTTCAAGAAATCCACACCACCTACCTTCAATGGAGAAATGAATAAGTCACATGATATAGAAGCATGGTTAGTTGGGATGAATGTTATGCAACTAACTCAAAAAATAGAAGAAAATATAGATCAATGACTTAGATAAGCCTCTTTGAGGGGGAAACGTCATTTACATTACATAAATGAACAATTCTTGGATGATACAAATGACAAAACCTATATTCTATATATAGGGGTCTAACGGGTCACAATATAATGATATGGGGACCACATGGGAAAAACAATAACAATAATGGGGCTACACCTATGGGGCACAATAATAACAATATGGGGACTACATGGGCACAACAATAACAATAATGGGGCTACAATAACAACAAGGGGATACACTAGCATTATAGGGACCTAACATGCCCCTGTCCTTAAAAAAAGTGTTGTCCTCAACGCTTGAGTACCTCTGGATGCTTCTATATAAAATTATCATCCTCCAAGGTGGAATCCTCAACACTTAAGTTCTTCCACTTGATGAGATACTCTGAAATTGATTGATTTCGTATCTGTCAAATTCTTGTTTCTGTGACTGCTTCAGGTTCCAATATGATTTTTCCTTCCTCGTCAAGTTCTGGAAATATTGTTTGAACTAGGAGTTTGTCACCTATAACCTTCTTTAATCATGAAACATGGAAAATTGGGTGCACTCGAGAATATGCGGGAAGCTCCAATTTGTATTTCATATTACCAATCTTTTGCAACACCTTGTAAGGACCATAGTACTCTGGCGATCTATCTGTTGTTTCTTTCGATTATGCACCAAAGTTAGATTATCCTTTAAGATTTGGAGAACTTGTTGTTGATGCTCAATGTGATCTTCCATTGTTTGAACCTTAGAATTTTCTCTTAAAGATGATTTTGATGTTTGAAACCCTAGTGAGCATAATTTTGAAATTATGCCTTGTTGTTAGGGTTTGAAGAAGCAAAACCATAGAATCCAAAGCTCTGATACCAAATTTTATGCAACCAACTCACAAAATAGAAGAAAATATAGATCAACGACTTATAAAGAAGTCTCTTCGAGGGGGAAACCTCTTCTACATTACATAAATGAACAATTCTTGGATGATACAAATGACAAAACCTATCTTCTATATATAGGAGTCTAAGGGGTCACAATATAATAATATGGGGACCACATGGGAAAAAAAATAAAAATAACGGGACTACACTTATGAAGCACAATAATAACAATATGGGGATTACACGGGAAAAAAAATAGCAATAATGGGGCTACAATAACAATAAAAATAAGGAGATACACTAGTATTATAGGGACCTAACAAATGGAGCATATGGTAGTAGGTCTCATGGTGGGCACATGTCAGACAGAGATGACATAGTCAGAGATGAAAAATTATTGGATACACCTGATAGGAGAGGTAGTGGACATGTGATTTACTCTAGTTCTGGTTCAAACAGGTAACATGGTGTTGATGCCTCTAAATTCGCTGCAACAAAATTAGGGAAAACCACCTGGTCAGGACTTGAAAACCGTCCCTTATCTGTTTGAGATAGTGGCTTCGATTGGATTTATGGGACCAGTTTCCAAATAAAAATAATTGAATGGATTGGGTGGTGTTATAACTGACTGAATCAGTGAATGAGAGTGACAACAAGTTTAAGTAATATATATATATATATATATATATATATATATATATATATATATATATATATATATATATATATATATATATATATATATATATACACCTATGTCTATCCCGGGATGGATTATCTTTCTCTTATATGTGATTTAAAAAGGTAATCTTTAAGTGAATGCAAATGAAGATTTATCAAACACTTAGAGAAATGTAAAACAATTTAAGATAATTTATTTTATTAAATAGTTAATCAAATCAATTGATTAAGCACATATCACGTCTATTATTGTGTGTATTGTATATGTATAAAAAATGGTAATCAAAGCATGTTCAAAAGTGAATTAATGTTGGATTGTGTTAAAAAGATACATATAACAAAACATAATAAGGAAATTCAACTACTTATCATATGAAATAGAACATCAACATAAAGTTAGAAATACCATATATATTTTAGCTCTGCTCATTTGAAAAACAATCCTTAGTCCAACCTTTCTATTAAGAGAAAATTTAAGAGTACAAAAGTGAAACTTCTGTAAGTCTTCTTTTCAAAATTGTAGGACTCTTTCTTTAAATACATGAAAGGGTTTATATAGTAAAATAAAAAGTACAAAAATAGCAAATACAAAAATATCTCAGGAGGTTTAAACAAATCTCCTTAAATTAATTGAAATAAAAATAGAAATAGATTTTGGTGGGATGCCTTGCTTCAATATTGTGTTGCTGTCTCTTTTTCCATTCGTTCCTTGAGCTGAAGGATGCCAATCGTAGGCTAAAACTCATGAGGTTGGTATGGCCCGATGCGTAGCTGTCCTATGTAGATCACATCTGAGAGTGGAAGAAACATGTAAGAATAAGTGCCGGTTAGACAACGTAGCATTAACCATTGGCTATTTGGCTTAACCAAGTACTTCTAGTACTTATCCCAGTCAATATTTTCCACTTTTTTGATGTCTTCTTCTTTCATCTTATAAATATCTTACCATTTCTTCATTAAATTATTCACAACAGGTAGAGACCCAGGTGGGTATTCATCTATTAAATTGGCAGAAATCAATTTCTGGTTAACTGTCTCAATAATATTGTTGGAAACATCTCTTGCCCTGCATATTTCTCTCTCTTCCTAGATTAAGTGTATATCCAAATCAATCAATATGATTTCCTTTTTTGAATCTTCGATTCTAGGAAGATTGGCCTTTCGTCCTTCTGTAGAGTTTTGCTAAGTAATATATTGAGAAACTTTTTCATCAAGCTCATCAAAACTAATTCTTTGGTTTGCCACTTGATTCATCAATGAATCACTTCTTTCACATAACTTATTTATGTGAGAAAGTCTTTGACCAAATACAACCAGTTGTTGTGCTAATAAAGTATTGAGTTCTAGAGGTTCCTTTTTAAACTCATCCACTTTAGCATTATCTTTTAATTTTTCAACAATGAATTGTAGTTGGTGTATCTGAGCATCCTTGGCACCAACATCAGATTGGTGTTGCAGCTTTAGTTGATCCATGCTCTGTTGGAGCTGTGACACTTGTGCTTCTATTACTGATTAATACTTTACTTTTCTTCGAGAAATTCTTATTCTAATTGAAGGATTCTCTCATCCTTCTCTTTGACTAATTTTTCGGTGGCTTTATCAATGGTGGCATATGCATAAGCACCTATAAACTGAGTTAACTGTGTTATATCCTGAGATGGATCTTCTTGTGGGTCTTTCCAAACTACTTCCATAGGCACATCGCCAGGAACCAAAGCCTGCGATTGTTATTCTCTCCTCCTTTCCCTTTGTATGCTCATCAAAACCTTGTGTTTTGGGCTATAAAAGATATCTAAAGGAGGGATTTCTTCTATTTTCAACACAATTTATAATGTTGGGTGGGCTGGGATGAATTTGACCCCTTCTTTATTAACATATTTTTCAGTGGACCCAACAATGAACAGGTTGTGACCTTTATCTAGAGGAGTTTCTTCTGTTTATGGGGGATCAATTACTATCACATTTTGGGGTTCCTTGAGTTGTTGGTCAAAGTATTTCCAGACTTCATCTAAGTCACTGGAAAACAGTGGATCCTTAGTTTGAGTTCCAGTAGACTTATCTCCTTTTGTTCCACTAAGGACTTTAGTATCCTTTGGGGGTTGTTCCTTTCCATGCTCTTTCTTCTATTGCGTCTGCTCTTCTGTTTGTTGTTCTTTCTGTGATATAGGTTGGGATACCTCCAAAATATCTATAGGAATTCCTTCCAACCCTTTATTCCTGTATCGCTTGAACTGTGCTAGTTGTCGAGGATTAAGGTGTGATGCGACCAATTTCTTCACTGTTGAATAAGTATCAACTGACTCAAATAAATCATCAAAACCATCATTTTTCATGAGAAAATGGCCTGATTTTCACTTGAGTTGCAAAATTGAATGCAACTTTTTTTCGGGTCATATTTCTTGTTAGGAATTGTAAATAGTTTCAAACATTGGATTTGATCAATTTCTAATCTAGCATGTTTGAAATTGTCTAATGCATAGACACCATAGTCAATATGAAAGGGAGGCCATGCAGGTTTCTTTACTTCTTTCAAAACTTTGGTCAATCCATGACCCATTGTCTGATAAAAACATTCTCTTGCGAGAAGTTTGCCTGGAACAAATAATGGGACATGTGTTTTGGGTGTGTGTTATATCCTTTCCATGAATAGTCGGGGGTGGGAGGGGGTTGGGGGGGGGTGCTAGACCCTGCTTGTTCGTTGCGTCGGGAGGGTCATAGGGGGTGGGTATCCCCTTACATAGGGTTCATGGCAGCGCCTCGAGAAAATTTCTTTGGACCCTATTTTAGGTGGGCGGACCCACCTATGGTTTTGTGCATGGGTTCACACATGGTTTTGGGGCATGATGTTTTTAAACCCCTAATATTTTGTAGATTCGGTCAAGGAAACTATAGTTATGTTCTAATCCAGGGTTAATGGATTGGGGTTTATGAATGCTTCGACATGTATATATGTGTGTTTTAACACTAAAAGGAATATAATGAAAAATCAAGCTGGTAGTCCCGATTTTGGATCCAGGGGAAAAATATCTGTGTATATCTATTTTATGTTTTATGCTCTCGCTATTGTTTATTTTCTATTCTTAAGAATTCGTTTGGAGATAATTTATGTACAGGGTTAAAACCTACGTTTGGTATAAGAGCTATTTCAGCTTCAAGGGGACGCCTTTGCTGTTGAGGGGTTTTCTTCTCGGGCTTGTAATAGACCCTGTTTAGTGGGAGATCTGCGTGATCGATTCTTGTGGTGAAAGAAGATGGTGAGTAGTGGAAAGATAGATATCGAGAAATTTAATGGTTAGAGTTTTGAGTTACGGAAGCTCAAGATGGAGGATCCGCTGGTGGATAAAGATCAATGGTGATCCAGGTGGATATTGGTGGTCACCCACCTATTCCACTTGGGGCTCCACCATTGTCTATTTCAGTTTTTCAGTTTCGGCACAGTTTACTATTTTTAGCAGTTTTTCGGGTCCTAAACTTCCGGAGCCGTTTTGAGGCCCTAAACGACGTTTTTTGGGAAAACGAAGGGCAACATGGGTCCATGGACCGATGTTGCCCGTTCCAAATTTGTAGTCCTCGGATAGATCTTTCTAATGAGGTATGGTACGCGTCAAACGGAGATCGTATGCCAAAGTTACGCCCCTGGGAAGTTGAAACACCAATTTACCCAAACGGGGCCCATAGTTTTGACGCTTCATCTCCTAGGGTTAGGGTTTTGGCTGTTTAGGATTTCCCATTGTTTCTAAATAATAAATAGGCCCTCGAGCCTCATTGTAACTCAGTTCAGAGGCCGGTAGCCGCCACATCTCTTCTCAGAGATAGCTACCAGTGCCCTAGCTAGTTTTATTTCCATTCTGTCTGTAAGCAAATTTCAGTTCTTTGATATTAATGAAATGAAATGTTATTTCCGCTGCATCTCTGTATTTATGGTTATGTGTTTATTCTGTTGCGTTCCTGCATAAATCCGGATCAGTGGTATCAGAGCGGTCTGCTTTTTCTCGATCCTTCTTTTCATGTCCCCAACGAGGTCGGGGTATAAGGAGCTAGGGCTTGATCTGGTGGAACCTTTGCAAGATCAGCCTCGTAAACCTCGACGGACGCCCATGGGGGACGAAAAGAAAGATGAGGGAGCAGGAGATCCTATCAAAATATTGCTCGAGGAAGCCCTCGAAAAACAAAGGAACGCGATGATGGATAGCTTTGCTCAGATCCTTCAACGGCTGCCCACCGGCGGCGCATCTGCATCCAGTAGCCACTCTGGAGTTGCGACTCCCTTTAAGGTACAAGTAAATTTTGACATTCCCATATTTGAGGGTCAAATAGACACAGATGCCATAGATAGATGGTTGAATCTATTAGAAGGATATTTCTTTGTTCATGACTTTTCAGACCGGGAGAAGATTATTTTTGCACTCCTCAAAGCTACCCCCCATGTTAAGGACTGGTGGGAAACCTACTGTGAGAACAAGGACCAGACAGAACCCTCTCTGTTCTCGGCCGTACCAACTTGAAATTCTTTCCGAGACGCCGTCAAGGAACAGTACTATCCCGTGGGGAGCTATGAGGACAAGTACATACAATGGACCACGCTGCGACAACAAAGGGATCAAGATGTGCATGAGCTGACGAATCTGTTCCATACCCTGCGCACAAAGTTGGGTATCAAATATTCAGAGAAACATCTGGTGCTAAAGTATCGCAGCTGTCTGCACTAATACATTCAGGAGGAAATGGAGTTCCTTGACATCTCCTCGCTTGGTATGGCATACTGGTACGCTGCCAAGATTGAGCAGAAATTCAAGCAGAAGAAGCGAGACTTTGGATCTGCGAATCAAAAGCAAGGGAAAGGTGCTTCCAAACCGTAGAACAAAGGACCAAGCCAAGGCATGGTGGCTAAAGACAACTCATCGAAGCCACAAGAAAAGAACAGCACCGCAAAGCCAAAGAAGGACACGGGAAAGTGGTGTGAGTTCCATAAGAGCTCCACTCACAACACAAGGGAGTGTCGGGCCAAGCAGTCGCTAGTGGCCGAGATGAGGGCTTCTGAGTCAGATGCATGCTCCGACTCCGAATCAGAACCTGAAAAGGGGAATGAAAAAGGGAAACAGATTATTGATGCGGAGCCCAATGCCACTGTTTCCACTACAAAGATCCAGAAGGAGGAACCGGAAGATCCAGAGGAGGAGAAACGTCTCTTCCACTCCCAGATGTGGGTAAAGGGCTCCCCTGTACAGTTCATTGTCGACAATGGGAGCCAAAAGAACCTCATTTCAGCAGACGCCGTGAAGCGGTTGGGCTTGCCGACCACAGCTCACCTACATCCATACACCATCGGGTGGCTTCACCAAGGACGAGATCTCCGCGTCAGCCAGCAGTGCCGCCTTCCCTATAGCATCAAGCCCTTCACGGATGAGGTATTATGTGACGTTGCTCCTATTGATGTTTTTGATGTATTATTAGGACAACCATACTTGTGGAAGCGTCATGCTGTGTATGAGTCTCGACCTCGTGCTGCTATTATTACTTTGGGAAATAAGTTGTACAGGATACCAGAGGTACCACCCCCTACGACTATCTCTTTGGTTACTGCAAAACAATGTAGTAAGCTCATTTCCCAAACCAGGAAATTCGTTTTCCTGATGATCCGCCCCCAGGGCAAGAAGAAGACTGTGGCCACGACCTCCAGACAGGGCCCCTCTGCACGGCAACAACAAATGGATAAGGTCGTGGAGGAGTACGGGGACATCTTCACCTCACCCACAGGGGTTCCTCTGCACTGCCAGGTCAAGCACCCGATTGATCTGACCCCAAGTGCGCCGCTACCCAATGGACCGATCTATCGACGCTCTGTTCTGGAAAATGATGAAATCAAGAGGCAGATTCAGGAGCTGTTGCAGAAAGGTCACATCAGACCAAGTTCATCGCCCTGTGGGAGCCCGATCGTGTTGGTACGGAAGAAGGATGGGACGTGGAGACTCTGTATTGACTATCGGGCGCTGAACAAGATCACTGTCCGGAATAGGTACCCAATCCCACGGATTGATGACCTTCTGGACCAACTAAAAGGTGCAAAATATTTCAGCAAGATTGACCTGAAGTCTGGGTATCACCAGGTACCAATTGAACCCTCTGATGTGTGGAAGACTGCCTTCAAAGCCAAGGAAGGCCTTTTTGAATGGCTAGTCATGCCTTTCGGGTTGAAGAATGCTCCCGCAACCTTCATGAGGTTGATGGACGACATCTTGCGGCCATTCACCAACTCATTTGTAGTGGTGTACTTGGATGACATTCTGATCTTCAGCCAGACTTGGAAAGAGCACCTTCACCACATTCGACAAGTCCTCCAAACACTGTGGCAACAACAGTTGTGTGCCAATTTGGAGAAGTGCACTTTTGGCATGACCCAGGTTCAATATCTGGGAGACATTATTGATGAAAGGGGGTGCATGTGGATCAGGCCAAAGATCAGAATCGTTCGAGTTGGCCAGCCCCAGCGAGCTTCGCGGGCTGCAAGGGCTTCCCTCTAGTCGGAGGTTCATGTTGAAGTTCTCTCATATCATTCTCTCATATCCTTTGGCCCTTGAGTCAAGTCACCAAGGAGAGTGAGGAAAATTTTTTTTTGAGTTGGAACCTCAGCAGAGAAGGGCGTTCACGGGCGAAAAACCGCCTGCAGTGCCCCGGTGCTCACTTGCAGTTTGCAGGCATTTGAGATCAAGACTGTTTCTCCCTCGACTTCCTCTTTGTTAGGCGTTCTTACTCAACGGGGACATCGAGTGGCATGGCATTTCAGAGTGAGACATTGTCTAACACAGTTTGCAAGTACCCCACATATGACAAAGAAATGTGCTCCATTGTGCAAGCTTGTCGACAATGGAAGCATTACATTTTGGGGAAGGAAACAATCATCCACACAGACCACAGGCCCCTGCAGTTCATACAGACACAAGGGAAGTTGCAGAATGATCGCCATCAGAAGTGGTCTACATATCTGCAACAGTTTCATTTGAACATCAAGTATAAGAAGGGTAGCACCAATCATGTTGTAGATTGCCTCAGCCGACCACCGATCGTGGCGCTCACCACTGTACTCAACGCTTGTGGGCACGAGACTTCTGATTGGCCGCTTCTCTATGAGAGTGACCCGGAATTCGGCCAAACTTACAAGGCACTCCTGGGGGGTACGCAAGTTCCAAATTTTCACCTCCAAGATGCACTTTTATGTCTCATGGGACACCTTTGTGTTCCTTCAAGCGAGCGTGCCAAGATGATATGGGAAGCACACTACAGTCGAGTCGCTGGGCATTTCGGGGTCGAGAAAACAGTAGCAATCCTGCAGAAGTATTTCTAATGGCCGAACCTTCGAAAGGATGTCGAGAAGCACATCAGATCCTGCACTGCTTGTGCCATTGCCAAACCGACCATCAAGAAGCAAGGCCTCTATACTCCTCTACCTACCCCTAGTCGACCTTGGGAATCCATCTCCATGGATTACATGTCGGGCCTGCCTTCTACTAAGCAGGGAAATGACTGTGTTTTTGTGGTCGTTGACAGATTCTCGAAGATGGCCATTATGGCGGCTTGCAAGAAGAATATCACAGCAGAAGCCACTGCTAAACTCTTCTTTGAACGAGTGTGGGTGCACTTTGGGATCCCACAGTCTATCATATCAGATCGGGATAGCAGGTTCCTCAGCACATTTTGGTCCAACCTCTGGTCAATGTTGGATACCAAGCTCACCAAGTCCACGGCTTTCCATCCCCAAACAGATGGCCAGACAGAGGTCGTCAACAGAATGATTGTACACATTCTGCGCATGTACAATTCAAAGCATCCACGCACATGGGACGAGAGCCTCCCTTATGTACAACATAGTTATAATCGGGCTCTCCAAAGTTCAATCGGCCATAGCCCCTTTCAGGTGGGCTTGGGATTCCAGCCACTATGCCCCATTGACGTAGCCATGCCATTTGCAGCTGCTCAGGCCAATTCAGCTCATGTCCAGTCTGAAGTTGACAAAGCCAGTAGCTTCATCGAGCGCATTCAACACATCCGCCAACAGGTTCATGATATATTGGATAGAGCCAATGCCAAGTACAAACAACGCCATGATCAACACCGGGTGCCACACAACTTCCAGGTGGGTGACAAAGTATGGCTACATTTGCAGAAGGAGCGGCTCACTGGACCCCACCGCAAGCTTCGCTCGCTCCGATACGGGCCGTACACCATCACCAAGGCTGTAGGGAACAATGCATTCGAGCTCAGTATTCCACCATTCCTTGGTCTGCACCCAGTCTTCAATGTGGATCGCCTTCGTCCTTACTTCCCACCTCTATTGGACACCTCGGACATTGCAGAACAACTCACACCAACTGAGTTAAATCCAGACTGCATGGAACAGGCCACCACAGATTGCATCATGGACATGAAAATCAAGAACACTCGCCAGCAGAAGATCCAACTATATCGGGTTGTCAAAGCTGGCCAACTCCTGCACCAAGGAAAGTGGTTCACGAGGGACCAAGTTCAGCAGAAATTTCCTCATCTCATGGAGGAACTTAACGCAATGGGGACCATTGCTTCCTAAGGGGGGAGGAATGATCCAGGTGGATATTGGTGGTCACCCGCCTATTCCACTTGGGGCTCCACCATTTTCTATTTCAGTTTTTCAGTTTCGGCACAGTTTACTATTTTTAGCAGTTTTTCGGGTCCTAAACTTCCGGAGCTGTTTTGAGGCCCTAAAAGACATTTTTTGGGAAAAATAAGGGCAACATGGGTCCATGGACCTATTTTTCTCGTTCCAAATTTGTAGTCCTCGGATAGATCTTTCTAACGAGGTATGGTACGCGTCAAACGGAGATCGTATGCCAAAGTTACGCCCCTGGGAAGTTGAAACACCAATTTACCCAAACGGGGCCCATAGTTTTGGCGCTTCATCTCCTAGGGTTAGGGGTTTGGCTGTTTAGGATTTCCCATTGTTTCTAAATGATAAATAGGCCCTCGAGCCTCATTGTAACACAGTTCAGAGGCCTGTAGCCGCCACATCTCTTCTCAGAGATAGCTACCCGCGCCCTAGCTAGTTTTATTTCCATTTTGTCTGTAAGCAAATTTCAGTTCTTTGATATTAATGAAATGAAGTGTTATTTCCGCTGCATCTCTGTATTTATGGTTATATGTTTATTCTGTTGCGTTCCTGCATAAATCCGGATCAAATGGATCATGGTAGATCCAAGTACTAAACCAACGACAATGTCAGATGAAGACTGAGCGAAGTTGGATCGAAAGGAAAAGAGAACAATACGATTGTGTATCTTAGATTCAGTATTGTTGAATGTATCTGGGGAAGCAACGACAAAGAATTTGTGGGTCAAGTTAGGGGCTTTGTACCAATCTAAGTCTCTGGTGAATAAATTGTTCCTATGGAAAAAGTTGTATAACCTGAGGATGAAGGATGGAGACTCGGTGACAGAGCATCCAAATTCCTTCAATACTATGGTAAGTCAGTTGTCATCTCTTGATATTAAAATCTCAGATGAAGATAAGTGCATCAGTTTGTTGTGTTCTCTACCAAATTCGTGGGACAATCTAGTTATTGCAATAGGTAGCAATACAACTACCTTGAATTTTGTTGAAATTGTCTCAGCCTTGTTGTCAGAGGAAATGAGACAGAGAAACATGGAGGGCCAGAATGGAGATGCCTTATTTGTATGAGGAAGATTCCAGAACAGAAACAAAAATAAGTTTTCAAGTGGGAGATCTAAATCTAGAGGGAGATATAAATCTCCAGGAAAGCCTGTAAAGATGTGTTGGAAATGCGTAAAGGAAGGGCACTTCAAAAAGGGCTGCAAATATAAAGCTCCTGAAAAAGGAAAGGGATCTGATGATGCTCCTTCTGCAGAGGAAAAAACCACCTTAGATGAAGGTGGGGATGTGTATTTGGATTCTTCTTCAAATACACATGTATATCATGAGGTATGGTTGATTGACTCAGGTGAATCATTTCACTTCACTCCCCATAAGTAGTGGTTCTGCGAGTATGAGAAGTATGATGGTGGTGACGTCTTCTTAGGGGATGATAGGAAGGCCAGAATCATCAGACGTGGAAAAGTCAAGCTGAAGCTGCAAGGTGGAAGGATTAGAACACTTCATGGTGTTCTGCATATTCCTGCATTGGCCAAAAATATGATTTTTGTAAGCAAGATGGATGATGCAGGTGTAAAAAAAATGTTCGAGAAAGATACCTGTAAGAAGGTTTGGGGAGAATTGGTATTAATGTGGGGAGTTTGGATTGGAACTTTGTACAAGCTTCAAGGTAGCACTGTTATTGATGGGTGGAATAGTTCTGTGGTTCCTGAAAGTGGAGTGGAAACCCTAACGATCTCTGGAGAAAAGACCATGTTATGGCATCAAAGGCTTGGTCATATTGGAGAGAAGGGACTTTGGATAATGCATGGAAATGGTATGGTAGAAGGTATGTCTAATTTCTCTTTGGATTTCGATTTCTCTGAACATTGTGTATATGGGAAGTAGAATCGGGTGAGTTTTCCTTCTGTTTCCAGGAGGATGAAAAGGATATTAGAGCTTGTGCACAGTGATGTGTTTTGACCTGTGTCAGTTCCATCATTGGGTAAGTCTGTGTACTATATTTCATTCATATATTACTTCTCAAGGAATACATGGATATATTTCTTGAGGAAGAAATTTGAAGTCTTTGACATATTTAAAGAATTTAAGGTTCTGGTGGAAAACCAGACAAAGAATAAGATAAAGGTGCTGAGCATGGATAATGGTGGAGAGTTCTACAAGAAGGAATTTGAAGAGTTCTATAAGAAGTGTGGTATAGCACGACATAATAATACTCCATAAACACCTCAGCAAAATGAAGTTGCAGAAAAAATGAACAAAACATTGATAGAAAAGGCAAGATGCATGCTTAGTGGTACTGGATTAGGACAAGAATTCTAGGGAGAGGTAGTGGAGACTACATGTTACTTGGTTAATAGCTCACCTTCATCATGGTTGGATGATAAAAATCCACATGAGGTATGGACTGGTAAGAAACCCTCTCTTTCACATCTGAGGGTATTTGGATGTGATGCATATGTACATGTTCGAAAGGAGAAAAGGTCCAAGTTGGATAATAAATCTGAAAGATGCATCTTTATTGGGTATAAGGATGGTTTAAAAGGTTACAAGCTTTGGAACCTAGAAACAAGAAAGGTTGTGTACAACCAAGTTGCGATGTTTAGAGAGGTGAAAGATGTTGTTAAACGTGAAGTCCTACCAAGGGAACCTGAGAAGATAGAGTTTGAGCTAAAGGAGGATGAATCAGACTCTACAACAGAACAAGATTCAGAAGAGGAAGAGCCACAAACTCCAGCTGTGAGAAGATCAGTTCGGGAAAGAAGGCATCCATAAAGTTATAGTCCATCTTATTTTTGTTCAAGTTTTTCTTTAACTGTCACTGATGATGAACCCATAACTATCAGGGAGGTAGTGAATTTAGAGGATGGAAAACTATGGAAGAAGGCCATGGTTGATGAAATGGAATCCTTGCACAAAAATGAGGCATGGGATCTGGTGGAGTTGCCTACTGGAAGGAAACGCATTAGGAGAAAATGGGTGTTTAAGAAGAAGATGAATGTAGAAGGAAAGGTGGAGAAATACAAAGCTCGGTTGGTAGAAAAAGGTTATTCCTAGGTGTCGGGAATTGATTTTAGTGATATTTTTTCTCTTGATGCCAAGGTTACTTCTATTATATTACTTTTATTTGTTGTTGCTGCATTTGATTTTGAGGTAGAATAGATGGATGTGAAGACAAAATTTCTTCATGAGGATCTGGAAGAGGAGATATACATGAAAATACCTGAAGGCTTTGTGGTGAAGAGTAAGAAAGAATTGGTATGCAGGTTAAAAACGTCTCTCTATGGGTTAAAACAATCACCAATGATGTGGTATCAGAAATTTGATACTTATATGCAGGGACTTGGCTTCATGGGAAGCAAAGAGGATTAATGTGTGTATTTTAAATTAACTGGTGATCATGTTATTTATTTGGTCTTGTATGTGGATGATATGTTGCTGATTGGAAATGACAAAGAAATTATCCAAGATTTGAAGGCCCAATTGTTCTCCAAATTCGACATGAAGGATCTTGGTGCTGAAAACTATAGTTTGGGCATGGAAATTAAGAGAGATCGAGCAAAGAGGAAGCTCAGGTTAAACCAGAAGAAGTATGTCGAGACAATATTGTAGAGGTTCAATATGCAGGATAGTAAACCAGTGAAGGTTCCTATTCTTATAGGTGTAAAACTATCTGCTGAACAATGTCCCAAGACACAAGAAGAAGAGGAGGATATGTCCCGTGTTCCATATGCAAGTGCAGTGGGTAGCTTGATGTATACAATGGTATATACTATACCAGGCATTGCACATGCAGTGGCAGTATTGAGAAGGCTTATGTCAAAACCAAGGAAGGAGCATTAGACAATAGTGAAGTAGGTTTTCAGATATTTGCGTGGCACTAGTGATTATGGTTTGTGCTACCAGGGAAGACCAGGATTGGACAAAGTTTTTGACATCTGTTGTTTTGTTGATGTAGACTAGGCTGGAGATCTGGACCAAATAATATCCACAAGTGGGTATGTTTTTAGCCTATTTGGAGGTGCAGTCAGTTGGATGAGTGAAAGACAGTCTGTAGTGGCTCTTTCAACTACAAAGGTAGAATACATGGTAGAAACTCATGCAAGAAAGGAATTAGTTTGGTTGCAGAGGTTGTGTTCAAGTATGGGGTTGGTGCAACAAGCTATAAAGATAGACTGTGATAGCCAAAGTGAAATTTTCTTGGAAAAGAACCCTGTTTATAATTCAAAGAAAAAGCAGATTGATGTTCAATATCACTTTGTGAGAGATATGGTTGAGGATAAAAAGGTGTTGTCAAACACTTGTACTTCGGTCAGTTACGTATTGCTGTGTGAGAGATATGGTTGAGGATAAAAAGGTGTTGCTAGTAAAGGTGGACACTTTGAAGAATGTTGCAGATGCATTGGCGAAGTCTGTGAGCACTCAAAAGTTCTCTTGGTGTATAGATATAATGGGTGTTGCAGGGCTTAAATAATGATTAAGCTCTCCCATGGCCCCCCAGGGAAAGAAAACAACAAGTGGGAGAATTTTGGGTGTGTGTTATATTCTTTCCACGAATAGTCGCACGCGTGGGGGGACGAAAGCCCCTCCCTGTTCGTTGCGCCGGGTGCAGTGAGGGGGGGGGGGGGCGGGGTCATAGGGGTTGGGTAGGCACCTGCGCGGTGTCCAGGGAAGTGCCCTGGGAATTTGTTTTGGACCCTATTTTAGGTGGGAAGACCCACCTACGGTTTTGTGCATGGGTTTGCACATGGTTTTGGGGCATGATGGTTTTTAGCCACTGGTATTTTTTAGATCTAATCAAGGGAACTACAATTATGTTCTAATCTAGGGTTAATGGATTGGGGTTATGAATTCTTCGACATGTATATTTATGTGTTGTAACACTAAAAGGAAGATAATGAAAAATCAATATGGTAGTCTCAATTTGGGATCTAGGGGAAAAATTTGTGTATATCTGTTTTATGTTTTATTCTCTTGCTATTGTTTATTTTCTGTTCTTAAGATTTGTTTATAGATAATTTCTGTACAGGGTTAAAACCTACAATGTGGTTGGGCTAGGCTTCCAAAAACTGTCACATAAGTAAATAACTCTTCCCCAAACCATTTCCCAATGGATGTGAAGTCATCTTGGGTTTCATTAGAAAATCTTGGGGCCTTTTCATCAAACATAACTTGAAACAATGGGAGCATAACTCTGGAAAATATCGTAGAAATTGGTTTCATATTTATATCTCCATAGAATATCATGATAAATATGAATGGGAGTGGGGTCTTGGATAGTCCATTTCCAATCCATGGTTGGAAAATCTGATGTAAAACACACTGCATCCATAATGTAGGCACTCACATAGAATGGGGCAAGGACCTTAGATGAAAAGGAACGCTTTTTCCTATACTCAATAATCTGGGTAGAAATATTGTTTGACAAAATGGTTCCCCAGTCCATGATGTAGGAGTCTGTGATGACAGCCATAAGGGGAACCCATTCAATGGAGAATCTACTGATATTGTGTTGGCCAAATCATGTAGACGTCATAGCAGAAATATAACAGTAGGGACCAGTAAGTGAAGAAATGGAATACATACCCTTTTCATCGTGCTTATGCTTGTTAGGGTTACTCCTTTATTACTTTATGGGATCCGATTTCATCTTGTTTTCCTTTTCGAATTGCACTAGAAAATATTTATCATACACCTTCTAGGGGCCTGGAATGTAGTAAATTTACTTCAAATCTCCTGCTCTGAGACCCTATCATTCTGCCTCTGCTTGTTAGGAAGTTTCTATCTCCAATGTTGAGGTTTTCAATAATCCATTTCACAATATTTGAATATGGTAGAATCATGGGGCATGTAGTAATTATATGCAGAAAAGAGTTGGTGACGTAGACAATAGTAGATTCTGAAGTATCAGAGGCATCTACAGTAGCTTTTATTTCAACCATGTAGGGTTTTTTTGTCTTCAAACAACCTATACATTCCTTTCCATGAAGCGGAACCACTCTCTATTACGCATGTAGTATCTGTGAATAAGGGTGGCATTTCTATTAATTCATTAGCAGGAGGCGCAATATTAGGGGGAGCCATGGGTTTATTGGACTTCTTTGCGAGCTTAGACATTTATGAGGAATTCTGTTTGTCTGGACTTGCCTACAAAATAATAATAACAACAAGTAAAAAGGAAATTTTGTCACAATACGAGAGTAATGTAATAATAATTAAAATGATGGCGAATAAAACTTGGCATGTAGAGTAATCTAAGACATTAATTATTCTGCTGTAAAATCACATTCAGAGGCTCAAGCTATTATATTGTTAAGGTGTAGAATTACTGAAACCGTGGGTTCACGTGCCTAAATATAAATTTAGATGTTTTAATTAGATATCTCGCATCGCACATTCATTTGTGTGCCAATCTTCTAAAACAACAAGAACATTTATTTTACCGATTGTGATTAATTCCTTTTCACGTTATAAACATATTTTTAAGTAAATATATCAAAGGTTTTGAAAAATTTGAACATTAGCGGGTGTTTAGCCAATTTAATGTCTTCAATTGCTCAACATAAATTATCAACCGAGGTTTGTAATCTGATGAAGTGTGGTGCACTATATATGCTTAGTTAACCTTCTTCTTACTTCGTTGTATATATTTTTATGTTGTTTTGGAGGATTTTTTTCTTTATGTCTAAATGTTAATTTTAAGAAATGAAAACTATGAAATGAATCAACTACATCTAATGAAATTTAAATGTTAAAAACTAACTTTTAAAGAAGGAAGAAAAGGAAGTGTTCTTGAACTATTCTAATTTGCATAAAAACGAATCAAACTTTAGATGGTTAGAATCTGATCTAAAAACAAAGTGTATATTCTAATGACTTTGAGATTTTGAAAATTAAAGTTAATTCTAATCAATCTTAACTTAGTTCTACTCCATGGATTGAAATATGAATCTTATGACTGAGAATTTAAATGGAAATGCTAATCTAAATGAAAGTAGATTCAAAAGAAAAAAGCAACTATTGCATGATCAATTACCCAAGCATTCAATATGGAAATCTGACAGAGTCACCATCTTGACATGATTTACAAGAAATTGATTACACTTTAGTTTTGAAAATTTAATCTACAAAAGCATGTAAATAACATGTAAAGAAAAAAAACTCAATTACTGTATAGTTTAAATACTCAAGCATCCAATTTGGAAGTATGGCAGACTCACCTTCTTGGCATGATTTACAAGAATTCAATTATACATTTAATTAAGGATCTAATCTAGGAAAGTAGTGTAAAGGCATGTAAAGGAAAACTTAATTATTATATAAGTTAAATACTCAAGCATCCAATTTGGAAGTATGACAGAGTCATCTTCTTGGCATGATATACAAGCATCCAATTATACATATAATTGAGGATCTAATCTAAGAAAGCAGTGTAAAAACATATAAAGAAACTAAACAACTGTGAGTTCTATTGCCTCAAACATAATCCACTTGGAAAATAGAAGAATCTACTTTCTTGAGATGTTCTAGGAAAGAAAAGATTACACAGTCATTCTAAAAATAATAATAAGAAAGAATTTATAAATTTAATCTATGGTATTAATCTAAAAGCTGCAACGCAATATGAATCTACTTATGAATTAACAAAAACAAAGAAAATGAAATTAAAGTAAAACAACTAATGAAAACCTCCTCCTGTGCAGGGGCCCTCTGCGACAGAATAGGTTGAGATCCTAGCAGACTATACGCGCATTAAGAAGAAACTAGAACCACGAACACAATCTTCATATTATGAAAAAAAGACAGAGTCTAAATCATACACAATGTTTGAAGAAAATTAAGACTGTCTTTGGTCTTCACACAATCGGTATTTAAACAAAATAAAATGTAACTGTCAGGAGCTAATTCCGCCTACAGATGGCGATTACAGCTGAAAAACATAGAAGCAAATTCTAAATGGTTAACTCATGATTTTATACGTCAGAGAAAATCAAGAGTTCTTCACTCTCGGCTCACATCCTTTGACCGTAATTTGACCATGATCACAGACACCTTTTTCTGTCGATTTCGACCAAGTGGATAGGATGAAATCCATATATGGATAATTCTGGAGATGCCCATGTGGCTCGTTCATTTATTCGCTCCTCGGAACCCATCAAACCATAAAATTAGCTACGAAAACAACAATTAGCTGCAGAATAGGCCGCTTTCTGTAGCTGAGTTACAAAAATCCATTCAAATAACAAGAACATCAAAATATAACATAGAAATCATTAAAATGCATTCTCTGAGATAAAACATGTCATTTATCATTCATTGGAGTGTATGGATTTATGAAAAGGTAAGGAAAAGTGATGATAAAGGATGTCAGAGAAAGGATAATTCTGAGGTTCAACATACCCCCACTAAGAAGCCATTGCATGTCCTCATGCAATTTATCAAAATGTGAGCTTCCTTCTCCTATTGAATTTGTTTAGACACTTCTACCAATACATCCTATTTTCTCTTCCTGCTTTTCATTGAAGTGAATGACATCTTGGGTTTCCTCATAAGGAGTTTTTATTTGAGATTGATGAGTGCCCTATTCAGTGAATTTTTCTTTCTTTTTAACAATCTGTTCTTTTTGTACAACAGTCCCAAGTGCAGGATGGTATTATCACTAATGACTTTCTCCAATTGGTTCTGCTTCTTTAAAGCTTCATTATCCTATTTAATATGCTTATTCAATATCTCTAAATCATAGTTTTCTTGTTTAAGGATGTCAACTAAAGGTTATTGTGGATTGATAGGTGGTTATGGATTCACTGTTGTATTCCTTTTCTCCAATGACTCTATGTAGTCATATATATCTTTTTGTATTTGGTCTATGCCTGGAGATCTTCTACTGGGATTGCCTTAAAAATTATGTATAGGAGAATTTACAGGGCTATGTGGAGGAAAGATATTGATGGGAGATGGTACTGGAGGTTCTTTCTCTAAATTCATAAACTCTGTTTCTTATGGTAATGTCTTCTTCATTGACCCTCAGAGTCTAGATATTCTCCTTGGCCGTAGAGAGTTTAAGTTTTATTCACTTGTAACCTTGCTCTTCTTTTCTGTTTTACCTCCTGTCTTAACTCTACCCAGTTTCTTGTTCTTCATCAATTCTGTAAGGGTGAGTTCCTCATCATTTTGCTGTAGTGGAGGTGCAGGTATATCTTCAATGCTTGTATCAATATTCTTTCTTCTACTTTTCCTAGTCTTGTCTTCCTTAAATTATTCTGGCTCATCTTGGAAATGGTTTCTGATCAGAAAATTCTCCCAAGAATCTCCTATACTTTTCAAATGAAATTCAAGAAGTATTTTTACCAACCCATGATGGTGCATAGTGTTGTCTATAAACTGAATTCTCTTCTGTACATTTGTAGACATTCTTTTTAAGTTATGTAGTAAAAAGAAAGGAATATTTATTTCACCATCCTCCAAAAATTTCATCAAGAACCGAATATGATGCACAAAAATATATCCAAATATGCCTTCACAAGTGATAAACTTCTGCAAAATTAAAAGCATGTTCCTCCATTTGTTCTTGAGTGTTGAGTTAGGAATTCCCTTTTTGTAAACAGAAGTATCCATACCTATATTTTTTAGGACAACTCTCCATGCTTCACTGTGAAATTATTTTTTTTGAACCACCTTTCACCAACTCTTGGGAGTTCTGTGGCTTCAACTATGAAAGTCTTGGTCACTGAAAATTTGATGTTTCCTATTTCGACTTCCATTCCATCAAAATACCTCACAAAATACTTAGTGATTTCATTGTGGAAACCATCAAATTTTTCTATGAATTTGAGCCATTTAGCCTTCTGTAGCATCTCTTTGATCTGAGGATAACCCTCCATGTACTTATCTCCCATCGGCTCAGTCATGACTATCAAACCCATGTCTCCTGTCGTGAAGTGTCTAGCCTTCAAAATTATCCTTCTTTGTGTGAAGAGAGTTGAGTTGCAGATCTGGTGAAGGACGTTGAGTGTTTGTAGGAATGAATGAGATGGATATTTTATGGGGTTTTAAGAAACGTATATGGATAGGTTATGAAAATAGGACGTGAATTTTTAATCATAAATGGGGGAGTCCATTGTGGACCGTTATGAAACATGATGCAGATGATGTGGTCGATATATGACATGATAGGAGTCCAAATAAAATCAAATGATGACATGTTGAGGAAGCATGTGATCATTTATGTTATACATGCTAATGTTTTTGACCTTGTTATTTAAATACATTTATGTAACTTACCTTTAGAACTAACCTTTTGTTGCTATTTCATCGGTGTTGATTCTTCAGGTATCCTTTAGCATGTTGATCTTCAAATGGAGTTCTCAATTTCCTGTGCTCAATATTCTTGTTTCAGTAGGCTGTAAAAATGTGACAGAGTTACATAATGTGGTATCAGCTGCAGAATGGAATGTCAGCTGCAGAATGGAAGTATTTTTGTACAAATTTTTATGGGAACAAAGATTTTTTTGGGATTTTTAGAAATGGAATGGAAAATATATGATGTCAGAATTATGATTTTCATCCTATATTTTTTGTATAAGGATGTCAAACATTGATTGGTTTTCACACTTATACAATTATTATTATTATTATTATTATTATTTTTGAATAATACACACACACACACACACGCACACACACATATATATATATTATTTATTCTATGTATATCTATATATATAATTTTTTTTCTCTCTTTTTTTCTTTTTAGATAGGAAAAATAAAAAGACTAACTTGGGGAAGAAGAAGGATTCTTCTTCACTAACTTCATATCAGTATTATCTTGGAAAATTTTGATAATATTTTCTCTTGAAATTGGCTTATGATATAATTTTAATTGATGTCCATTCACAAGAAGAAGTACCTTTTCTTCATCAATTGTCCTTATCCCGACTGCTCCATTGTCAAAGAATTTTTCAATCTCATAAGGCCCAAGCCAATGAGTTTGAAAATTTCCTTAAAAGTCTTTGAACTTTGAATCGAAAAAAAGTGCCCAATCCCCTACTTGAAAATTTTTATCCTTGATATATTTATCATTGCATTTGGACCTTTGCTATTGGACTATACTGGTTCTTTGAACTGCATCTTGCCTGATTTCATCAAGCTCATTAAGTTGCTCCATTCTATGCTTCTGAGCTTCTGATAAGTCAAGCCCCAACTAGACTTCCATATTGAAGGTTTGGATATGAAATTATATAGGAAATAGGACTTGCTTCTCATAAACAAGTTGATAGGGAGTATGTTCTATTGTATTCCTCCATGTGGTTTGGTAGGCCCATAAGGCCTCAAGAAGCCTTTCTGCCCAATCTCTCCTGTGTAGACGTACAGTATTAGTGATAATTCCTTTGATCACTTTATTGGTAGAATCCATGTTGGCTTGAGGGGTCCTGACCCAGGTTCGGTGTGCAAGGTTTGCCAACAAACCCCTATACTACTGGCCCTTTTGGTAGTGACTTGCTTGCGTAGGTCAAAGTCTCACCCGAAGTAGTATGGGTGGGTGTTGGAACCAGGTTTTCGCACCCTGAGAAAGGATGGGTAAGGCAAGAAGAGCTGTGCTAGGTCCTATAATTCCAGATTACCGTTTTCTGCACAGGGTTAATTAGGTCTCTATTCGCATCCACGTGCGCTAGATCTATAGTTATATGATTTTATGACAATAACACAACATTATATAAACAGAATAGAATAGATCCAGATCCAGAAACACACTTACACAGATCTTCGCAACTTAAAGATAGAAAATGCACAATAAAACAATTACCAACAATTCGCACAAGATTACTCACAGATTCAGTTCTCTATCAATCCTTCTTATTCATTGATTCATCAATTATTCCTTACAATTCCCTTCCCAACCTGTGCACACAATAGCAGGGTCCACACACAGTTGGACTTGGATCTCTGTGCACACAGCCAGCAGGAGTCCTTTCCCCAAAAACCTAAAAATATAGCTTAAACCACAATTCGCATCAATAGCTTATCATTCTTGTCCTTTATAATACAAAATGCTCCTCTATTTATAACAATCTAGCCTAGCCTTTCCTATGGTCCACAAACCATGGTTTTTGGACCCCTAGTTTACCCTTTTTCTCGTTATAATGCGTTCGGGGCTTTGACCCACCCCAAAACCCCTGCGTTAGACTAAATCTAATAAAAAATATTCAAAACGGACCAGTTTCGTAGCTTGTTAGGAGACCTTTTTCCAACAGTCCCCCAACACAATCTTGTGACTCGTCTTGAGTCACTGTGGTGGTGTGGCTTCTATTTACGCACGTAAGGTAGCAAGAGCACAGATGAGCGAAGGAAGCACTTCCTGACTCTGGGCCACAACTTGCTGCACAATGTTGACGAGTGTCAGGGAGGCAGGACTGTCTGGAGCCGCAGTAACTTATTCTAGCAGCCGGTGGAGGTGCACGATGGCAGACTGAGCATCTTGGGCGAGCTAGAGTGTGGTGTCGGCCCATGGTTTCAACCATTTTTGGATGACATGCTTGGTGCGGCGAAGGTTCTCAATCGTGTTCATGATGGCTAGACGTTGTGTGGAGACATTAGAGGGTGAGGAAGTTCGGTCCTGATCTAGAGCAGCTTCCACCTGCTGTAATTCCTTCTAGATATGCTAAAGCATAGAGTGGTGCCGGACTACTATCCATAGTTACGTTGCTATTTCGACCAGCTATGCGCCCTATGTAAGCTGCTCCTAAATAATATGCGCTGCATTGGTGACCAATGCAATCCACTGGGCCCGTACTTCCGGAGGTATGTTAGACTGATGGTGCATAGTTTGGGCACGGTGGAAAACCTCTTGCAACACTCTGGTGTATAATCCTGGGAGTTCTGTGCAAGATAGCTGCGCCAAATCTATTTGGATGTCCCCTGCGATTGGATCATGAGTGTTAACTAGGGCAGTGCGAGGAAGTGAACAAACATTGCTTCTGCTGGGCGGTACTCTGGAGTTGCAAAGAAGTCACAGCATGTCCCTGTATCTCACCGTTCCTCCTTGGCATAGAACCAGTGGTGACCTGACTGTGATGCTGCGGGTGGGGGACTGCGGTACTAACGTATCCTCCTCTGCGCTCAAGGCCATCCATCTAGGTCCCGCGGTTGTCCTTGGAGTGCGAAGGTCGATTATTCCCATTGCATAGTACTGGTGCCTTTCTGTGCATGGCTCATAGCTAATTATTTCTACAGGAAGCCAACGCTCGATCCTTTGACTACATTCAGCATTCCCAGGCCCTCTTAAGACGATTTCGGCGGATATTGAGCAGCTCGGGAATGGATAATTCGGTGGGGTAGGGTCCATCTTACCAACAAGGAAACGGGTGTCCCAGAGAATTTTAATGATTTCAGAAAACCAGTAGGCAGATAGCATGAGCATGGTGGAGAGAAAATAAATAGCCTAGTGCGAAGTCATCCAGCCAACCGCATACCGTCCGGAGCTATTTAATGGTGGAGTAGCCCGTGCGTGAAACTTACCATCAATCATTCGGATTAATATTACCATAATTGGCTGCATTGATGATCTGCCGCCTATTTTGTGTACCCGTAAGGTTCCTTTCTTATCATATTGGAATGTGCTGATCGTCGTCATTTGTGTCTGATGTCTCTTCCAAGGAATGTCAGATTCTGAATGACGCCTGCGTGATGTTCGTGTACCCTGAATTAATGTTGATGCTAGGTGTTCCATAACGGGGTTAAGGTACCAGATTTGCAAGTTGGCCATCAATCTTCTCGAACCATGCTTGTCGTCATCGGGTGGGACATCCTGGTCGGGTAGGGATACATCAAGCGTCCTCGTGCCATCTGTTACTTGAAGTGAGCGTAAATTCTCCCAATTGCACTTGGGTTCAGGTGGGTCCATAATCGAACGCACACTTAGGGCAGCGGTAACTAGGTGAGCCTGTCCAAGCAAGGTTTGAGCACACCCTTGAGTGTTGTATGTTAGTAATTATTTGCGTAGGTTGACTGACCATGGAGCCCATCTGGCAACTGGGGTCCCTAAGCGCAGGATCATCCTATTCCAATACTTCTCCTGAGTAAATAATACCGTCCCTTGCGCAGGTGCTCTACGCAGTGTTAGTGGCACTGCTCCTAGCCTACATTCCGTGGGAAGTTTAGGTTCAATAATCTTCGTACTATCTCCTGCGTCATCATGGAAAGGTAGGTCTCTTTCCTTGGTAGAGATGCGACGGAAATTCCTGGTGGTCCAAAGACATCGTAGCGCCGAAATATCGTGCAACCGACCTTGCCAATTTTCCAGCTCTTCATCAGAGTCAGCAAAACATTCACTATCCTTTTCCCAGTAGAGCACTCCTTCATCCGTGGGGTTAACCCAATCTTCATCCCGTGCAGTCAATTTTTAAATGTGGTCTATCTACTCCTCCTCATAGGTTGGCTCTGTATACCGCGCGCCTTCTGCCGGATCTAGTGGCACTATGACGCGTGTACCTTTTTTTTCAAACACCATGCTGTGCCTATTGAGATTGATGACACCCCCCATGTCTATAGCCCAGTCCAATCCGAGGAGTGCAGGATAGGGATACGCATCTTCCACAATTTCTATTACTTCAAAGTTAGCTAGGACCCTTACCCCTGCAATGTCAACCATGACTTTTGGTAGCCTTCCTAGAGGCATGATTTTTTGTTGATTTTTCATGCGTAGCTGGATGGTGGACCATTCTAATTTAGGCTCTCCCATTTGTTTCCATGTCTGATTTGGTAATAAATTATAATCTGATCCAAGATCTAAGATGACCTGATCCATTTCGTAGTCACCAATTTGCATAGTCAACCGCATTTCTCTTCCGGTGCGTTTCTTATAGCTATATAGTTTATGTACATCCCTGGTCCCAGGGATCAAACTGGGCCACGCTGCATAGGTATTCAGTAGTGCTTGGAGATTTGCTACGGCCTGCGGGTTTCGTAGCAACTCCAGACATGCCTTAAAAAAGGGCTCAACTCCTTCTTCTATTTGGAGGTGCATTGGCTGCTGCGCAGGGCCTGCAAATGGTGCTTGTTCCTTGAGATTCATTCCTTCCTGAGGGGCAAGCTCCTCCTTTTCTCCCTGGGTGACCATCCCACTGCGTGTCATGACTCTTACTCTTGGATTCATATTCCTTAGCTTAGTTTTAACTCTTTGTACATTTTGCGTAGGGGTGGGCTGTTTTTCCCGCATCTTGGCTATTAAAATTAGGCAATCCTCCACCACATGGTCCAGTTGCCTACAATACTTGCATGATGGTCTGGTGGGATTTGGGAATTCTTTGGAAAAGTGTCCTATTTCCCCATAGTTATAATAGATTAGCTGCCCATGTCCTCATCCTGTGCTTCCTCCCCGACCTCCTCTGCCTTTGGCCGGTGACCCTCTAAAGTGTGCATAAATTCTTGGCGATGCAAGGTTCGATTGTACCCTATATAAGTTCCCACGATCCATCATTAAATCATAAGTACGCCAGTTCTTCTCATCATGTCCCACTGATCGGCAGAATCTGCACCATTTTTGCTTCAGTTCTGGGACATACGCACCTAGCCGAGGGCAATGGTTTGTATCATGCAGTCCTGCTACCTGACAGTCATCACACCATAGCGCAGGTCCGCTTGACCCTGGTCACGACAAAATAGGTTCCCTAATTTCTCCTGGGCGTACCGGACTAGGTCCTCCCACTTGCATGTAATCCGTTAGTAGAGGGCACTGATCCTTTGCGTGGCCAGATGCCTGACATCGTATGCACCAAAGATCTCTGCAACCATCCTTTCCTCACTCCTTTCGCAGGTTCTGTATTTCCATATGCATAGCCCCAAGCTGTTCCTGAATTTTTGTACTCCTGCCGACGTATCCTCTCGGGAGGCAGCTTCTAGTTTCATAGCGACTTCCACAGCTTTCTCCTGTGACTCAAAGGTCTGATGACTCATCGGCATGCACAGGTGAGGTAAAAACATAGCGATGAACCATTTCGTATGCTGTCTATCATCATACCTGAATCATCCTTCCCTGATTGCCTTCTTCAATCGCTGATCAGCCTCCCACACTGACTTAGACACACCTTGTTTGAAGTCCTTTACTTCCGCTACCAGCTGGGAATAAGATTTCGGCTTTCGGAACTGTTGCTTCAGAGCGTTCTTGATATCTTGAATGGATGCGCTTTCGTTTTGGGCAATGTATCGCATATACCAGTCTAGGGCCCTATCCTCGAATGCTAATGACAGTTGCGCCCTCTTGACTGTGTCACTCACCACATTCTGAGCAATCCATATAGATTCTGCTATGAACCAAAACCGGTCCATATCCTCATCTCCTACCCCTTTGAAGGTAGGTAGTTTCAAGTGTGCAGCCATATCAATGTCTAGGGGGGGTGGTGGTATGGGTGAGTTCTTACCTTTGTGCGGTCTAGGTGGCAGTGTAGCTGGGGGGTCTTGCGTAGCTGGTTCTTGGAACAGAGTATAGGCGGATCTTCCTCCGTTAAGTTTGGTCCGATAGTATTTACCACTACGCGTCGTGTTCTCGTCTAGATCCGAGGTCATTCAGTTAGTATGACTATACAAAATTCTCTTTTCACACAGTAATATCTTAGTCAACAACGGTAATGTCCTCAAAACTTTTCCTCAGAACCCTTTAAAGAATCATCGTTCGGCCTCGGAGTATGAGACAAATTGATAAATGGAAAATTCTATCACAAATCTTCCTAGCACGCTTTCCACCCAGTGATCTACCATACGTGTGATAGTATTATCAGTCTTTTCTAGCTGCTGGGTCAGTTCTGGGGTCCACTGAGTGACTTGTTCATCCTTCCAACACTTCTGGAATTCTACAAGTCTGGCCAGCCACTCCTGGAGCTCAATCAAAAATGTCAGAAAGAATATTTCGTAGCTTTCTGTAAGAATATATCTATTTTTCCACCTTTCCACTGTTAACTCCTCATTGTGATTTTCTTTTACCGCAAACTCCTGGATCTGTCTTTAGAACTAGTCTTCGATCTCCTTTCTTTCAGGCTTCCAGTATTCTATTGTCATTACTCGATCCCTCTCTCAGAATTCTTCCAGTCTAGGCAACAGAACCATTTTTTGGCTTGAGGGGTCCTGACCTAGGTTTGGTGTGCAAGGTTTGCCAAAAAATCCCTATACTACTGGCCCTTTCGGTAGTGACCTGCTTGCGCAGGTCAAGGTCTCACGCGAAGCAGTATGGGTGGGTGCTGGAACTAGGTTTCTGCACCCTGAGAAAGGATGGGTAAGGCAAGCAGAGCTACACTAGGTCCTGTAATCCCAGATTACCTTGTTCTACGCAGGGTTAATTAGGTCTCTATTCGCATCCACGTGTGCTAGATCTATAGTTATATGATTTATGAAAATAGCACATCATTATATAAATAGAACAGAATAGATCCAGATCCAGAAACACACTTACACAGATCTTCACAGCTTCAAGAAAGAAAATGCACAATACAGAAATTACCAACAATTCGCACAACATTACTCATAGATTCAGTTCTCTATCAATCCTTCTTATTCATTAATTCATCAATTCTTCCTTACAATTCCCTTCCCAACCTGCGCACACAGCAGCAGGGCCTGCACACAACTGGACTTGGATCTCCGTGCACATAGCCAGCAGGAGTCCTTTCCCCAAAAACCCAAACAGATAGCTTAAACCACAATTCGCATCAATAGCTTATCATTCTTGTCCTTTACAATACATAATGCTCCTCTATTTATAACAATCTAGCCTAGACTTTCCTATGGTCCGCAAACCGTGGTTTTCAGACCCCTAGTTTACCCTTTTACCCGTTACAATGCGTTTGAGGCTTTGAACCGCCCCAAAACCCCTACGCTAGACTAAATCTAAACCCCTAATATTCAAAACGGACTAGTTTTGCAGCTTGTTAGGAGACCCTGTTCCAACACTCCACTTGACCATTTTCTTGTGGATGATAAGGAGTGGATTTTCTATGCTTGATCTTGTAGTTCTCCACGAGATTTTCCACCAAATGGGATGTAAAATGGGATCCTTGATCTATCAAAATTTCTCTTGGGACACCAAAAAGAGTGAAGATATCCTCAAAAGGAAATTTAACTACAGAATTTTCATTAGCTAAAGAAAGTGTTTTAGCCTCTACCCATTTAATGACATAATCAGTACATACCAGAATATATTTATTTTGATTAGATGGTGGATTTATTGGTCCAAAAAAATCCAAGGCCCATTTTTCAAATGGTTCGAAGAGTACTCGAGGTTGTAATGGAATTTCACCTATAGGAATAGGTTTCTCCATTCTTTGACAACTGCAACACCTTTTGATATACTCCCTGATATCTTTAAAGATGGATGGCCAAAAATATCCTAAATGAAGGATTTTATAGGCCGTCCTCTTATCAGCAAAGTGTCCACCATAGGGTTCATATGACATGCCTTGAGAATCTCAGGCATTTAATCTTCTCAAACACACATTCTGATGATGAGATCTGGAGCTGTTTTATACAATTCATCATTAATCCATGAGTAAAATGCACTTGTTTGAATAATTCTTCTTTTCTCTCTATGAAACATGTGTGCAGGTAACTTTCCTATGAATAAGTAATTATCAATATCTGAAAACCAAGGAGTTTTAGTAGTTATTTCAAAAATATATTTATCAAGAAAATTATCCTCAATTGGAGTATCATTTTTGACATTTTGAATTCTAGACAAGAAATCAGCAACTGTGTTTTGTTTTCCAGGTCGATCTAGAATGGTGATATTGAATTCTTGCAGGAGTAATAACCATCTTCTGACTCTGCCATTAGTAATAGATTTATTCATTAAATATCTGATTGCAGAGTGATTTGTATGAATAAAGGTTTCATAGCCGATGATATAATGTCTAAATTTATTGATAGCATGAACAACATCTAGGAATTCTTTTTCAGTTACATGTAATTTAACTCAGCAAGAGTCAAATTTTTGCTTGTGTAATAGATGGCATAGGGGATAAAATATTTTTGTCCTAATACAGCTCCAAGAGATGTATTCGAAGCATCTGTTGAAATGCAAAAGGGTAGTTTCCAATTTGGACCTCTTAAAATTAGCGCTTCAGACATTTTTGTTATTAAAGTTTCAAATGCTAATTGGCAATCAGGATTCCAACTGAATTCATAATCTTTGGTAAGAAATTTGAAGAGTGGGGATGCTATTTTAGTGAATTTTTCTATAAATATTATATAATACCCTATGAATCCAAGAAATATTCTAACATCCTTTTGACAACTTGGAATTGATAATTTGGAGATGACTTCAACTTTAGATGAATTAACTTTAATTCCATCTCCTAAAATGTGGTGTCCTAAAACAATTCCTTCAATAAACATCATAAAATTTTTTTCATGACTTAATGAAAGATTTGCTTCTTTACATATTTTAAGAACCTTTTCCAAATTTTCTAATTCTTCTTCAAATGAATTCCCATAAACTGTAAAATCATCCATATATACCTCTACACAATCATGTAATAGATCAAAAAAAATTCCTAGTACTGCCCTTTGGATTGTTGTAGGTGCATTGCACAAACCAAAAGGAAGTATTCAGTTGGCATAAGTTCCCCATTGACAGGTGAATGTGGTTTTATCTTGGTCTTCAGGTGCTACCTGAATTTGATTGTAACCACTAAAACCATCCAAGAATGAGAAATACTTCTTACTTGCTAATGTATCCAATACATGATCTATAAAAGGTAAATGAAAATGATATTTTAGGGAAGCTTTATTCAACTCTCGATAGTCAATGCATACCCTCCACTTAACATTATTTTTAGATACAATCAGTAAGGGAGAAACCCACTAACAGTCTGAAATTGGGTAAATGAAGTTTACATTCAACAATTTTTGTAATTCTTCTTTCACAATTTCCCTAAGATTTGGATTCATCCTTCTTTGAGGTTGTTTGATAAGTTTAAAATTTTCCTCAATGTATATGTGATGTATACAAGTCTTAGGACTAATTATTTTCATGTCAGTGTATTCCCATACATATGCAGAAGAATGTCGTTGTAATGTTTTGATTAAATTTTCCTGTTGTAGTCTTTCCAAGTTTTTGTTTATATTCAAAGATTTTCCTGGATCTATTTCAACTGTAGAGTTACCAAAATCTTCCATAGAGTATAGAGATATCTTCTTGGATGACAAATATTCAATATTGCATTGTTCTTGAAATTGATCATGTTCATATTCTGAAGATGATTCAATTTTTTCTATTGAATTTAAGATTTGACTATCTTCACTAATGTTTGAAATAGTAAAGAGAGGTTGTATATCATTGTCATCATCAATCCATTCTTCATATTCTAATTCTGTGATTGTTTTTGTTGGAGGATACAGAGTGAATTTATTTGTTGAGTTACCATCAGAGATATACATGTCACCAGATCTACAACTAATGAAAGCATCAAATGTAGCCAACCAAGGTATTCCTAATATTAATGAATGTCCTCCTAGATTGTTCTTGGGAGTTAAAATCATAAAATCGACAGGATACTTCCAAGAGTCTAAGGATAATGAAATATCTTCTAATACACCATATGGCTTGATTACAGATCTGTCTGCTAATTGCAGTAATGTAGATGTACACTGAAGATTTGGAAGCTTGAGTTGTTCCATGGTTTGTTTTCTCATGATGTTTATAACTGCTCTTAAATCAATCAATGTATTTGGAATTTAAATACCATTGATATGTGTTTTTACAATTGGACTTCATGGATCTAAATATTTTTGTATGGAAATTTTTCCCATCATAATGTCTGCAATTTTTCCTACTAGTTGAATTATTTTTATTTTTATTTCTTTTCTTCCTGGTTTCTTCATGCTCAACTCTTTTATTATTTTGGCTAGAATTGGAATCTCTTTAATGGCCTGTAGCAAAGAAATTTTGATACAGACATTTTTCAATTCATCTAGAAAATAATAATTGGGAAACATTATATGTTTTTCCACCCCTCTATCAACTTGTAATATTTTAGGAAAAGGAGGGTTAGAAATAAACACTGATGGTTGCTCTATGATAGGAGTTGAGTTTGTTGGTTCTTTTTGTTTTTCATTTTCAAAATTCTAGTTTTGAAAATATGTTCCCTCTTCAAAACTTTTATTTGGATGTAGATAATATTCCTCAAAATTATCTCGTTCTTGAATAACAACAGAAGGCTTTTTCCTTTCTAATATTCTACCAGATCTAAGTTGAACATCATTAAGATCTAGTGGAGTAATCATGTAAGTTGGAAATTGTTGTCCTTCTATAATGTAAGAATTTTGAGGATTTTTATTATTTGGGTTTGGCAATGGTTGGGCAGGTAGTTGATTTGGCCTTTGTGGAAATGGTAATGAGTGTTGTGGATTTTGGTTTTGGAGTTGGGGTTGTTGATTTTGTTGAGGAATTTGTTGGGGAGGATAGTTTGGATAGGATGGAGGATATTGGCAGTATTGAGAATACCTACCATAGGGATTTTGAATTCCTTGTGCCCAAGGTTGAGGTTGGGACCAAGGTTGTTGCTAAGAATTCAAATTATTTGGTGGGGGCTGAGCATACATTTGGTTGTTAGAACCTTGAGTTTGTGGCCCCTGCCATGGTCTTCTAGAGACAAAGCAAAGAGATTCTGCTGGATTTGAAGTTAATTCTTCTTGAAAAACAACCTTAAGACCTGGAATTGAAGAGAAACTCTTAGTTTCATGATTTTCTAAGAAAATCACACAGGTCTCTATGAATTTTACATCAAGAGGACATTATATTAAAGCATGCTTCTTTCTGCATTTAGGACAGAAAATAGCTAAGGCATCAGTTTCGACTTTCTGCTTGTTTTTTAATTTAAGGGTGTCTATCTGTTCACTAAGAATCCCTAAAATGTCTGTTTTAAATTCATCAAGTATATTTCCAATTTATGCCCTACTTACTGTTCCAGTTGCATATTTATTCACTCTAGCAAGAGAAGGATCTCTTGGATTTTTCCTAGTTTTTGATTTTCCCCTTGAGAGATGAATACATAATTCAACAATGTCAGGTAATGTGAGTTGAGAGATATCTCCCTTCCCCATCATGTTGAGAATTCATATCCACTCATATCTAATGGATTTTAACAAAATATATTTTAAATTATCTTGATCTAAGTTATCCATTTTAGCTCTTTTTATGTTATAATTGAATCTTTCATTTAGATCCTCCAAATTCCCATCCTCTTTTTGCATCATTTTGAATACTCCATCCTTATGATTAATAGGTATGAAATAATCTAAATATCTCTCTAAAAATACTCTTTTCATTTCATTCCATTTCCTAATAGACTGTATGACTAAACCCATGAACCATTTTAAAGCTGCTCCTTTCAGTGTTGCAGGAAATAGCTTAAGTTTTTTAGAGTCTTGTAAGTAATCATAAGATCTACAAAAAAAATTCAAATTCAAACAAAAAGGTTTCAGGATATTCACTCTTTAATCCATGGAAATTTGGAAGAATAGAGGGTGAAATATTTTTCATTGTGGCATTTGTATCCCCATCAATTATAGGAAATCCAAAAGAATTATCATTTTCCCTATTTCTTCACCTCCTCTACCTCCTCCTCTGTTATCTCTACCTCGTCCTCCACCTCTTACTCCTCCAAAAAACAAATTTTCTCTATTTATAATTTCTTCTTCTCCTTCTCCTCCTCCTCTTCCTGCCATTGGAGATTCCTTAGAGCTAATATAAGGTTCTATCTGTAAAGTTAATTTATCTTCCTCTTGTTCTTCTATCAATGGGATATTGAAGAAAGGTTCTTCTTTCTCTTCTCCACTAGGAATTTCTATCTCTTCAGCTAGAATGTGTAGAAATTTGAATAACTGATATGTTATCCACCGAGATTCTCCTGATCACACACTATTTTAACTTCATGCACAATAAAAAATCTCTTCTACCGTTGATAATTAATTGCGGAAATAAAAACAATCGCATGCGCACATTAAAACCATAAACAATCACACATATGAACACAATATTTTATGGGAAAGCTTAAAGCTAAAAACCCCCAACTTTCTGTATATTATATGTCATAGAGATCATGTAACAATAATCATACAAATCTCCTCACAAGCTCTCAGTACAATCTCGAATTTCTACACATTAATCAAGCTAGATCTAGCAAAACACATGCTCCAATCTCTGCCACCTGATAGCCTGCCTCTACTGCGCAATCACTGCTGAAGAATGGCTCTGAATGAAATCGAATTGGTCCAAAATTTCTCACGCAATCCTCATTGGCATCTCCAACCACTATTTGTTGCAAATCATGCAACAATATAGTCACAAATGATAGTCACACTGCTCTTTCACCTATCTCTTCACTGGTCTCCATTGAAACTGTCCATGCACTGAAGTTAACTGATGTATTATTTAGTTGATTAATGAGTTTATAATTAGTGAATTAATTAATAATTAATTCACACCATTCTCGCTAGTGTATCAATTAGTTAGACTAGATACAACTAGCTCAACTATGTTTAGCTTATTTAAACTGGACACAACTCCATTAACTTCCTCAATCAACTCCACCAAACTCTCTCACATTAGTTCTAACTAAAGTATCCATGAAATAGCTCCACTTAACCCTCAGGAATAGCCTAATTCCTTCTATCAGCTCCTATGCCACATCTGTGCACTTAATTGAAGTGCTCCAAGAGAATAAGATAATGTTTATAGTCCAAATATTATTAAGAGCTAATAATATTCGACAAATCTATTTTTAGACTGGCAATCTAAAAATAGATTCCGCCCAATATGTCTAAAAAATAGAAGTCCATCTATTTTTCCAACTTGACCAACCATCCATGAATAGCATCCTGCAACTCATAGAATATGATCGACATGTCTAAAAATAGACATAGTCTAAAAATAGACGTTGCGCCAAAAATAGCCTGCGGGCCCACTTAGTGAAGGCGACTTCTTTCCACTAAGCTCATCATCTTGTTGCAATCTCAACACTCCCTCTCAACAAGATAAGGATTATCTGCCACCCCTATCCTGCCCCTGTGGTATTCGAATTTGCTCCTGGTGATCGCCTTCATCAAGATATCAACATCCCGATCCTCCGTGGGAATGTATAAAAGTAACATGATCTTCCGCTGCACACAATCTCTGATATGATGATACCGAATGTCAATGTGTTTAGATCTATCATGAAATACTGGATTAACCGAGAGTTTGATGCAACTCTGATTATCACAATATATCACAGTAGGATCTAAGTGTGAACCGAACAACTCGACCAGGATCTTCCTCATCCATATAGCCTCGCATGCAGCCAAACTCACTGCCATATACTTGGCCTCTGCTGAACTGAGTGCCACGGATCTCTTCTTCCTACTGTACCAAGAAACTGCTGTCGACCCGATACTAAAAATCCCTCCAGATGTGCTCTTTCTGTCTGTTGGGCTCCCTGCCTAATTTGCATCCGTGAAGCCACATAGCTTCACCTCATCCGACTATCTATACCATAGTCCATATCCCGATGTGCCTCTGAGATATCTCAATACATGCTTGCCTGGCTTCCAAAAGAGCTTGGTAGGATTAACCATAGCTTGTGAAAGCTGGTTAACAGCATAGCATATGTCGGGTTGTGTATTGAACAGATACATAAGCGACCCCACCAATTGTCGATAAACAGTGGCATCCACTACCTCTGCTGAAGTAGCATCCTCCTTCCTCCATCCACCAGGAAGAGGAGTATCAACAGGCTTGCAGCCATGCATGTTGAACTTCTCTAGTATCTCCCGGGCATACTTACCCTAAGAAACAAACAGTCCATCACTACGTACCACAGCCCCAATCAGGAACAGTATGAGGCTCAAGTCCTTCATCTCAAACTCTCGTGTAAGATTAGCTCTCTGTATGAGTGTATCAACAAATATCAGAGGAAATCAAATCATCTACATAAAGTACAATGATTAGCAACTTACCCTCCACCACAATCTGGTATAGGTTCGGATCTGCCTCACTCTTGGAGAATCCAAGTCCGATGAAATAACTGTCTATCCGTGTGTACCAAGCACGAGGTGCTTGTTTCAACCCATACAACGCTATTTTGAGCCTGCACACATGCGACTCGCTATTGAAGATCTCGAAACCTTCAGGCTGATCTATGTAAACCTCCTCCTCAATCACCCTGTTGAGGAACGCAGTCTTCACATCCATCTAATGAATGTGCCACCACATCTGCGCTGAGAGAGCAAGAATCATCCGTATGGAAGAATACCTTGCGATAGGTGCAAAGGTTTCCTCATAATCGATCGCCTCAATCTATGAGAAGCCTCAGGCAACAAATCTTGCCTTGTACTTCTCCACACTCCTGTCAGCTGCTTGCTTCACTTTGTAGATCCATCTCGAATCCACCACTGATTTCCCTTCCGGCCTTGGGACAATCTCCCATGCACTATTTTTGACAATCGAATCATACTCTTCCACCATGGCATCTACCCATGCGAGATCCTCCACAGCTTCCTCGAAAGAGGATGGCTCTGTCACGATACACTTGCTCATAAGAGCCATGTATCCAGTATACCGGTCAGGTGACTGGCTCTGTCTGTGCTATGATTTAGGTTCTCCTACAATCCTCTCTGCATCTTGAGCCAGTCGCTCAGCTTCTGTAGTGTGCTTCTGCCCTCTGATGGTTGGCGCGCTACATGAGTGGTCTCTTCCACTCCATTAACCTCCTCTTGTGGTTGATCCACATCCTGAGGCTCATCCTTAGGAACTAATAGCTCCTCATTTGCATGCAAGTGTGGCTCCCTCTCAAGCAAACACTTCATGGCTTTCTCCTCATGAAATTGGATATCCCATCGCACAACAGTCTTGCGACTGTTTGGAAAATACACACGATAGTTGTGGGGTGTATCAGTGTACCCCACAAATATCCCAACCTCTGTAGTCGGCTCCAGCTTCTTCCTGGCATCCTTCTTCACATGAATGTAAAAAGGTGAAACAAAAATCCTCAAATGGGAAATATCAGGCTTCTTACCAGAAAACGCCTCCGCAAGTGTACTCATGCCAAGTATCCTGTGAGGACAATGGTTTTGCACATAAACCATAGTATTGCATGCCTCAGCCCACAAGTGTATGGAAAGGCCCTGATCATGCAAAATCGCTTGTGCAACACCCACAATCGTTCTTTTCTTTCGCTCCACCACCCCATTCTGCTGTGGGTTATGAGGTGCTATGAGCTCTCTTCGAATTCCTTCTGCACTGCAAAAGTCCTTGAACTGACCAGAGAGGAATTCACCACCATTGTCGCTCCTAAGAGCCTTCACCTACTTCCCCAATTCTTTCTCAACCAGTGCCTTGATCTCACAGAACTTTGAGTATGTCTCGCTCTTCTTCTACATGAAGAAGATCCAACACTTACGAGAAAAATCATCAACAAATATCACATAGTACCTATGCTTTGCTGTCGAAGCTACTGAGAAAGGTCCACACACGTCTGTGTGAATTCTCTCAAGGATCGTCGTGGCACAACTATCCTTCTCATGAAAGGAGGCTTTCACAAATTTTCCCAAATTACATCCCTTGCACTGATCTGACTGCGCAAGTGTACCTTTGGGAAGCCCGGTAGAAATCTACTGCAAAATTTTCAAAGCTCCATGGTGAAGGTGGCCCAATATCCTGTGCCACAGCTCGCCATCATCCCGGCTCACCACTCCTTCTGCCTTGCCTGCCATTGCTGCGCAGCCATCTACTTGCAACTGATAAAGGTTCTTAACTTGAACCCCTATCCTTCGAGTCTCACCAGTTGCCTTACTGCGCAGGAAAGCCTTTCCCTTGCTAAAGACAACATCATATCCCTTGTCTTCTAACATCGCCACAGAGATAAGATTCTTCTTCAATCCTAGAACATGCATCACTTCCTTCAATACGAAGGGTTTACCGATCTCTCGTCAAAGGAAATGTTGCATTCATACCGGTCGCACTGCATCTACCATCATCGCCCATCTCGACGTGCACTCCAAGATCTTTCTCATCCAGATCAGAAAACAAATCTTGATCTCATGTCATGTGAAAAGATGCACCACTGTCCAAGAACCATACTGATCCCATCACACTTGATACCAAGCATGCGATCAATGAAAAAATCCAGCTCAAACTGCGAGGCTAAGGCCTCTCCCGCTGCAGATCCAGCAGCATGCTTATTTTTCTTCTTCTGCGGACAATTTGTGGCATAATGTCCATGCTGGTGACAGTGAAAGCACTTCACCTTGGACATGTCTTGATTCTTGCCTTTCGCATCAGAATGAGAAGCTTTCTTACTCTTCCCCTTCTTTGCTTTGGCAGCCAAAGCACAATTTCTTCATCTTAAGCTCTTGGATGAAGATCCATCCTGGCACTTCTTTCTTTTGTCTCCTCTCGTACCTACACCGTCCAAAGTCGCTCCCATCCCGGCAATTTCTCCCACCATCGACAGCCGCAGTCCTAATAGGGAATGCCAACTCTTTGGAAGCCCAAGGAGAGCCAAGCTCACCAAGTCCTCGTCATCTACAGTCACCCCCACACTTCCCATCTCATCCCTGCATTGGATGAACTTCGTGAGGTACTTGGGCATACTGTCACCTTTCTCCATTTTTATGTTCCCGAGTTTATCCTTGAGCGCCAACTTCCTCTGGTCGCTCTTGCTTTGGAATAAGTCTGTCAACGCTTTCCACATCAAGAATGGAGAAGCCTTACCATGAAGGCTGGACACTATGTGATCCTTTACACCTTCCAACATAATCCTTCAACACCTTGCTGTCTTCTTTTGCCATGCGTCAAGTACGGCAACATCGCTAGAAGTAGGTTTTGGAATTTCTGCATCTATGAACTCCTTCAACCCATTGTCATCCAGAACCGCCTCCATCCTGTCCTTCCATGCAATATAATTTGAGCTTCCCTCAAGGGAATACTCCAATCGCAATCCGTTGAAAGACATCTCAACTTCGACACCAAGAAAACACTGCTGCAAATTCGAATTCCACCAGCTCAAAACTCAACTGCTTCAATGTTTTGCAATTGCTCCAATGATCAATATCGCTCTGATACCATGTAGAAATTTTAATAAATGATATGTTATGCACCGATATTCTCCCGATCACACACTATTTTAACTTCATGCACAATACAGAATCTCTTCTACCATTGATCATTAATTGTGGAAATAAAAACAATTGCATGCGCACATTAAAACCATACAAAATCACACATATGAACACAATATTTTATAAGAAATATTAAAGCTGAAAACCCCCAACTATCTATATATTATATGTCATAGAGATAATGTAACAATCATCATACAAAGCTCCTCACAAGCGTACAATTTCCAATTTCTACACACTAATCAAGCTAGATCTAGCAAAACACATGCTCCAATCTCTGCCACCTGATAGCCTGCCTCTACTGCGCAATCACTGTTGAAGAATGGCTCTAAATGAACTCAAATTGTTCCAGCCTTGCTCACGCAATCCTCATTGGCATCTCCAACCACTGGTTGTTGCAAATTATGCAACAGTATAGTCACAACTGATAGTCACACTACTCTTTCACCTATCTCTTCACTAGTCTCCATTGAAACTGTCCATGCACTGAATTTAACTGATGTATTCTTTAGTTGATTAATGAGTTTATAATTAGTGAATTAATTGATAATTTATTCACACCACTCTCACTAGTGTATCAATCAGTTAGACTAGATACAACTAGCTCAACTATGTTTAGCTTAGTTAAACTGAACACAACTCCATTAACTTCTTCAATCAACTCCACCAAACTCTCTCACATGAGTTCCAACTAAAGTATCCATGCAATAGCTCCACTTAACCCTCAGGAATAACATAATTCCTTCTGTCAGCTCCTATGCCACATCTATGCACTTAATTGAAGTGCTCCAAGAGAATAAGATAATGTTTATAGTCCAAATATTATTAAGAGCTAATAATATTCGACATATCTATTTTTAGACTGGCAATCTAAAAATAGATTCCGCCCAATATGTCTAAAAAATAGAAGTCCATCTATTTTTCCAGCTTGACCAACCATCTACAAATAGCATCCTGCAACTCATAGAATATGATCGACATGTCTAAAAATAGAATTTGCGCCAAAAATAGCTTGCGGGCCCACTTAGTGAAGGCGACTTCTTTCCACTAAGCTCATCATCTTGTTGCAATCTCAACAGAATGTGTTCTCCTATAGAGGTGAAAAAGGTTACTCCTTTTGTTGGAGATCTAGGATCTTCTTCCTCTAAGACTACCTCGGTGGATGAAGTAGGAGATCCTCCTGATTGGATTTCTGACGTTAAGACTTAAGAAAGTCTATGTCTAGTGAAGTATGGAATATGAGTTTGAGATGGTGGTGTATCACTACGTGGTCCAGGTGGAGTGAGTGGTGTTGTTGGAATTAAAACTCTGCCTCTAGCTATGAATCTACCCCTAGAATCTCTTTCTCTATGCATGTAATTTTTTTAGATGTAAAAAATGAGGTTACCTAATTACACTTCCATGGAAACGACGCCAAAATGTTTAGCCAATTTAATGTCTTAAATTATTTAACATAAATTACCAACCGAGGTTTGTAATTCGATGAAGTGTGGTGCACTATATATGCTTAGTTAACCTTCTTCTTACTTCGTTGTATAGATTTTTATGTTGTTTTGGGGGATTTTGTTCTTTATGTCTAAATGTTAATTTTAAGAAATGAAAACTATGAAATGAATCAAATGAATCTAATGAAATTTAAATGTTAAAAACTAACTTTGAAAGAAGGAAGAAAAGGAGGTGTTCTTGAACTATTCTAATTTGCATAAAAATGAATCAAAATTTAGATGGTTAGAATATGATCTAAAAGCAGAGTGTCTATTTTAATGACTTTGAGCTTTTGAAAATTAAAGTTAATTCTAATCTATCTAAACTTAGTTCTACACCATGGATTGAAATATGAATCTTATGACTGAGAATTGAAATGGCAATGCTAATCTAAATGAATGTAGATTCAAAGGAAAAAGCAGCTATTGTATGATCAATTACCCAAGCATTCAATATGGAAGTATGATAGGATCACCCTCTTGACATGATTTACAAGCAATTGATTACACTTAAGTTTTGAAAATTTAATCTAAGAAAGCATGTAAATAACATGTAAAGAAAAAATAATCAATTACTGTATAGGTTAAATACTCAAGCATCCAATTTGGAAGTATGACAGACTCACCTTCTTGGCATGATTTACAAGCATTCAATTATGCATTTAATTGATGATCTAGTCTAGGAAAGTAGTGTAAAGGCATGTAAAGGAAAACTCAATTATTTCATAGGTTAAATACTCAAGCATCCAATTTGGAAGTATGACAGAGTCATCTTCTTGGCATGATTTACAAGCATCCAATTATACATATAATTGAGGATATGATCTAAGAAAACAATGTAAAAACATGTAAAGAAACTAAACAACTGTGAGCTCTATTGCCTCAAACATAATCCAATTGGAAAATAGAAGAATATACTTTCTTGAGATGTTCTAGGAAAGAAAAGATTACACAGTCATTCTAAAACTAATGCTAAGAAAGCATTCATAAAGTTAATCTATGATATTAATCTAAAAGCTGCAAAAAAATATGAATCTACTTATGAATTAACAAAACAAAGGAAATGAAATTAAAGAAAACAACTAATGAAAACCTCCTCCCGTGCAGGGGCCCTCTGCGACAGAATAGGTTGAGATCCTATCAGACTATACATGCATTAATAAGAAACTGGAACCATGAAAACAATCTTCGTATTATGAAAAAAATACAGTGTCTAAAGCACACACAACATTTACAGAAAATTAAGATTGCCTTCAGTCTTCACACAACCAGTATTTAAACAAAATAAAATGTAACTGTCGGGAGCTAATTCCGCCTACAGATGGCGATTACCATTAAAAAAGATAAATAAAATTCTAAATGGTTAACTTTTGATTTGATACATTAGAGAAAATCAAGAGTTCTTCACTCTTGGCTCATGTCCTTTGACCGTACTTTGATCACAATCACATGCACCTTTTTCTGTCGATTTCGACCAGGTGGATAGGAAGAAATCCATGTATGGATCATTTTGGAGATGCCCATGTGGCTCATTCCTTTATTCGATCCTCGGAACCTATCAAACCATAAAAGTATCTACGTAAACAACAATTAGCTACAAAATAGGCTGCGTTCTGTAGCTGAGTTTCAAAAATCCATTCAAATAACAAGAACATAAAAATATAACATAAAAAACATTCAAATGAATTCTCTGAGATAAAACATGTAATTTATCATTGATTGGAGTATATGGATCTATGAAAAGGTAAGGAAAAGTGATGAGAAAGGATGTTAGAGAAAGGAAAATTTTGAGGTTCAACAATAGGGAAAGGCGAAATGAAAATCTTGTGATGTGATATCACAATCGCAATCTCGGCGAAACTAGATGGTGGAAGGAAATGGTTGCTGGAAAAAGTGCGATGTGATGTATTGCATCGAGGAAATTAAAGTGGGGGAATATTGAATGATGGTGGGATGGAAATGCGATTTGTGATTGCGATTGGTGACATGGCAAAGGAGTGTCTTGTGGTTTGCCTTTTATGAAACATGATTTAGTTGGAAGCCTTTTTTCCTTTGTTAGAGCCTTTTAGGGTTTTATTACCTTTTCGCTTAGAAGGTCCTTTTGAGTGTTTTTTAGCCTTTTATTGATATCTCATCACAATATTCATATGGAGTGGCCTAACATGTCATATGTTGTATACACGATTTGCGATTGCAATCTACAATTGCGTTTCTTTTGAAATTTTCCACCTAAGTTTTTTTAAGACAATATAAAATAGCTCCTTATTATTTTTCAAACTCCTATTTCTATTTTAATGATTCACTTAAGTGTCTTATTTGTCCTAGTCTAAAATTTTTAAAAGGGTCCCCATTATTTTTCTAAGGCCACTATTCTAAAATAATGGGGGTTGCTGAATAGCACAACAATTGGCGATTTACTGGAAGAACCAATTATCTCTGAAAAAAAAGAAATTTTTGATATTTCAAATAAGTAAAAATAATTAAGGAAATGAAAATTATCTTCATAATATTTGGATAAATAAAATTACTCTGAATTATAAAAAACTCATCTTATTGTGGCTCTTTAAAAAACTTTCATAGATAAAAATCTTTATTTCTCTATATCGGTCATTAAATACCTAAAAAGATAAAGTAAGTTTCTTTTTGCAACTTAGCCTTTTGATATACTCATTTTGTCACAAGTAGAGCCAATGCTGCTAGTAGGTGTTCATAGCCTCGACAGGGTTACCTTTTAACCATCAATGATCTAGTATTTCATCCATCTATCATTACAATGTTTGGAGATAAATTCAAAAAATATATAATTTTCTTTTTCTTATTCTTAAAAATTCATTTTCTTCGTTTGGTGACCAGATAGTGAAAATTCCATTAACTGGTTGTAATTGGACTGAACAAGCTAGCTCGTGATGAGACCCATTGTCTTATGATTATTTAATAATCATAAGCCATTACCCTGGTTTGATATGCAATAGTGGTAATGTTAGTCTATTATTTTCCTATGACCATGGAAACATGCTCGTCATGAGACCTCTTATCTTTATAAGTTTTATATATTTTTGAATTTCACTCTAAAAAAATCATAATTAATGGATGGGGAGAATCATTGACTCCTTGAGGTTTTTGAATGACAATTTAGAATATTATTTACTTTGTAAAAGTGAACCTTTCCTGACTGATAATAGGGTAAAATGAATTCATAAAGTTTGAGGTTTACAGGAATTTACAATTTCAATGGAAAACGATTTCAGAGTTGTATGGTAATTATCCATTTTTTCCAGTTTATAATCATTCCTTTAAGAATTCTTATTCTTCAAAATGAAAAGTGATAAAATGATTCAGAGGTTTTGGAAAAAAGCCAAAAGTATGTAATCAAACATTATTCTTTCATTAACCTAAAAATGTAAATATCAATATGATACATTAGAAGAAATGTTATTCTGAGAAAAGTTTTTTTTCAAAATCAGCCCATTGACAGGAAGATAATCTTTCTTCCCTTGAAGATCTTGCAATTTGAAGCTTGATGAGCCAATTTGTTTTGAAATTTGAAATGGTCCAAGCCACATTCTTTGGAATTTGGTATGATTACCTTTTTCCTCATGTGCCTTGTCCCATTTAAGAATGAGGTATTCAACTTGGAAATATTTTTGGGTAACATAATTTGCATCAAAATAAATTTTAACTATCTGTTGATGTCGAGCATGTGTTAATTTGGCCTTTTCCCTTTCTTCTTTTAATTTAAGGTTTTGGGATATTCTTTGCTGTAAGGAGGAGGAATGTAATTTATCAATAAATTGAACTAGGGCTAGTGAGGGAAGAGATAAATTTTATTGAATTACAACATCTTTCCCATAAACTAGATTGAATGGAGAAGTGCCTATAGATTTTTTCCGAGTTATTCGATCTGAACATAGAGAAAATGTTAAAGATTTATGCCAATTATTTTGACTCTATCGATAGTTATTTTTATGATTCTTATGATATTTTTATTGGTTAACTCTGTTAAATCATTCCCTTGGGGATAGTAATTAGCAGAATATTCGAGCTTAAAACCTCTCTTGAGAGAAAATTTAGTCATACTATTACCTAAAAATTAAGATGCATTGTTGAACATTAGTGCGTTAGGTAAGCCAAACCTGGTAATGATGAATTGATTGATGAATTCAATAATGGCTTCAGAATTAGCTAACTTTAATGGAAAATATTCCACCCACTTTGTAAAGTAGACAATTGCAGTGAGAATGTATTTATGTTGTTTGGAATATTTAGGAACAATCTCATCTATGATGTTCAATCCCCATTTCTCAAAGGGTTGTTCAATGTTGATCGACTGCAGAGGTAAGGCTGGATTTCTTTGTCTTCTAGCAGCAGCTTGACAAGTTTTGTAAATTCTCACATATGCATGAGCATCTTTGAACAATTTTGGCCAATAATATCCTGCATAAAGGATTTTGTATGCGGTGGTATCTCCTCCAAAATTTCCACCTGTAGGTCCATCGTGGAGTTCCTGCAAAATATTTTGTGCTTCATATTTTTCAAGGAATCTTAATGATACAAAATCACAGTTTTTTCTGAACAATACATCATCAATGATATGATATTGAGTAGATTTTAATCTTAGAGCTCTTTTTATTTTATGATTGAGTTCTGTAGGAGCATATCCATTCTTTAAATAAAATATTATATCAACATATTGGGATTCAGATTCAATTAGGATTACCTTAAAAACGTGTACAGTATTACCTGAATCCTCATCATCTGGTATGTTGGATGCTCCAGAAAACAATATGCAAAGACCTGGTCCTCTGACAATTTTGGTTGGTTTCATGTCAATATCATATTCCTACAGAGCTATAACCCAATTATCCCTTTTTTCTCCTAGTTCCTTTTGCATAAGCAGTTTCCTTACTGCTAAGAATGTAACTATTACCTTGGTATGTGTCTTTAGGAGAAAAGGCCTGAAATGATTTAAATATTTATAAACAAAAAAATATTGTTTCTCCACTTCTGAATAATTTAGTTAAGCACCTTGAAGATTTGAACTAAAGAAAGAGATGGGTGCTTCAATTTTTTGATCATTAACTTGTGTTAGCACAACAACATAGGACATTTCAGAAGCAAAGGTGTAAAAAATAAAATGATTAGAAAAATTTGGGGTAGTTTGAGAAGGAGAATTTATGATGGATTTCTTGATTAAATCAAAAGATTCTCTTTCATTGTGTCCCCACTTAAAGAGTGAATTTTTCTTGATCATGGCTTGAAATGGTAAAAAAATTTGGGAAAAATTAGGAACAAATCTCTTAACAAAATTTATCTTTCCTAAAAAGGACTACATGGATTTCTTGTTATGGGGTAAAGATATTTCAAAAAATACCTTTATTCTTTCTGGATCAATACAAGTGCTTTATTTTGATACAATAAATCTTAAAAAATTTCCTTCACTTAGAGCGAAATAATACTTTTTTGGATTTAATGAAATCCCATACTTTTAGCAATGTTCAAGGATTTGATTGAGATCATGATAGTGGTAACTTATTTTCTTGGAGTAAATGGTTATATCATCTAAGTAAACAAGCACAATTTTGTTTATTAGTCCTCTAAAATAAATATCCATTGCTCTTTGAAAAGTTCCCCCTACATTAATTAAACCAAAAGGCATTTTCTGATAAGCATAAGTTCCCCATTTGGTTCTAAATGTAGTCTTCAACCTATCATATGGGTGAAACAATATTTGATTGTAAATTGAAAACCCATCAAGGAAAGACATTAATTTAGATCCAGAAATTGATTACAGGATTTGTTCTACAGGTGGTAATGGGAAATTGTCTTTTAGGAAATATTTATTGAGATTCCTGAAATCTATGCAAATGCGGATGTCACCATTTTTCTTCCTGACAGTGAATAAGTTTGAAACCTAGTTTGAATACCTAATAGGAAAGATGATCTTGGCTTTAAGGAGTTTATTCAGTTTAGATTTGATTTTATTTTCAATATTGGGGTGAATCTTCCTTAACTTCTGTTGTACAGGTTTCTTAGTGGATGTCATTGGGATGGTATGCTGGATAATGGAGGTATCATATGTCTTGAGATCTTCATATTTCCATGCAAAAACATTCTGATATCTCTTTAGTAAATGAATTAAGGCTAATCTTTCATCAAATTAAAGACCAAGTCCTAAATTTATATTCTGAGGTTTGAGGTGAGTGCCAAGGTTTACTAGTTCAAATCTCAATGTTGAGCTTTGTAGCTTAGAATTAGGAACCTTCTTAAATCTTTCTTTCAGGTCGTAAAGATCTTCAAGCTTTACCACAGATTTAGGTATGGCATTTTCAATAGATTTTTGTTTTAACTATCTTTCATGTTCATCCTCATCGATTAGTTGATGATCATATTATCCTTCAGGTATAAAAAAGGTAGAATATCTTCATCATCATTAAATAATCTCTAGTTGGTGACATTATTAGGAATAGATGGGCGAAAAATTAATTCTATGGAAAATCTACCTGGACTATAATCCTTAGTTGGAATAAGCCTAGATGCTACATTGGCTAGGAGATCAACACTTTCATTTTGGAGCCTTGGGATGGGTGAGATATTGAATGGTAAGAAATTTTAGGTAAGAGCTTGCACTAATGACTGGTAATGTTTGAGATGACCATAAATGTAGTGAATAATATTTCTTATCTGTTTAATAAATATTTCAGAAGCACCATATGCTTGAAGGTATCTAACATAAAGATCTATTGCTTTATACAAGCCTTGGACCAATGCCTCATACTCTGCAATTTTTTTGTGCATTCAAATTCTAACCTACATGTCAACATTGTATTTTCTCATTCTAGATTAATTAGCATGAAACCTTCTCCTACACCATCGCTTGATTTTGATCCATCAAAGTACAATGTCCAAAATAAATTTTTAACAATTTTTTTTTCTATAATATTTATACATTTGGAAGAATCTGATTGAGAAAATTTTCCAATTTTAGAATTAATTGAATTGATAAGAAATGGAGATCGTTGTGCATTGAAATTTCCCAAGAATGATTCAGCAGAATAATTTCCAAGGATCTTATTGGCAAAGGCCATTGGTTCATTTTCATCCTCAAAATCAGTTACTAAGTATTTCATGTGTTTTTCATGGTCAAATCGAATTTGATTTGGCTTAGCATTTTAGGGGAGATACATATGAGACGAGTCCGTGGAAAAATAACCATGAATATTTTCTGACCAATCTCTACTCAGAATCAAATCGTAAAATTCAGGAATATGGCCAACTATAATATTAGTTACTTGATGAAATTTTGAATTAGAACTTAGTCTAATATGGACATAATTCATTTCTCCTAAGAGCTTGACTTTGGTTCTATCTAATTAAATAATGTGTACAACAGACTTTTAGGGTGATATATTTAACTTGAAACAAATAGAATATCAAATTATATTTGAAGAAGCCCTAGAGTCTATCAGGAGATTGTGCACATTTTTATTAAAAACTTCAAAAGTAAGAAGGAAAGGAGGAGTGTGGGAATTGGATTTGTCTCCAATTAGGATAGCATCAGTGGCATCAATTTTTTTTAGATGAATCCGTGGGATGTTTGCCTACTCCTTTTGAGGCTTTAGAAGTAATAGGAGAAGGTAAAGGAGAGGCAGGAAATGTATTATATTCTTTGACTAGGATTTTCTGTTGTTGCTTTAGTTTACTCACCTCATACAGAAAGATGTTTGCTTTGAATTTCATCAAATATTCCACTATATTATACTCAATGGTATCTGAAACCATTATGCTATTTGATGTAGATGGAGAATTAGAAGGTGTTGGGCTTGTTTAAGGAGATGTATAATTTGTATTTTTATTAAAAAATATGTCTTTAACAACAAGAGTTGAAGATTTATGTTTTTGAGAAGACTGTGGAAAATCAGTACGATTTTTACTTCTAGTGCTAACTAGCAATGCGTCATGATCATCTTCATTATCATATGTAGGGATGATGAAATCCCATAATCCATGTACTTCATCTAGCTATTCATCATGTGATTCATTTGCAGACAATATTGTTTCATCCTCATCTTCATCTTGATCTGATTCCGCATTAGAAATTATATTTGGAGGTTGAGGATTTGAAGTCTGAGTTTTCTTGAAGGATCTAAAAGGTTTCTTAAAAGAAGACTATGGTACTTGTTTTTTTATTTCTGCCATGTCATTTGACATGATTTTGAGAAATTTTTGTAATCCTTCAAGATCTTAAGGATCCTTAGGTGATTTATTTTTGGGCTCATCCTTAAATGTGACCTTTTTAGATTTTATATCTTCTTGGGTGGTCTTCTTTTCTAAAGCAATAATTCTCTTTTATATAGACAAGGCTTCTTTCATGTTTTCTACCAAAGTAGCCTTATTGGCTCTATCTACAAAAATTTCTATATTAGAAGGAAGAGAGGATATATACCATTCAATATATACATCCACATCAAGTTTAGATGTAGTTGGGATTTTATTCAATGATTTGTTAAATATGGAATTGAAATCTTTGATATATTCTCTTGAATTTTCTTTAAGATTTGAAAGATCATTTATGAGAGTAGAAATACTATGATCATCACCAAATTTGGTCAAAAATTGTTCTTTGAATATGTCCCAACTAGTAATAGTTCCTGATGGTAACAAAAAGTACCATGATCCAGCCGATCCTTGAAAAGTATAGGGAAACAACTTTACTACACAATATTCTTCTGAGACGTCATTTAGGTTCATGGAAAGCACTAAAGTATGGATATGTTCCTCAATAGGGAGACCATCGTCAAGATTATACTTATGCATGTGTATATCTAGATGCTTGGGTAAATTATGAAGAGGACCTGGTAATTGAACAAATCCAGGATTATTCCATGGCCTATTTTCCATTGTGTGACTTGGAGGATTGGTTTGTCCTGAAGGGGGATTTGAAGAAGAAGAGGTAGTTCCAGAGGTGGATGTAATTGAAGAAGAAAAAACCACATAAATATTAATTCTTAAGGTAGCACTAGTTGACTGAGATGAAGATATATGAGTAGATGAGGAAATATGTTGAGAGGATGAAAATGAAGAAGGAATAAATGATGAAGTTTGAGGAGGATAAGGTGAAATAATCTCACTAGTAGATGCTTAAGTTTTAGATGTTGGAGTTTCCCTGTGATGGGAATGTAGAGGAAACTCAAATGGCGTTGTTCCAATTTTTTCACTCTAAGAATGAATCAATACACTAGTACCTTGAAAAACTAAAGTAACACTTCCTTCAGAGGCTTCAGAAAGCAAGGGGTTTTATGCTGAAATAGAGATTTCTTCTAATTTCTTTATCAAAGTCTGTACTTTAGGTGATTCTGGAGTATATTCATGGGAGAGTTCTTTGGGAATTAAACTAGGAGACTTGGGAGGAGATTATACAACTTCTGATCTAAAGGTAGGTGATCTTGAGTGTGGTCTTGAAGTTGTAAGAGATTTGGATGGGGATCGACTCTTTTGGTGGTCTTTGGTTTTAGGATTAGGATTTGGTGCCATTCATAGTCTATTGGACCTCCTTCTAGTGCCAAATTTTTTTATGCCTTGAAATTCACTGCAACAACATTGGGGAAAACCAACCGGTCGGGGACTTGAAAACCATCCCTTATCTGTTTGAGATAGTGGCTCTGACTGGATTTATGGGACCAATTTCCTAATCAAATTGGTTGAATGGATTGGGTGGTATTATAAATGACTATGAATTGGTGAATGATGTTTGGTCAATTTAGTGTGTCCTAAATTGCTAACATAAATTATCAACCAGGGATTCGTAAGCTGACGAAGTGTGGCGCACTATATGTGCAAGATAACCTATCTCTTACTTTTTGTCGTTTTTGGATTTTTATTGATCTTGGTTGGTTTCCTAATGTGAGATGGAAATTCTAAAAGACAAGTATGGTTATGAATATTCAAGGCAATGATGTCCTTTATAATGATTTACCAAACTTCAAACTTAAAAAGGAATTTGAAACATACAATGACAAAAATTGAAAGGAAATGAAAATGCGCTGCTAGCCTAATAAATCAAACAGTGAACTATTGAGCATGAAAACCAAATTATCCTTGCTGCTGTCTAAACACAAAAGAAACTATGCTTAAAGAAATCCAAGAATTGCAACAAAGTAAATCTAAATCAAATTACATCAACTTATATCCTGATCACTCACCATTAGTCCAGCTATGGCTTTCGGAGGTAACCATAAACAACTTGAGCAATCTGATATCTAATTTGCAGAAAAAGAAACTAATATCAAACTACACACTCATATTTCAATCCCTCACCATCAGTCCAGCTGTGGCTTTCGGAGGTAACTGAAAATGACATGAGCAATTTAATATATCTAACTTGCAGAAAGTAAACTAATATCAAACTACACACTCATACTTCAAGCCCTCACCATCAGTCCAGCTGTGGCTTTCGGAGGTAACTGAAAATGACATGAGTAATTTAATATATCTAACTTGCAGAAAGTAAACTAATATCAAACTACACACTCATACTTCAATCCCTCACCATCAGTCCAGCTGTGGCTTTCGGAGGTAACTGAAAATGACATGAACAATTTAATATATCTGAATCTAACTACTGAAACAAATGTGCAAGACTGAAATAAACAAAGCAGTGCTGGAATTAAACAAAAAGTAAATTAGCAACAGAACAATATTGATTCCATGTCATTAGTCAAAAGATATGCAAATGCCCGGGCTGCCATGAAAAATTATGCTAAAAGCTATGATTTCAAAAAGCAATCTAAGTAAGGAAATATGACAAAACAGAATTGAAAGCAACTTATCTAGAAAACATGTAAAAGCCTCCTTGGATAGCAGGGGCCCTCTGCTACCAATTTGGTGAAGTCCTTCAGCGCCTTAAAGTTGTAATCAAAACAACATCAAAGAACTGAATTTCTCTATTAAAAAGAACTCACAAATCTACATCCCATTCCATCTTGAACTTTGTTACAAAAGACTTCTCTACTACTTTTTCATTACTTCCTCCTTACCTATGATAGGAGAAAGCTTCTCCTATTTATACAAAATATGAGGAGACATCTCATTAATGGAAGTCCATGAATCTCTCCCTCCATCTCTAGAGTTACAATCAAAATAGGAAATGATAAGACACATGTCTTTCTAGAGTTTTAACACAACTTGAGGAATGAGACACATATCCTCCTAGAGTTTCAATACAACAAGGAAGTGAGACACATATCCTCTTGATCCCATAATCTTCTCCAACCAAATTCGAATTTGGCCTTAGAGTGCCACATAAGGGTCTTCTAGAAGTCTCCTTTTGACCTACACATGTCAAAAAACTCATAACACATATATAGATATATGAAACTATGTTAATTTTCTAGTTTCTAATCATAAATTCACTTAAAATACATAAAATAAATAACTTTGGAAAACAAGGATCCTAACCCATATATTTATGAAAATGGTTACTTGATGTAGGGTTTTAGGTCAAATGGCTATGAAATAAGAGCTAAATGGTTATGACATAATGAAAATATGTATGAATATGGAGAACACTTTTGAGACTCAACAAATGAGAGTGACAACAAGTTGAAGGAAAATGTATATATACCTATCTCAATCCCGGGAAGAATTATATTTCTCTTATATGTGATTTAAAAAGGTAATCTTTAAGTGAATGCAAATGAAGATTTATCAAACACTTAGAGAAATGTAAAACAATTTAAGATACTTGATTTTATTAAATAGTTAATAAAATCAATTGATTAAGAACATATCACATCTATTATTGCGTGTATTGTATATGTATAAAAAATGGAAATCAAAGCATGTTCAGAAGTGAATTAATGTTGGAATGTGTTAAAAGTATAGATATAACAAAACATACTAATGAAATTTAACTACTTATCATATGAAATAAAACATCAACATAAACATAGAAATACCATATATGTCTCAGCTCTGCTCGTTTGAAAAATAATCCTTGGTCCAACCTTTCTATTAAGAGAAACTTTAAGAGTACAAAAGTGAAACTTCTGTAAAGTATTCTTTTCAAAATTTAAGGACCCTTTCTTTAAATACACAAAAGGGTTTAAATAGTAAAATAAAAAGTACAAAAATAGAAAATACATAAAGAGTTCAGGAGGTTTAAACAACTCTCTTTAAATTAAGTGAAATAAAAACATAAATAGATTTTGGTGGGATGACTCGCTTCAAGATTGTGTTGTTGTCTCTTTTGCAATTCGTTCCTTGAGCTGAATGATGTCAATCATAGGCTCAACTTTAGGAGGTTTTCATGGCCTGATGTGAAACTTTCCTATGTAGATCACATCTGATAGTGGAAGAAACATGTAAGAAGAAGTGTCCGTTAGACAACACAACATTAGCCATTGGCTATGTGGCTTGACCAAGTACTTCCAGTACTTATCCCAATCAAGCTTTGCCACTTTTTTTATGTCTTCTTATTTAATCTTAGACATCTCTTAACATTTTTTTATTAAATTATTCACAAAAGGTAGAGACCCAGGTGGGGATTAATCTATTAAATTGGTAGAAATCAAGTTCTGGTTGACTGTCTCAATAATATTGTTGGTAACATCTATTTCCCTGCATATTTCTCTCTTTGCCTGCATTAAGTGTATATCCAAATCAGTGAATAGGATTTACTTTTTTTGAATCTTCGATTCTAGGATTGGATTTTCAGCCTTCTGCAGAGTCTTTCCAAGTAATATATTGAGAAACTTTTTCATCAAGCTCATCAAAACTGATTCTTTGGTCTTCCACGTGATTCATCAGTGAACCACTTCTTTCACATAAATAATTTATGTGAGAAAGTATTTGACCAAATACAACCCGTTGTTGTGCCAATAAAGTATTGAGTTCTAGAGCTTCCTTTTTAAACTCATCCAATTTAGGATTAGCTTTTAACTGTTAAATAGTGAATTTTATTTGGTGTATCTGAGCATCCTTAGCACCAACATCATATTGGTTCTGCAAATTTAACTGATCCATTCTCTATTGGAGCTGTGACACTTATGCTTGCAATGGATGATTAATGATTTTCTTTTGTGCCAGTAATTCTTATTCTAATTAAAGGATTATTTCATCCTTCTCTTTGACTAATTACTGAAATTCAGTGGCTTTATCAATGGTAGAAGATGCATAAGCACCTACAAACTAAGTTAACTATGTTAGACCTTGAGATGGATCCCCTTGCGGGTCTTTCCAAAATACTTCCATAGGCACATCCCCAGGAGCCAGAGCCCGTGATTGTTCTGCACTCCTCATTTTCCTTTGCCTTCTCATCACAACCTTGTGTTTTGTGCCATAAAATATATCTAAAAGAGGGGTCTCTTCTATTTTCAGCACAATTTCTGATGTTGGGTAGGCTGGGATGAATTCAACCCCTTATGTATTAACATATCTGGTAGTGGACCTAGAAATGAATGGGTTTTGACCTTTATCTAGAGGAGTTTCTTTTTTCTGTGGGGGATCAATGACTATCACATTTGGGGGTTCCTTCAGTTGCTGGTCAAAGTCTTTCCAGACTTCATCTAAGTCACTGGAAAATAGTGGATCCTTAGTTTGAGTTCCAGTAGACTTATCTCCTTTTGTTCCACTAAGGAATTTAGTATCCTTAGGGGGTTGTTACTTTCCCTGTTGTTTCTTATGTTGCTTCTGCTCCTCTATTTGTTGTGCTTTTTGTGAGATAGGTTGAGATACCTCCAAAATATCTAGAGGAATACCTTCCAACCTTTTATTCTTGTATTTCTTATACTTTTCTAGCTGTTGAGGATTAAGGTGTGATGCTGCCAATTTATACACTATTGAATAAGTATCAACCGACTCAAATAAATCATCAAAATCATAATTTTCATGTGCAAATGGCCTGATTTTCACTTGAGTTGTGAAATTGAATGCAAGTTTTTACAGGTCATATTGCATGTTAGGAATTATAAATAGTTTCAAACATTGGATTTGATCAATTTATAATCCAACATGTTTGAAATTGTTTAATGCATAGACAACACAGTAAATAGGAAAGGAAGACCATGCAGGTTTCTTTGCTTCTTTTAAAACTTTGGTCAATCCATGACCCATTGTCTGATAAGCAACTTCTCTTGCGAGAAGTTTGTCTAGAACATATAATGGGAGGACATGTGGCTGGTATAGGCTTCCAAAAACTCTAACATAAGTAAATAAATCTTCCCCAAACCTTTTCCCACTAGATGTGAATTCAACTTGGGCTTCCTTAGAAAATCTTGAGGTTTTTTCATCAAACACAACTTGAAACAGTGGGAGCATAACTCTGTGGAAATTCTTGTAGAAATTGGTTTCATATTTAGATTCCCATAGAATATCATGATAAATGTGAATGGGAGTGGGGTCTTGGATAGTAAATTTCCAAACCATGGTTGGAAAATCTAATGTAAAACACACTGGATCCATAACGTAGGCACTCATATAGAATGTGGGAAGGATATTAGATTAAAAGGAATGATTTTTCCTGTACTCAAGAATATGGGTAGCAATATTGTTTGAAAAAATGGTTCCCTAGTCCATAATGTAGGAGTTTGTGACGAAATCCATAAGGGGAACCCATTTAATGGAGAATATATTGGTATTGGGCTGGCCAAATAGTATATACATCATACCAAAAATATAACAGTAGAGACCAAAAAGCGAAGAAATGGAATACATACCCTTTTCATCGTGCTTATGCTTATTAGGGTTGCTGCTCCATTTCTTTATGAGATTCGACCGAATCTTGTTTTCCTTTGCGAATTCCACTAGGAAATATTTATCATAAAACTTCTGGGGGTCTGGAATGTGGTACATTTTCTTCAAATATTTTGCTCTGAACGACCCTATCATTGTGCCTCTGCTTGTTAGGAAGGTTCTATCTCCAATGTTGAGGTTGTCAATAATCCATTTCACCATATCTGAATATGGTATAATCTTGTGGCGTGTAGCAATTATGTGCAGAAAATAGTTGGCGACGTCGGAAATAGTAGATTATGAAGTATTATAGGCATCTACAGTAGCTTTTATTTCAACACTCTGGGTTTTTTCATCTTCAAACAAACTATACATTGCTTCCCATGAAGCGGAACCACTTTCTATTGCACATGTAGTATCTATGAATAGGGGCAGAATCTATGTTACTTAGTTAGCAGGAGGTGCAGGATTAGGGGGAGCCATGGGTTTCTTGGACTTATTTACGGCCTTATACATTTCTGAGGAATTATTTATATATGGAATTTCCTGCAAATTAAGAAGAATAATGAGTAAAAAGGAATTTTTTTCACAATATGAGAGAAATGTAACAATAACTGAAATGATGGCGAATAAAACTTGGAATTCAGAGTAATATAAAATATTGATTATTCTATGGTGAAATCACATTTGGAGGCTCAAGATGTTATACCGTTAAGGCGTAGCATTGATGGAAAGTGTGGGTTCATGTGCCTGAATAGAAATTTAGATGTTTTAATTAGATATCTCGCATCGTAGATTAATTTGTGTGCTAATGTTCTAAAACACCAAGCACATTTGTTTTGTCATTTGCGTTTAATTCCTTTTTGCGCTATAAAAATATATTTAGGTTAATAGATCAAATGTTTTGAAATATTTGGAAATTAGCAGGGAAAGGAGAGATGAAAATCTTGCGATGCAATGTCGTAATCGCAATATCGGAGAAACTAGATGGCGGAAGAAAATGGTCGCTGGAAAAAGTGTGATGTGATGTGATGTATCACAGAGGGGAAATGAAAGTGGGGGAAGATTTAATGATGGCAGGATGGAAATGTGATTTGTGATTGTGATTGATGATGTGGCAAAGGTAGGTCCCACGGGTTTCCTTTTATGAATCATGATTGAGTTGGAAGCCTTTTTTCCTTTGTTAGATATTTTTTGCGTTTTATTACCCTTTTTTGCTTAGAAGGTCCTTTTGAGTGTTTTTTAGCCTTTTATTGATATCGCATCACAATATTCATATGGAGTGGCCTAGCATGTCATGTGCAGTATTCATGATTTGCGATTGCGATCTGAAATTGCGTTTCTTTTGAATTTTTCCACATAAGTGTTTTTAAGCTAATAGAAAATAATGCCTTTTAGTTTTTCAAATTCCTATTTCTATTTTAATCAATCAATTAAGGGTATTATTTTTCCTAGTCTAAATTTTTTAAAAGGATCCCCATTATTTTTCTAAGGCAACTATTCTAAAATAATGGGGTTTGTTGAATAACGCAACACATGGTCATCATCGTTATCATCCTTACAGGAGAAGTGACAAGGGATATTTACTAGATGAGTTCAAGAAATCCAAACCACCTACATTTGATGGAGAAATGAAGAATTCACAAGATTCATAAGCATGGTTAGTTGGGATGAATAAGTTCTTTTGGTGCATATTTGCTCAAAGAAAATGAAGGCCAAAATATCTATTTTCAGTATTAAAGGTAAAGTAGACATTTGGTGGTGTTATGGGATGAAGTACCCTAGGGTCTGGGTTGGGAACCCCAAAAGAGAAATAAGCACAGAACAACAAGAATCATACAAATTAATAGTCCTAATGCTCAAACTAGTAAATTTGAAGCAGGGGTAGTACTCGTAGGTCCTACGTTTGAAGGCGATCTCACACGATTCAAACCCTATGCTTCTCCTAGTGCTTTGAAACCTGCAACTCACTCAAGAAAAACACATATACTAGTAATAACTAAAATCATGTTCAAGATGTTAGAATTAGATCATATAAGATTATAAGTATAAAGACATGAAATCATTCATAATAGGATCATAACATGTATAAAGCATTAAGATCATGAAAATCAAGAACAAGAAAAATATTCTTTATTGATGAATGCAAATATATGCAGAGGAATACCACCTGATTTAGCCACATCTCTAAGTGAAACCGTCCTCTAGATCTGTCCAACCCAAGCCTCAACAATCTCCTTCCATAAGCATACACATGGATGTCATATAAGAGGAATGAACATCTCTATGAGGGAAACAAGGGTTTCCATAATCTGCAAAGTGCAGGAGGCACAAGGATAAATTAGACTTAATCAAGGAATAAATGGATATAATATCAATACCTATCTCTCTCCTCCCTTAAGGCCTTCCCATGAGGTGTATTTATACCACCCAAAAACATTTGTTTCAGTTGGGATACATTTAGGCCACAAGATCCTGTAGGTGGCCTTCCAGTGTAACCTGTAAACCCTACCCAGAAAATGGGGAATTTAATATTTTTTCATATTTCAAATTATATACACAAGTTGGGTATAACTGATCCCACGTGTGCACATGCTTTTTATAGGGAAGAGTCGCGTATGGAATTCAAAATAATTTTTTTTAGGTAAAGGGCCAAGTTTGAAGGGAAAGGGCTGCCCAAGGCCATAACTCAGAGCATCAAGTATAAAAAGGTGGAAAATGATACTATAACAGATGCCCCTTAATATATGAGGTCATAAGGGGTCCATGATGGTCGAAATGTATTAAGTCTATAAAAAGAATCATGCGAGGAATTAGGAGTTCACCAGATTTTAGCCTGCCAAAAACCAATGGAAGAGATTAGAAAGTAATCTCTGTCTGAGGCGGGCATATCCATGCTCAGTGAAAGTAAAAGATGTCCGCATATAAAGTATGGAGCAGATCCAATGTGTATACAAGTACAAAAGAATCTTCTAAGTACATAGTGGATCATCTGATCACAACCTCAAAAGTACATATCAAGGTCATGCCATAGTATAACATATAGAAGAACTAATCAATGATGCTGAGAAAGCTATCTGATCACTGAAGTCACATAACTAAATCTCCAAGTACCAATTCATAAAGAGTAGGATAATGGTACTTCACGCAACTCAGGTGCCAAAACATAAGATTAAGTTGTGATGAACTACAACATATAAGGTGGATGGTGTCACTGGCAGAAAACTGAAGGAGTTGTCAAATGAACCAAAGCGTGCTAATGAAAACCCGAGGTCTTCACTGATCACTATGGTACATTTCTACATTATGGGAATAAATGAGTTGAAGTCGACCATGTGAGAAATCATTTGATTACCGGTCATTGATGTATACCATTAACAAACACGAGACAACTCATTGATAATGATGATGAGAGTCAAGGTACCTCAGTAAAATATAACAACTGTGAATGAATGAGTTGAAGTCGAACAATTGAGAGAATCTACCAATAAGGAGAAATTGATGTATTCTCACTGTCGATGGTGAAGGAGTCTGCCATTGATGACTAAAAACCCTAGGGTAATGAAAAAAGGAATCTAGACCTTGTTCCTAGAACAATGAGTTGGAGTCGATGGGAAAATATCTACTAGAAGGAAGGCATTAAGGCATCCCACATCAATCTAGCGCGAGTGCAACCCGCAGGCCAATAATTTGGAAGGAATTAGATGAAGAAAGATGAAGTAACCAACCTGAAGCACGTTTCCGGTGTACACAAAAAGTGGCTAGCACATGACAGAAACCCTCTAAACCAACCAATAATGAAAGCTAACACGAAGGTGAGGAATCCATCAATAGGGTCAAATGGAAACCAAGGTACTGCACAAATCCCAATGTGTGATAATGAAAGCTGACGTCGAACACAAGGGAAACCAATCAGTCAAAGACCCATGATGTTGATCGATGCTGAGCATAAAGTCACCTATCAATGATGGAAATAGGGCCAGGGTGCAGCTTTAGGCCTACTCTCAGAGCAATTTGTCGAAGTCAATAAGAGAAAAACCACCAACAAGAAGTCAATGGAGACCTTCTTAACTAGCACGAGCAAAGGACCAAATAGCTGATGTGATAGAACATAACTCTGACAGACCGGGTATGGTCGATTGAAAAATGAGTCAAGAGACACCACAAAAAGGCCGACTTAGGTTTACTTCCCTTGAACAAAATCATGACTCGAATGTGACTATATGGCATCATATGATAACTTTGTATAAGTTTTTCATGCAGGAGGCATAAAAAAATCCTCCATATGATTGGAAGAGATAACCAACCGGGGGAGTACTAACTCGATAAAAAGGTTATGGCTATCCTAAGTCAAACTAAAGCCCATCCCAATAGAGAAAAAACTTTTCTTTTTGTGCTTTGTTCAAAGGTGACACAAATGACTCAAGCTGCCATCAATTATGAAAGTAATGTCCCATTCCCTCTCTTTTTTTAAATATATATATATTTTTTGTCTTTTTCATATTGAAATCTTGAAAAGGAATAAAATAATGCCTATAGTATAATGGAAAGAATGAGTATCAGAATACATATGCACTAGTTCCTGGGATTGAAATAATCCTACACTCAATGAAAGGTGGCGGAAAACCTAAATGACACTCACAGGAATGTGCTCTCCATGGGAAAAGGGTGTCAAGTTGCAGATGCTAAGTGATTGCAAGGTTGATTTTGCAGAAAGACATGGTCAAAAAGTGGCTTATACACGAGTCCAAGTGAAGCCGACTTAAGGCTAAAGGATACAAATAGTCAACATGCAATGTAACAAAACAACTAAACAAGAGGGAGCCTCTAGGGTATAAAGCCATAAAGATAGAGAGGAAGAAGGAGAATGAAGCTTCATCGCAAAGGTCATGGTGAGACTAAAGAGGACTCCCAAGCATACACAATTTTTGCAGCATGGGAAACATATGCTAGTGAGGATCTAACTAGGAAGCCCATGTAAAGGATGGCTCTACCATCATTTCATAATTTTATAAGTCAGCGAGTAAAAATGTAATATTCCCAAATGGGGAAGCAACAATATATGAAAAAAATAATGGAGAGAACAGTGAATAAATCAACACACCATGTTAGGTCCCTATATCACTAGTATAGCCCCTTATTATTGTTAGTGTAAGCCCCTTATTGTTATTATTGTACCCTTGTAACCCCCATTTTGTTATTATTGTGCCCTTAAATTATTATTGTTAGGTCGGCTAGGATTACATTGTGGCCCACTAGGATTACATTATTGCCCCATGGACTCCTATATATAGAAAGGAGGTTTTGTAAATTGTATCATCCAAGAATTGTTCATTTATGTAATGTATTGGAGGTTTCCCCCTCGAAGTAGCTTATTTCTAAGGCATTGATATCTCTTTTCTTCTATTTTTGGAGCTGGTTACACAACATTTGGTATCAGAGCTTTGGATTCTAGGGTTTCGCTGCTCCAAACAGGTCATCGTGGAATTTTCGCTATAAATTTTTTTCTACGAAGTTTCAGAAGCTGAAATTTTTAGGGTGCGAAGAAACAATCCTGAGGAAGCTTGTGTAAAAATTTCAGATTTTGGTGCGCAATAATTTCGGAGATATGATCTGTGGAAGTCAGGTATTTTTTCAGGCTCCTAAACAGGTCATCGTGGCATTTGCGCTATAAAAATTTTTCTACGAAGGTTCAGAATCTGAAATTCATATGGTGCGAAGCTGAAATCCTGAGGAAATTCATCAAAAAATTTCAGAGCTTGGTTCGCAATATTTTGGGAGATATGATCTGTGGAAGGTAGTGCGTTTTCAGGCTCCTGAATTTCATCTCAAAGAGGTGATCGTGGGAAAAGTTCAATAACTCTCTCTCTGAAGATTGGATTGGAGTGCCGTCAAAAGTATTCACAAGTACACGGCTTTTAGTTTCTTTGCTATCAATTTCAGAAACAAAGGAAAAAACAGTGACACGTGGCAAGTCGTACAATTTCGCTCTACTGAACCAGTCCAGAATTAGGTCATTGTGGGAGATTGGACACAACTTTGTCTTGGAGAATCAAAATCAGGTCAGACCTGTGGCATTTGAAAGAAGCTTCAGAGGGATACTACAGGGATGAATTTCAGATATCGAATATTTTCAATTACAAAGATAATTCAATTTCAATATCGAGCTCCTCAAAGCTAGTAAAAGGTGTGTATTTTTTTTCCGAATTGCATAAGTCTTGTTTGAAGAATCAAGTTGAATTGATTCCAAGGGAATCTTGTAGAATAGATATCAATATTGGATTCTAAAATGGCCCCTAAAAAGAATTCAACACCCATTAAGCCTTCGGAAGGCTCTACTATGACTCATGAAGATGAAGAATTGCAACATGATCTATCAAAATTACAAGAGCAAATGCAACAGTTTTCACTCTCGCAAAGAGCAACAAAAAATGAAATGGAAGTTTTGAAGAAAGGCATGGAAGTGAAGATGGATAGTTTGAAGAAAGGCGTGGAAGCTAAGATGGATGACATGAAAGACAACATGGAAAACATGAAGAGTGATCTAAAAGCATACATGGAAGGCTTGATGACAAGCTTAAAACCGGAAATGATTCCCTAATGGCGGAAATATAGGAGAAGAACCTCCCGATGAAGAACAAAATAAATGTTGGTGTGATTTCATAAACTCGAATGTTGGGCGGAAGAACCACCATATTCAAAAATGGATGAGAGTTTGATGGAAAGGATCACGTAACATGGATACTACGGATGGAGCAATATTTTGATCTCCATAACGTGCAAAACACACAAAAGGTACGCGTGCAACTTTACATTTAGAACAAAATACATTTGTATGGTATCAATGGCTCTCTCGTAAAGAAGTGTCACTTGGTCAATTTTTACGGAGAAATGATAGCACATTATGAGGATACAAAGAGCAACACCTTCTTTAGTCAATTGATAAATCTCAAACAAAAAGGTTTAGTGGGGGAGCACATTGAGGACTTCCAAAAATTGAATATAAGGGTAACTGATATTACAGAGGAACAGAGGATTGATCTCTTCATAGATACTTTAAAGGATAACATCCAACATGAAGTTCGCATTTTGGAACCTGATTCATTGGAAAAGGCATTCAGGTTGGTAATAAAAATTAAATGTAAAATTATGGCGACAAGGAAGCCTACCACTCACTTCTATAAAGAGGGAAGTGTTTCTACTCCTAGATTTCAACAACCTACAAGGTTGACACCACAACAATTGGAAGAAAAAAAGAGCAAAAGGGCTTTGCTACAGTTGTGATAGAAAATACACTAAAGGTCATAAGTGTCTTTGAGAGAAATTATTTTACATAGATTGTGAAAGAAAGAAGAAAATGAACAAGAAGAGGATCAAGAAGAGGAACCACCCTAGAAAGAAGCAAAGTAGATAAGAGCCATAACAAGTGGCAAATGCTGCTTGCTTGGGAATTACCACTCCTCAAGCTCTCAATATAGAAGGACATATCAAGAAGAAAAAGGTAATAGTGTTGATTTATTCGAGTAGTACCCATAATTTTATTCATTGTAAGGTAGCCAAGGAATTGAATTGTTTCCTATACCCATCATCAAAATGTCAAGTGATGGTTGCAAATGGAGGAACTATAAATTGCTCTGAAAAATGCCATAATATCAAGCTAACCATAGGGAAAAATGTGACTCTCCGATAGCACCATTCCTATGGGATGGGCGTGTTGTACTAGGAATACAATGGTTACAATCTTTAGGGACGGTAGCTTTTAATTTTCAAACTTTTCTTGAAATTTTTTCGAAGGAAAGGAAGTCGAATTACGAGTGTTGCGGCTTGGAGAGGGGATAATAAGCTCTAATGTCTTGTCAGCTTCTAAGAAAAGAAAAAAGCGAGGCGTAATTGCTGATATGCTCACTAGAAGTTCCAACATCAAAATCATCTATTTCCACAGATCTAGAAAAATTCTTGGACAATCATTCCAAGGTTTTTTAAACTCCGAAAGGACTCCCACCTATTCGTAATTATGATCATGCTATTCATTTGATTCCAGGAAGTGTTCCTCCAAACATCAGGTCTTATAGATATCCTTATGTCCAAAAGAGAGAAATTGAACGTATGATTGCGAAAATGTTAGAGGCGGGTATAATTCAACCTAGTCAAAGTTATTTCTATGCTCCTGTAGTATTGGTACACAAGAAGGATGGATCATGGCACATGTGTCCAGATTATAGGGAGCTCAATAAGCTCACCATTAAAGACAAATTTCCCATTCCTGTGATTGATGAATTATTGGATGAATTACATGGAGCAATTTATTTTACCAAGCTGGATCTTTGTTCAGGATATCATCAAATTAGAATGAAGACTGAAGATATTCCAAAAACAGCATTTCAAAATCATGAGGGTCATTGTGAATTTTTGGTCATGCCTTTTGGCCTTACCAATTCACCTTCTACATTTCAAGGGTTGATGAATTCCATTTTCAAACCCTTCCTTAGAAAATTTGTGTTGGTATTTTTTGATGATATACTAATCTACGGCAGGTCTTGGAAGGATCATGTTGAACATGTTGACGGTACTCAAACTATTGCGGGAGAAACAATTATATGCAAAAACATCCAAATGTTTCTTTGGAGTACAAGAGGTGGAATATCTGGGTCGTATTATGTCTCACGAGGGTGTTAAAGTAGGCCCTATCAAAATTAAAGCCATTAAGGAATGGAAAGTTCCTTTAACCATAAAACGATTCATGGCGAGATTTCCGGTTAACGAGGGGTATTATTGCAATGGTGCTAAGAATTATGGGAGAATAGCGGCGCCTCTAACAACATTATTGAAGAAAGATGCATTTTCATGGACTCCTGAAGCAACTAAGGCCTTTGAACATCTTAAAGAGGCAATGTGCCTAGCACTGGTCTTAGCTACGCCAGACTTCACAAAACCTTTATTGTGGAATGTGATGCCTCAGGAAATGGAATTGGTGTGGTTTTAATGCAAGAAGGAAGACCCATTGCTTTTTAAAGTCGTCAAATCAAAGGAAAGTATTTACAGAAACCTATTTATGAGAAGGAAATGTTAGCAATACTACATGCACTAAAGAAATGGAGAACTTACCTAATGGGAATACACTTCAAGGTAAAAACCGATCATGATAGTCTTAAACACTTTTTGGAACAAAGACTATCGTCGGAAGAGCAGCAAAAATGGGTCACAAAGATGTTGGGTTATGACTTTGTAACCATTTAAAAAAAGGGAAGCAAAATGTTGTTGCGGATGCACTCTCAAGAAGGGATGAGAATGTGGAAGCATTTCTCCAAGCCATTTCTATTATCCAACCTAGCTAGAAAATTTAATCAAGGAAGGAATGAAAGAATGATGAATAGGTGTGGACACTCATTCAAAATATGTTGCAAGATCCTAGTACATCTGACACATTTATCTAGAAAAATGACTCATTATGGTACAAATATCACTTATATCTATGTAATAATTCCCAACTAAAACAAAATATTCTTCTGGAATTGCACACTTCTCCTTTAGGAGGACACTCGGGATTTTTAAAAACTTACCACAGGGTGAAGAATGAATTTTTTTGGGATGGCCTTAAATCTGATATTCAAAATTTTTTGGTGGAATGTTTGGTTTCCCAGCAGAATAAAGTGGAGACAATTAAGACCCCAGGAATTCTACAACCTTTATCCATTCCAAGTCAACGTATGGAGGAGATTTCAATGGATTTTATCACAGGTTTACCTAAGTCCAAAGGAAAGAATGTCATCATGGTGGTAGTTGATAGACTTACCAAGTATGCACACTTTTGTGCATTATCTCATCCATTTAAAGCAAGTACAGTTTCTACTACATTTATGGACATAATTCAAAAGCTACATGGAAGCCCAAGGGTTATTGTGAGCGACAGATATCCCATTTTTACTAGAAATTTTTGGACGGAGTTGTTTTCTTGTTTGGGTACTCAATTAGCTCATAGCTCATCTTATCATCCTCAATCTGATGGTCAAACTGGGATAGTAAATAAATGTTTGGAAGGATCTCTTCGTTGTTTTGTATCTGATAAACAAACACAATGGGTCAAGTGGTTACCCCTTGCTGAATGGTGGTATAACACTTCCTTCCATGCTACAGCAAAAATGACCCCATTTATGGCACTTTATGGATATCATCCACCATCCATCACATCTTCTTTAAGGGAAAATTCTAGGGTTCAAGCAGTGGAAGATCACATCGAGCATCAACAAGAAGTTCTCCAACTCTTAAAGGATAACCTAAATTTGGCACAAAATCAAATGAAACAACAAGCAAATCAACATCGCAGCGAGAGAAGTTTTGATGTAGGAGATTGGGTATTTTTATGGCTGCAACCATACAAACAAATGTCCCTCAATCAAGATAAGAAGGAGAATAAATTATCGCCCCGATCCATCTATGGTCCTTACGAGGTGTTGCAAGGTGTACTATGGCATACAAATTGGAGCTTCTGCTTCTTCGCGAGTACATCCGATTTTCCATGTTTCATGCTTAAAGAAGGTTATAAGTGAAGATCTTCAGTTCAAAACGATGTGCCAGAACTTTGTAGGAAGGAAAATCATGTTGTCTTGGGCTTGAGTCATGGAAAATTAACTAGAAGCAACCTACGAGTGATCAATTTAGGTATCTCATCAAGTGGAAGAACTGCAGAAGATTCTACATGAAGATGAGAATTTTATATGGAAGCACCCAGAGCTACTCAAGCGTTGAGGACAACACTTTTTTGAAGGAGAGGGGGATGTTAGGTCCCTATATTACTAGTATAGTCCCTTATTGTTGTTAGTGTAACCCCCTTATTGTTATTATTGTACCCCTGTAACCCCCATATTGTTATTATTGTGCCCTTAAATTATTATTGTTAGGTCGGCTAGGATTACATTGTGGCCCCATGGACTCCTATATAGAAAGGAGGTTTTGTGAATTGTATCATCCAAGAATTGTGCATTTATGTAATGTATTGGAGGTTTCCCCCTCGAAGTGGCTTATTTCTAAGGCGTTGATATCTCTTTTCTTCTATTTTTGAAGCTGGTTACTCAACACACCATGATATGAGAAAAATGTACAAATATCTTTTTAAACATATCAGCAAATAATAGGCACAAGATCTTGAGGATCAAGTCACTCAAGCAATATAGAACAAGCCTCTACAATTAAAATATGTCAACCTATGAGAAATGACTGCCATACAAATTCCTTGAGCTAATACAACACAGTTTTAGGGCATAAACTACTGCATAAATATGGATCAATGTAGATCTATTGTTATATAGCTCAAATAATTCTAGGAGTGAAGATCTAGCCTCTTAGACACCTTTCCAAGAGAACCCGGGAAGGGTTTCCAGAAATACTCTCAAATACAAATAGTGATCTACAGCCCTAGGAATAAAGAGTCATTGCAACTGAATCTCATGAAATAGAAGGCTGAAATAATATGGAGCTGATGTAGATCTCCTCCAAATATCTCCTCCAATGAAAGGCTAAACCCTTCACCTAGAAGAAAACACTCTAAAAGAGCCAATAGATCCTTTGAAACTGCCCTCCAAAATAACGCAATTCTTGACTGAAAATGTGATGTCACTGGATGTAATAGCTTGGCTGGATGCCAAAGATCTGAAATATTCCCAAGGGCCTTCCTTGTTGATCTCCCAATGGAAGGAATCCTTCCTCCACTACAAAACTAGGTCAAAAAATGGAGATTTCTCTCTTCCACTGCTACACCCTTGTAACACAACCCAACTCTAAATAGAACTCTGTTTTACATGAAGAATGAAGCTTGTCTAGAATGATGGATATGTGGAAATGATATAACAATAATATTCCAAGAGGACTCTCAAGGAAAGAGGTGGGATTCCTGACCGGGAACACCCTGTGCTAAACACCACTGCAATCTTAGCTAAACAACTGAAGAGAGCAACAAAGTCTAAACAAACATATAAAAATAATAATCCAAAAACATAACCCCATATGGCTGCCATCCTCTTCCTTATATAAGTTATGAGCTTCCTCACCCTTGGCCCCACTCAATTAGGTCACTACCTCCATGTAATCAATCTCCCTCCAAAAATGTGCTGTCCTACCATGAATGCCACTCCTCCATAACAACACTATTTGATTTGGTCAAAGTTGACCCAGTCTTCATGCTCCATCCCCTTTTCACACCTAAGGGTCTTCAATCCAGCTTTTAGATGACCTCCATTCACACTAGGAGTGCCTTTTATTCCTTCTAAGGATATTTATGGGTCGCCATACCCTCTTATTCTACTATCTAGGAGCAAAATCAAAATTTAATATTCCAATTAGCTATGTGCTAATTTAGGAATATTACAGTCCTCCCCTCCCAAATTTTGCTTGTCCTCAAGCAACTGGAAGGATAGAACTGAAGGGCCTCTCCTCTTCCTCCTGTAGCATCCTCATATGATAAATTCCTCCAATGAGAAAGGTAATGTCTCATCAATAAGTCTCCTAGTTGCTCCTCCCAAGTGTATAAGTATGCCTTTGGTGAAAAATATAATGGCTCTCATCATGAACAAGTGGGATATCCATGGAAGTAGCTGTATGTGGTCTAAAGGCCTTGTTGAGGCATGGAACTTGAAATATATTGGGAACTATCATTCCCATATGAAGCCTCCATCCCCAATCTATCATCCACAAAAATTGAGTGACCCTCCAACATGGAAACTCATTAAAAATCTCCTCCACCTTAAGCTCAAGCAAAGAAGGTGAGCTGCATTGTTGAACTTGATAGACCAAATGGCCTACCCCACACTGTCTCTCTCTCCACTTATGGAAAGTGTGGAGTTGCTGTTGATATTGGGTCGCACTCAGGATACAAAAGGACAACTGGATCTCCAAGGACCCCTCCTCTAATTTCATGAGCCCAAACCATTCCATACAACGTGAATGGTACATAATTACCATGTCGTATCCAAATCAGAAAATTGCTGAAGGTTATATGCAAGTTTGGATGGTACCAATGGTTTTTCCAGTGGATACAACATAGTATTACCAACCGCTATTTTAGAACATCATGTGGCAAGTTGTCTCCCAACAAGTTTCTAGCTATGCATGTTTTCTCATCTACTATGAGGAAGTAAATGACATGATATATTAGCTAAGCATAATAAGAATAGCATCACACTTGCCCAAGTTCATACAAAGAAGGGCTATCTCCATCATAAATGTTTATCCTAGAATGACCATGAAACCCAAAGATAATCTTGCCCTCTTGTGGAGCAATGCATTGTACATAGATGGTGAGAGAATGCAAATAATTTATGAAATGATCAATAAGTACAGAAATACATTTATTACCATGCATTGTGAGTAAGCTGAATGTGAGGTCCATCGATGAGCCCTCCCATGAGAATATCCTCATAAAGGTTTGAAAAATGAAGGGATGCATACTCCCCTTGGAACACTCCATCAATAGAAACATACTTCCAAGTGACAACGTTGTTAGCCTTAGTGATAAGGCTCTTGCCACTCCATGAATCCATTCTTTGACATGAAATATGCCAAAGTCATCCACCATCATGCTTCTATGTGTGGAAGGATCCTTCCTATGTGGAAGTACCTCCTGATCCTCCAAGTCTAAGGAGTAGCCCCTTTGCACCATGATAGTGCCATCACCTACTCCTGCAACATAATTAAAATCATGGGAGAAAATCAACCCATACTCTCCCAAGAGCTTCCAAAGAAAAAAAAACTCTTGTTGCCTCTCCACACCATCACCATATAAAATATAGAGCAACAACATGATGGTTGACATGAAAGAATCACATCACCCCAATACACATAAACTCCTTGCTGCCATATGATGCAAGTGCCATGCCAAGTCCCATCCAAGAACCTAATCTTTGAAATAGAATATGTCATATGATGACCAAACTCTTTCAAGAGTAACCAATGCAACCTTGACTCCTGCTGCCCTGTGTCATATATCTGTAAGTGGCTTTCCAGCCTCTTGCTCATCAACATCACCCATCCAACCAATGGTGAGTGTCTATCATCATGCTCAAACTTTCTATTCCTTCAATGGAGAATACCATCCTCCCAAGTCATATTTCTATCTTTGCATTTCATGGGATGTTGAAATAAAATCTCCTGGAGATCTCCAAATCAAGACCACTCATCAATGACCAAGTTGAATCCATAAGGATCCAAATAATATGTAGGCAGAAAATTATTATCAAGATGTGAAGTGCTCATCAAGAAGTACCCATCATAATAATGGAAGATGTCATCCCTCATAATATGCCCTCCATCAACCATATGCCTATCCTCTGCTATACATGTAGAAATGTCATTGGAATGCTCCAATAATGGTTGGGCCCCCAATTGATCACTGCTGCTCAATGACGATGCTGCTAATCTCCATAATGGTGCATCTACTATCTCATTATCATGCTCAATGTTGAGCACATAGTTCTGCATTTCTTTGGTCAGGACAATGTTCATCCCATCCTCCAAAATTCTACAATCCAACCCCAAGATTTGTGTGCAGCTGAACAATGATACACTAGGATGACTGTATATCTCCTCCTTGAAAAAATCAAGGGTCTTCAGCGCAGTGATAGTCTACTGCTCCAAATCAGTAATGTGCTTTGATCCTAGGTCATGCATTTGCCATGATAGCATTTTTCCATAATCCTCCATATGATGTGCCGAAATATTAGGAAATGGACATATGTGCATACCTTGGTAAATCTTGGGAACATATTGTACTACTACAAGGGTTCCTTCCTCTGGTGTGATGGCTTCCCCAACTACTGATGATGATGGCTGCTCTTCTATGGCTGTATCAACACTGGTACAAGTCTCCTCCTCCTCATGCATCTCCAAAATAGTGCATGGGACTCTAAATGTCAAGAGATCAAGACTAGTTTGCAAAGATGCAAGGGTTATTTCTCCGGATGCAAGTGCTCTTGCAGCAAGTGGTGGTGAAGGTCTCTTCCCCTCTGATTTCTTCTTGTCAAAATTTTTGATCAACCTTTGAGTAAAATCTGCATATGCAGTCACTCTTGCATGACTCAAATGGATGAACCACCAAATGTTTGCTTCACCCTCAAGGTGCAACGCTGCAATCTCAACAACTTCTCTTTCTACCAATATATGTAGTAGTAATAATGCATCCAACTTCATTCCCCAAGCTCTTGTTGTACATGTGGAAGACCCATCAAATGTAGGTAATATAAATATATTTTTGCAAGGTCTTCTTTCTTATTTGAGCTAAATGAACTTTGGGAGAGTTAGATTCTCCTTGAAAGCTCTAGGTTGAGACTTATATTCTGCAGGATACTCACTTAGAATATCATGATCTAAGTTTCCTCCATATCCATGCCTCTTGTCTTCATCTTCAAAAGGAAATGGAATAGCATGTTTCTTTGGATATCTATGCAATACTGGATCACCTTTTTGCTGATAGGACGTACATGGACATTCCTCATCTTGAAACCCTAGTGTGGTTTCACTTCTTTCTCCATTTTTCTTTGCTTGAACTCCTTGCTGAGGTCCCTCTTAGATCTGAAAAGAGATGAGATAAAATTCATTCTTTCCATCATTCTGATCTCTTTCTCCTTATTCTTATTCTCCTGATAGCATAACGGATGAGATCCACAGGTTGAGCCAAGATTATGCTCTGATACCACTATAATATTCCCAAATGGGGAAGAAACAATATATGAACAAAATAATGGAAAAAATTATGTATAAACCAACACACCATGATATGAGAAATGTACAACCATCTTATTAAACATATCGGCAAATAATAGGCACAAAATCTTGAGGATCAAGTCACTCAAGAAATATAGAACAAGCCTCTACAAAAAAAATATGTTAGCCTATGAGAAATAGCTGCCATACAAATGCCCTGAGCTAAGAAAACACAGTTTTAGGGCACAAACTGCTGCATAAATATGGATCAATGTAGATTTTCTTCTATATAGATCAAATAATGCTAGGAGTGAAGATCTAGCCTCCTAGACTCCTTTCCAAGAGAACCCGGGAAGGGTTTCCAGAAATACTCTCAAATACAAATGGTGATCTATAGCCCTAGGACTGAAGAGTCACTACAACTGAAGCTCATGAAATAGAAGGCTGAAATAATATGTATCTGATGTAGATCTCCTCCAATGAAAGGCTAAACACTTCACCTAGAAGAAAGCACTCTAAAAGAGCCAATAGATCCTCCTCTGAACTGCCCTCCAAAATTCCTAACTGAAACTGCACTGTCACTAGATGTAATAGCTTGGAAAGATGCCAAAGATATGAAATATGCCTGAGGACCTTTTTTGCTGATCTCCCAATGGAAGGAATCCTTCCTTCACTGCAAACTAGCTCAGAAAATGGAGATTTCTCTCTTCCACTGCTACACACCTACAACACAACCCAACTCTAAATAGAACTGCGTTTTACATGAAGAATGAAGCTTGAAAAAAATGCCGGATATGTGGAAATTATATAACAATACTCTTCCAAGAGGCCGCTCAAGGAAAGAGGTGGGATTCCTGACTGGGAACACCCTGTGCTAAACAACACTACAATATTAACTAAATAGCTGAAGAGAGCAACAAAGTCTAAATAGACATATCAAAATAATAATCCAAAAACATAACCCCATATGGCTTCCATCCTCTTACTTGTAAAAGTTATGAGCTTCCTCACCCTTGGCCCCACTCAGTTAGGTCACTACCTCCATGGAATCAAACTCCCTCCAAAGCTACGTTGTCCCACCATGAATGCCACTCCTCCATAACAACGCTGTTTGATTTGGTCAAATTTAACCCAGTCTTCATGCTCTAGCCCCTTTTCACACCGAAGGGTCTTCAATCCAGCTTTTAGATGACCTCCAATCACACTAAGAGTGTCTTTTATTCCTTCTAATGAGATTTATGGGTCCCCATACCCTCTTATTCTACTATCTAGGAGAAAAATCAAAATTTAATATTCCAATTAGCTATGTGCTAATTTAGGAATATTACAGAAAATGGTTTTAAAAATCATAACATGATGGGATCGACCCTATGGCAACATATCGCAATATGGAGGCTACAATGCAGAATGTAATGGAAAAGAGATTTTCCATAACCTATATGCTAGTGCTGAAAATGATACCTTCCATGATGGGTTAGCAGTCATGGAATCGAAGCGGTAAAAAATTTCTCAAAGCCTTCAATTTTTCCTGAAAAACAACCTGTCCCAACACTTGAAGCTAAAAAAGGTCATAAAGTTTAAACAATTTCTAAAAATAGACATAAAATTTATAAAAGTGGCTTTTGAAAATTTTGAAATTTGAATATAAATAGACTCTTTTGACTTACATTTGTCATGCATTGTGCGTTTGGAGAAAAAATCTCTAGAGAAAAAAATCAACAACCTCAATTCACCCAATTTCTGTAGCGGATCACTATGAATCTTCCAGGTAATCCCCTCAATCAAATTCTCAGTGAATTTCCTAATCATTTCAAGTATTTTTCAAGTGATTTGACCTTAGGAATTCCATTTTTAGATTTAACCTCTGCGTATACACATTATGAACATATTTAAGTCATGTGTACACATGACTGTATGAAAGTAACTCGCATATGAGCAACACAATTTTTTGAAACATGGGTTTGATGAAATAAAAATCTTGAATGATACAACATGCTTATCAGCTGGAGAGAAAGGGAACATAGTGAAATTGACAATGAAGTGATGGAAGATCCATTGGCATTGTATGCCCTTAGAGGATGTGGTTTATTGAAATTATTCAAAATGTCGAGCTTGAAAAAAAATACAAGATTCCTTGAAATTCTTGTAAATAACTGGGATTTAGAAGAGGATGCCTTTATTATTGATCAAATTCCCCTACGGATCGAGGTAGAGGATATATATTTCATCACTAGAATTTCTCGAAGAGGAGATCCAGTAAAATTGCAAGGGAAGGCCCTAGGAGAACTCAATGTGGATGACTACTTTTGCTTTTACTGTTCAGCAGATACTGAGAAGGTAGGGACTCAGATCATGATCAGAGATGTAGAGGGACTACACATGAGAATCCTTTTTTTCAAAATTTTCAGGGTAGATGGATCAACATATTTGTATCAAGCATCATGAGCTACAATGAGTTTGGCGACAGATTTCCTAACCACATTATATGATTGACGACAACTCTAATGACCAATCTAAAAAAGAAGTTGACTTATTTTTGGAAGAACAAGACAAAGAACTTTGGATATGGTACAATCCTTTGCACTTTATTTTTTGAGAGATTACTTGGGTTTTGACCCAAGGTGATTTCAACTATTAGAAACCCAAGAGATACATGCATAGCAAGGTGGGTTGACTTGATGAAAAGACTAGGGGGTGGTGAGGTCCCGAGGACTACCTTTGATGATGAGTTTTTCCTCTGGTGGGGAGAACAAGTAATCTCCATTATGGACTACCCCTACGTAGGTATGGACTTTAGAGCATACCTAGATCTGACGCTTCCACCTAGTGCTACACGGGGATCCATTGGTAATATTATTATTAAGATTTTTGTGTCATTTGATTTCTTTTTGGATTTTCAAAAAATATTAAATGAAATTATTTTTTATAAGACAAAATTATTGATCATGACATAGATGTGGGACCAGTAAGACTCGAGGGTTTGTCAAGGCATAGGCATCGTAGAAGAGACACAGAAAATTCCATAGCTGACATTGAGAGAGTCCTTCATGCCATACAAAAGAACTTTGAGGTTTAACCTGCCAGGTGCCTATGGCTGGAGTGGAGGATCTGCTTGAGGCTATGCAGAGGCATGTGGTTGGTGTACCATGAGAGTGGGTGCGACTTTTCAGATGTGTGCCAACTTCCATAGTCTTCTTTTGTGATGCTCATCTAGGGAAGGGCCCTCAGACATAGAATTAGGACGACTTGATATATTTTGTGATAGACATGATAGCGCATAAGCCCTAATTTTGTAGGACATTTTGTCCCAATTTTGTATAACATTTTGAACATATGACTCTTATCTATATATAGACACTTTTGTGATGTGACTCTCATATATACAAATGATGATTGATTATTTTTTGTTTTTAATGTGATGAATGAATTATATGCCAATCTAATTCTTGATTAGCTATGGAATCAACAAATGTGTTTTCTGATCGTGGAATATGAATGAATGTAGTAAAATTAAATGATCTCTGTAATAAAGATACTCTCATAAATTGGCAATATAAATAAGGATCCCTGACTTGATAAATGTTATTTAATTAAGACACCACCAGTTGTGAATCCAAGTATACTACTAACGAACCAACACCAAGAGATATTGATTCAGATAGTAGATTAAAAACAACAGTATATTCGACAACATTATTCAAGGTAGGATCGATAGATATGCCCCTTGAGACTAACCACTGACCGGATGGATGGTAAATTACCCAAGCCGCGAAAGTTAAATTCGAGGTATGTCGACTAGCACCATCGACAAATCCTAAATAGATCATATCATCCATAGATACTTGCCAAGGAAGATAAAAAAAATTAATGTCGCAACAAAAATGATAGAAATATATGTACATAAAATAAAATAGGTACAAGACCAAAGTAAATGCTAGGCACAAACCTAGGCATAATACTTCTTAAGATAGAGCCCATTTATGGGCTCTGCCAGCTCATTTCCATTAAAATCAACCAATTCGTAGCATCCTTTTTTGAATACTCTTTTAACAATGAAAGGACCGAACCACATGGATTTAAACTTACTTAACCCCAAGGCATCCTTGTCTTGATCATAGATCAGGACAAGGTCGCCTTCAGAGAAAACCCTAGGTCGTATAGTCTTATCATATTGAACCTTAACCCTTTTCTTATGAGCTTCGTTAATAGTGGTTGTGTCTCGACGCTACTCATCGAGACGTTCTAAATAAATGAGGCATTCTTAAATACTAGTAGTGTATGGAAGAAGTTCAACAACTATCTTAAGAGAAGAAATTTCACATTCCACATGGAAGATTGATTCCAACCCATAAACTAATTGAAAAGGAGTGAAACCAGTTGCAGTCTTAACTGAAATCCGGTATGCCCAAAGTGCAGGAGACAACATAATGTGCCACTTGGATCGAGATTTATTAATCATCCTTGGTAGGATAACCTTCAAGGATTTATTCATGGCTTCCACTTGCCTGTTGGACTGAGGATAATAAGGATATGAATGCTCCTGCCGGAAGCATAACTTAAGAGCCAATTCAGCCATCATGGAGTTCTAAAAATGACTACCATGGTCAGTGACAATCTCTTTAGGAATACCGAAATGGCAAATGACTTAGTTGAAAAGAAACAGGGTTGTTGTTTCACCATCATTCACAAAATTAGGCATAGCCTCAACCCACTTAGTGAAGTAGTCCAGTACTAAAATGATATACTTATGACCCTTTGCAGGAGGCGGGTTACAAATTGTAAAATAAATTCCCCACTTTTTGAACCGGCCAACGATAATAATAGGAAAGAGCAGAGCTGGATGAACATGCATCTTGCAAGTATAGACTTGACAAGGATGACATTTTTTGACCGCTTCAACATAATATTTGAAGATCGAAGGCCAAAGATATCCAGCTCACAGAATTTTTTGGGCTATAGAAAGCCCCGATAAATGACGACCACAAGCTCCACTGTGGCAACCATTCAATACTAACTCAACTTCTTCTAGGGTTAAGCAACGTCTAAGGATTGAATCAACCCCGTGACGATATAAAGTGTCACCAATGATAATATAACTTTTAGCCAAGTGACGCAATTTTCTTCTCTCATCCTTTGAAAAAGTGAGCGGAAACTTCAAAGTCTAAAGATATATAATAATATTCCCATACCAAGGATCTTGTGAAAAAATAAGGAAAATATGTTCATCAGGGAATGTTTCCTCATAAACTATCTCTTCTCCATAAGGCAACTCCAAGATTAATTATGCAAATATTAAAGATTTCTTGGATTTAGTAGACAAGAACTCGAGATCGAATTCTTGTAGAATAATAATCCATCTATTATATTTTCCCCCAATCTCTCGCCTACTGAGAAAAAACTGAAATGGATTGATAGCTACCAAAACAAAAGTTTTGTGAAGCAGAATGTAATGTCTAAGTCATTGGAAAACATGTATAGCTACCAAAGATAACTTCTCAACGGGATAATATCGTAATTCAGGACCAACCAAGCCTTGGCTTAGATAATAAATCACATGCTCATAGAGAGCATCGTCTTCCTAAACCATAACCATACCTATGGCTGATTTTTTCGTAGTGAGATACAAGAGGAAATCCCCGCTATAATAGGGTGGACTTAGTAAAGGAGCAGAGGTTAATTATTTTTTCAAAGCATCGAATGAGCATTGAGTGAAGTCATCCCACATAAATGGAACTCTTTTTTTCAATAATCTCATAAATACCTTCGTAATATCAACATACTTGATGATAAATATCCTCAAGAAATTGTCTTTTCCTTGGAGACTCTGAAGTTGATGAATGGTAGACGGGGGAGGCAACTGAAGTATTTCCTCAAGCTTGAAAGGATCTACACGAATCCATTCAATAGACACTAAAAACCATAATAACTAACCAAATGTGATAGTGAAAACACATTTATTCAGATTCAACCAGATTTTATAATAACGACATCCCTTGAAAATCAATCGAAGATGATGAGTATGATCAATTATATTTCGAGAACGGGAAGCTAAGTCATCCAAATAGGCTTCGATGATATGCTTGATATTGTGGAAATCATAAGACATGGCCCGCTGGAAAGTCGCTCCAACATTTTTAAGACCAAAAAACATCTTTTTATATGCAAAGGTACCCCGAGGGAAAATAAAATTTGTATTATGTTGATATTCAGGAAATATAGTAATTTTATTATAACCCAAGAAACCTTCCATGAAGGATAAAATCTCATTCCATGCACATTAATCAATAATATGATCAATAAAGGGTGTGGGGAAATTATCTTTAGGACAAGCCTTATTAAAATCTCTAAAGTCTATGCACACACGGATCGTTCCTTGTTTCTTGTCAACTGGGATTGGATTTGAAACCCACTCAGTCAAAGGAACGGGGTATATAAAACCCACCTTAAGCAACTTCCCAACCTCGACTTTGATAACTGCTACTTTCCTAGGCTTTACTGGCTGAAGATTTTTCCGTATAGTATTAGCATTCTTATAAGTCTTGATCTCATGCTGGACAATTGATGGATCAGTTCCAGGCACTTCCTCATAAGACCAAGTGAACACATCACGAAATTATTTGAAAATATTGGTATAGATTTCAATTTCTTCAGAGGAACACTCGGCTCCAATGAAAATTTTCTCTGTTATATTGGGATCCCTGGAAATGTTCACCGGAATTGTTTCTGAAATGATAGACATATTACCTTCGAAAAAAATATGTGTTGGAGCCAAAGGATTTAGAATTGGGTGAACATGACCAGTTGACGGAGGGCTAGACAAACTTGACCCTACTTCACGCAAATCTAGGAGAGAATATGACCGATGATGCAAATCATCCCACAGTCTTTCCACTCCTTTCATTAATTCTAGGATTTCCTCCTTAGATGGTAAAACAATATCAAGGAATTCCATAGAAGAAGTTGAGTTAAGTGTCCAAGCTGGAGCCACATCTCCATCCAAATCCTCTTGCGAAAGAGGCATTGGATCATAATATGCAGTGCTAAAAATAAATTGATAAGAAATTTTAGTTGCATACATAGGATATGCCATTTCACCCACTTTCCCTTCCTCTAATATGGTCATAGAAGAGGGTAAGGGGGAAGGATATGAAAAATAATGAGTTAGGAAGAACTCTCTTCGGGGAGGAACCTTAGAAGATGAAATAAAATTTAGATGAAAAATAGGAGATGGAAGATCAAAGGTACCCATCAATGAGGAATAGATATCGACTCCTATATTCTTAATAGGTTTCTTGACATCCTTCACCAAGGGAACAATAGAATCAAAGGATGCATTGGAATCTAGCGGAGAATAATCCATTTGATAAACAATAAAAATTATCCCTTCATGGGGAAAACATAGGATGCGGAATAACGATGATATAGTGGAATCCATATCATAAATCCAATTTCGACCCAATAGAAGGTTATAGTCCAAATTAGCATCGACTATTTCTACTTCGATATTGACCACCTTGCCCCCAACACAGATGGGCAAGGATGGAACAATGCCATGTGGCCTGTGAGAATGACCATCAAATGCAGTCTAGAGAGTAGGTGAAGGAACAACTTGAGGAGATCCAATCACTTTCTAACATGAAATAGACATGACCCATGTGGAAGCTCCTTCATAAATTACAATTCGAAAAATATTGATCTTTCGATATGTATATTTAATTTGAAAATCCATATGATGAGGAAGTCTCTTCTTAATATTTGACATGTAAAATGTAATCATAATAGTTTTTTTTTTGGATCTACTGCCCCGATCATAGTGAGCAACACACTTCTTTGTGCTGGGCATGAATGGAGTACCTCTAACACAAACATCACATAATGACTCTGAGCCATATCTTCTATAATGGAGTAGTTCTAAGATTCCTTGGCATTAGGGTTAATCGTCAAACGTTTAGCAAAGCCTTTAGAAATCCGAGGTATAGGCTCAACTGCAGGCCTCTCAATATGGAGTGGCTCGGAAACATCAGGAGAAACTTTATCCTTAGAGGATTATGATTCACCATAATCACGTGAGCTCATTGCAACATCAACATGAGAACTCATCATGTATACATTTTATGGATTTTCCCCTTCTCAGTTGCCCCCTGTGGGAGCTCTAGTATTTGCATTCGTGCCAACAAGAATTTGTTTCCCTTGGGGAAAAGGGTAAGTCAAGACAACCTGGGAACTAGAAGAACCCTGCTGAGCCAACAAGCACTGAGCATCCTGAATCTTAGGGCAAAGATGACTGAGATGGTCTTCAGTGCAAAATTTGCAAGGAAAATTAAATTTATTTTCTTACTCTTTCTTACCTTCCCCAACATTATTGCTAGGTTTGTTTGCATTATCCTTCCCATCCTTATCCTTTTTATTATTACATCCTTTCTTCTTCCCATCAGATTGTTGGTTTCCTTTGGGGTTAGAGGATTGGACAACGTTAATAGTTAATGGTTGGGAAGGCATATACAATGACAATGATGCTTGAATTGAAGAAGGAGTTTGTAAATACAATTGCTACAATTGATTTAAAAGGTTAACCATGTTGTTATTGATCGAACCGAATAGACCATCGGCATGGGGACTTATCTTTAGTTTGGCTAAATCTATCTTGGATAGAGGAGCATTTGGAAAAATATTATTAAGGATCCCAGACTGAGAATATAAAATTTCTAATTGTTGGGCTCTAAAGATAGCTTGATCCTCGGTAAATACCCCAAAAAGTGATACATCCTTTGAGATTTTTGGCTATAAATATTTTAAGAACCATTCGAGAAGGAATTCATTGGGAATATAGGCTTTAATGAACCTATTCCTTATTCTCCATTCCTTAATATGGTTAGAAATGTGAGTTGCCTTATCTTGCTAGAAGTTGGCCAAAATCTCAGTTCCAACATCATACCGAATGGGAAACTGAAAATGATTCAAGAACATAGTAGCCAATTCACCAAATGAAGAACAACTATTCCCAATAAGCTCTATGTACCACTTGGCAGCATTTCCAGTCAAGGTGCATTGAAACAATCTCAACCTAATTGAATCTTCAATAAGGGAGTTAGATAACCACCATAAATGAAAAGTTGTTAAATGGTCAGTTGGATCCTCTCCAGACTTCCCTTCAAATTTTGAAAAATTCGATGGAATCTTGGTAGGAATCGGAGGCCAAGCTGGCTATATCGAATTGGATCATTAGTGATTTTTTAAAGATCTGGCAAATTTAGGGTTGTGTTGCTGCCTAAAAAGGTGCAACAACATCAGGGAAAACGACCTGGTGAGGGACTTAAAAATCATCCCTTATCCGTTTGAGATGGTGGCTCCGACTGGATTTATGGGACTAGTTTCCAAATGAAATATAATTTAGGGGATGGGCGGTATTTTAACTGACCGTGAATTGATAAATGCAGGGTGGCAAGAAGATTAAAAGAAAATAAATATACCTATCTCTATCTCGAGACGAAATACCTTTTTATATGATTTTAAAGAGATGATATTTCATTGAATGCAAATAAAGATTTAACAAACACTTACAAAGATGAAGAAAATTTAAAATAATTGATTTAATTAAATCAATTTAATAAGCACATATCACATCTATTTATTGCATGTATTGAATATGTATAAAAAATGGCAATCGAACTATTCAAAAGTGAATTAATTCTAGATTGTGTTAAAAATATACATATAACAAAACATCATAAGAAAATTCAACTATTTCTCATTTGAAACAGAATATTAACATAAATATGATTTGGTCTTATTTTTATTCTTCTATTATTTATTTTATTTTATTTTAGTTTTCTATTTTTAGTTTTATTTATATTAATTAATTAATTAATTTATTAGATAAAATAAAAATAATTTTAATATTTATATTTTATTTTATTTTTAATTGTAATTTAATTCTTTTATTTTTAATTTAATTCTTTTTATTTTATTGTAGTATTTTATTTATTGATTTATTTAGATTAATTTATTTATTAAAATAATCTAGTTATATTTTTATTTTATTTTATTTTTAATTGTATTTTTATTTCTAGTTTTTTATAATTTTTATTTATTAATTTATTGATTAAAATCCTTTATTTTTATTTTATTTATTTTTATTTTTAGTTATAATTTTTTTTTTGACTTTGACTTTGATTTTTAACTTTCAACTTGTTTCATGGGGTGTTATTTTAGTTTTGATTTTATATTATTTTAGTTTTGATATTTGTTATGTTTCGGGTTCTTTGTATATTTTTATTTATTTTTATTGTTGATGGTTTTTAACTTTTGTAATTTTAAGGTTGGAATAATTTTATTTTTTGGTCTAATTTTTTATTTTTATATTTTTAATCTTATTTTTTGACTGTTGTAATTATTTTATTTTTATTTTTAATTGTATTTTAATTCTAGTTTTATTTATTTATTAATGTTTTTAATGTTTTTTATCTATTGATTAAATCCTTTATTTTTATTTTTTATTTATTTTTTGATTTAGTGATAAAATTTTTTTTGACTTTGACTTTTTAGCTTTTAGCTTGTATTTTTATTTTTATGGTTGACCGTTTTTAAGTTTTGTAATTTTAAGGTTGGCTTAATTTTATTTTTTGGTTTGTTTTATATTTTTATTTTTAATCTTATTTTTTGACCGTTTTTTAACTTTTTAACTTTTCTTGGGTTGTGACCGTTGCTTCTCTCTTCATGTTATAAATGTATATGTCAGATCAACCAATCTTCATTATCTTGATGATGAACTACAATTGGTAGTTCGAAACGTGTCGGTTCCTAATTTTATTATGTGATTTCCCGGAAGATTTATATTTTAAAATAAAAGTACCATATATATGCTAACTCTGCTAATTTTAAAAACAGTATCTGGTCCAACCTTTTCTATTAAGAAAAACTTTAAGAGTACAAAAGTGAAACTTCTATAAAGTCTTCTTTTCAAAATTTTAGGACCCCTTCTTAAAAGACATGAAGGGGTTTATATAATAAAATAAAGAGTACAAAAATAGTAATTACATAAAGATATGAGGAGGTTTAAACAAATCTCCTTAAATTAAGTGAAATTTAAAATAGAAACAAAATTTGGTGGGATGAATCGCTTTTGGATTGTATCACTATCTCATTGGCCATTCATTCCTTTAGTTGATGGATGTTGATCATAGGCTGAACCTCAGGAGGTTAGCCTGACTTGATGAACAATTGTCCTGTATAGACCACATCTGATAGTGGAGGCATCACGTAAGAGGAATTATCTATTAGACAACACAAAATTAGCCACTAGCTATGTGGATTAACCAAATACTTCCAATACTTTTTCCAGTCCAGCTTCTCCAATTTTCTGATGCTTTCCTCTTTTACCTTGGACATTTCCTGCCATTGTCTTATTAAATATTTTACAATAGGTAGAGAGCTAGGTGGGCATCTATCAGTCATATTAGAAGCAACGAGATTTTGGCTAACTGTTTCAATAATGTTGTTAGCAACATCTCTGGCTCTTCAAATTTCCCTTTCAACTTGTTTTCACCGTATGGCCCAATCAATAAATATGATTTATTTTTTGGAATCTTCAATCCTGGGAAGATTGGACCTGGCATACTTCAGTAGTATCTTGCTAGGTGACATACTGTGATAATTTTTCATCATATCTTATCCTCTAGTCAGCTACGTGATTCATCAGTGAATCAAAATTTTCACATAATTCAATAATACTAGATATTTTTTGGCAGAAAACAACTTGTTGTTGGGCCAACAGGGTATTTCATTTCAAATATTCATTCCTGAATTCATATAATTTGGGATTGTATTTCAACTATTCAATAGTGAATTGCAATTGATGAATTTGACTATCTTTAGCACCAATTTCAAATTGGTGTCGCAGATTTAATTGATCTAGGATCTATTGGAGCTGTGATACTTATGCTTGTAATTGCTAATTAACACTTTGTTTTTCTACTTACAATTCCTGTTCTAATTGAAATATTTTTTCATCCTTTTCCTTGACTAATCGTTGAACTTCACTGGCCTTATCTATAGTGGCAGATGCATATTCTCCTACAAACTGAGTCAAACGAGTTAGATCCTGAGATGGATCTACTTGTGAATATTTCAAAGCTTATTCCATAAGGATATATCTAGGAACATGGATTTGTGTTTGTTCTGTTCTCCTCATTTTCCTTTGCTTGCTCATGACAACTTGATGTCTGGGACTATAAAATATATCTGAAGGATGAATTTATTCAATTTTCAATACAATCCCTGAAATAGGGCATGCCGGGATAAATTATAATTGTTCGGTGTTAACTGATTTTTCAGTTGACCCATCAGTAAATAGGTTCTGACTTTTACGTTGAGGTGTTTCAATTTCTTGTTGATGATCAACGATCACCATTTATTGTTCGCCTTGAAGTTGTTGATTAAACTCCTTACAAACATCATTTAAGTCACTTTGAAATTGTGGATCTTTGGCTTGCACTCCAGTAGACTTATCTTCTTATGTTCTGATAAGGACTTCAATATCCTTTGGTGGTTTCTCCTTTTCCTGCTCTTTCTGTTGATGTTCCTTCTCTGAGATGGGTTGTGATACCTCTAGTATATTTAAAGGAATCCCTTCCAATATTTTATTTCTTTAATGCTTGAATTTTGAAAATTGTTGTGGATTGAAGTGTGGTGCTGCTAATTTTTGTATTGGAGAATAAGTGGAGATTGACTCAAACAAGTCATGAAAATCATCATCCTCATGCACAAATGGTCTGATTTTCACTTGAGTTGTGAAATTGAAGGCAACATAGTTTGGGTCATATTTCCTGTTTGAAATTGTAAATAATTTCAAGCATTGGATTTGATTGACCTCTAACCCTGCATGCTTGTAATTGTCTAACACATAGACACCATAATGAATAATAAAAGAGGGCCACGAATATTTATTTTCTTCCTTCAAAAACTTAGTCAATCCATTACCAATAATCTGATAAGTGATTTCTCTTGTGAGAATTTTATCCGTAACATACAATGGTAGGACATGCGGCCGAGCTAATCTTTTGAAGACTCTGACATAAGTAAACAATTCTTCACTGAACCATTTTCCAATGGAGGTGAAGTCTACTTGAGCTTCCTTGGATAATCTGGGGGGGATTTTCATCAAATACAACCTGAAATAATGGGAGAATAACTCCATGGAAAATTTTGTAGAAATTAGTTTCATATCTTGACTCCCATATAATACTATGATAGACATGAATGGGAGTAGGGTTTTGGGTAGTCCATTTCCAATCCATTGTTGGAAAATCCGAGGTAAAACATACAACATCCATAATGTAAGCAGTCATGCAAAATGGGGGAAATATTTTAGATGAAATGGAAAATTTATTTCTATATTCAAGAATCTGGGTGGAAATTTTATTGGACAAAATGGTTCCCCAGTCCATGATATAAGAATCTGTAACTACTTCCATAAGGGGAACCCATTCAACTGAGAATTTAGTGGTATCGGGTTGGCCGAAGAGTCTAGAAATCATTGCAGAAATATAACAATAGGGACTAGCAAGTGAATTAGTGGAATACACACCCTTATCGTAATTTTTATGCTTGTTTGGGTTGTTCCTCCATTTCTTTTTGGGGTTCGACTTTAGTTCGTTCTCCTTGGCGGATTATGCAAGAAATTACTTATCGTATATCTTCTCCGGGTCTGGAATGCAATACATTTTATTCAAATCTTTATCTCTGAAAAATCTTATCATTGTTCCTCTACTTGTCAGGAAATTTCCGTCTCCAATATTGAGATCGTTGATTATCCATTTTACCATATCAGTATATGGTAATATTTTGGGGCATGTAGCAATCTGGTGTACAAAAGAGTTAGCGACCTCTTCTATAGTAGATTTTGTAGAATTAGAAGCATATGTAGTAGATTTTCTTTCAACCTTGTGGGGTTTCTCATCTTCAAATAATATGTACATTTCTTCCCAAGAGGAAGAACCACTCTCTGACATGCATTTCATGTCTGTGAATAAGGGGAGCATCTCTGTTACTTCACTAGAAAAAGTTGTAGGATTAATGGGAGCCATGAGTTTTTTGTATTTATTCGCAGCCTTTGAAATTTTTGAAGAGCTCTGCTTGTTTGGACTTGCTTGCAGACAATCAAGAATGATAAGTAAAAAAGGGGAAATATAATTACAATAGGAAAGTACTGTAATAATGGAAATATTGGGCAAATAAACTTGGCATGCGGATAATTAAAAATTCAATACCCTTGCAGTCAAATCATTTTTGGAGGCTTGAGCTGTCAAATCGTTTAAGTTATGACATTAATGGAAAGCATGGGTTGATGTGCCCACGTAATCATTTGAGCATTTAAATGAGATATTTTTGCATCACATATCTTATTTGTGTGTGAACCTCTTAAAATGCCGAATAGCCACCTTTCGCCGATTGCGATATGGCAATCACATTTTCAGTGGAATTGGATAGTGGGAAGAATTATTAATGTAGCGAGAGTGCGATGTGACAAAATACATCGCATTAGGGAAATGTGAAGGATGGATTAGATGTTGTCATGGAAAAAAATCGATATGCAATTTATTACATGGTGACGATGGGTCCCATGATTTTCTTTTCGAGTAATATCATTCGGAAAAAAATCCTTTTTCATTTATTAAAGTTCTTTATTGTTTTTTCGCATCGCAAATCATTTAGAGTGGCTTTTAGAATCCATTTTACGTTCATGCAATCTTGCGATTGTGATTTACTTGTATGTTTGTTTAATATTATCCGCTTAAGTGTCCTTTAAACAAAAACTCATAATTTTAACCTATTTTACTCATATTTTATTTGAATTAGTCACTTAAGGGTTTTATTCATTCTAGTCTAATTCATTATTGAGTAGTAGAACAATTGGCGATTCACTGGAAGAACTAGTTATCTTTGAAAAATGAATTTCTTGGTATCTTTAAACAAGTAAAAATAACTAAGGAAACAAAAATTGTTTTCAAAATATTTGAATGAATAAAATTACTCTGAATTAAAAAAACTCATCTTGTTCCTAATATTTCAGAAACTTTTCATAAAAAAAATCTTCATTCCTCTATATCAATCATTAAATAGTTTACAAGATAAAGTAGGTGTCTTTTTGTAACTTTGCCTTTTGATTTACTCATTTTGTTATAGTTAGAGCCACTGCTGCCAGCAGGTGTTTATAGCCTCGACAATATTATGTTTTAACCATTGATAATTCAGTATCCATTCATATATTATTACAATGTTTTTGAGATAACTCATTAATTATATAATTTTTTTTCTTGTTCTTAAAAATTCATTGTCGTGGCTTGGAGACTAGAGAGTGACAATTCCATTCACTGGTTATAACTAGGCTGAACAAGCTAGCTCATGATGAGACTCCTTGTCTTATGATTATTTAATAATCATAATCTATTACCCTATTTTGATATGAAATAGTGGTAATGTCAATTTATTATTTTCCTATGATCATGGTAAGAAGGCTCATGATGAGACCCCTTATCCTTTTAAGTTTTTTATATTTTTGAATTATACTATAGAAAAAGAATAATTAATGGATGGGGAGAACCATTGACTCTGTAAGAGTTTTTGGATGACAATTTATAGTTAAATATGCTTAGCGACAATTAGTCTTTACTTTGTAAAAATGAACCTTTTCTGGCCGATAATAGAGTAAAATAATTTATAAAATTTATCTTTACAAAATTTACAATTTCAATGGAAAAAGGTTTCAGAGTTATATAATATTCATCCAATTTTCGAGTTCATAGTCATTTCCTCAAAAAAAAAAAATATTATTCAAAATAGAAAGTCATAAAATGATTTAGAGGTGTTGCGAAAAGCCAAAAGTATGTAATCAAACATTATTATTCTATGAGTATGGTAAATTTAAAAGAATTTTTCTTCTAAGAAAATAATATTTTCAAAATCAGCCCATTGAAAGGAAGAAAATATTATCTCCCTTGAAGATCTTGTAACATGAAGGTTGATGGGCCAATTTGTTCTATGATTTGAAATGGTCCAAGCCACATTCTTTGTAATTTTTTATGCTTACCTTTTTCCTCACGTACCTTGTCCCACTTAAGGACGAGGTGTCCAATATAAAATGATTTTGGGGAAACAAAATTTGCATCTAAATAATTTTTTACAATCTGCTGATGTTGAGCATGAGTTAATTTGGCCTTTTCCCTTTCCTTTTCTAGTTTAAGGATCTGGGACATTCTTAACTATAATGAAGAAGAAGGTACTTCATCAATAAACTGAACTAGGGCTAATGAAGGAAGAGCCAAATTTGATGGAATTGTAGCTTCTTTCCCATAAAATAGATTGAATGGAGAAATACCTATAGAGGCCTTATGAGTAATTCGATCTGCCCATAGTGCAAATGTTAAAGACTTATGTCAATTTTTCTGATTTTGATCAATCGTTTTTCTTATGATTCTTATGAGATTTTTATTTGTTGATTCTACCAGACCATTCCCTTGGGGGATGGTAATTAGCAGAATATTTAAGTTTAAAACATCTTTTGAGAGCAAATTCAGTCATACTATTACTCGAAACATAAGATGCATTATCGTACATAAGTGTGTTAGGTAAGCCAAACCTGGTAATAATGACTTGATCAATAAATTCAGTGATGGATTCAAAATTAGCTACCCTTAGTGGAGCAACTTCCACCCACTCAGTAAAATAGTTTGTTGCAGCCAGAATGTATTTATGTTTCTTGGATGAGTTAGGAACAATCTCACCTATGATATCCAGTCCCCATTGCTCAAAAGGTTGTTCATTGTTGACCAGCTGTAAGGGTAAGGATGGTTTTCTTTGTCTTCCAACAATATTTTGGTATGTTTTACATTTTCTCACATATGCATGATCATGTTTGAACAATGTTGGCCAATAATATCCTGCATGAAGGATTTTGTGTGCGGTGGTTTCTCCTCCAAATTGTCCACCTGCAGGTCCAACATGGAGTTCCTGCAAAACCTTCTTCGCTTCACACTTTTCAAGGCATCTTAATAGTACATAGTCATAGTTTTTCATGAATAAAAAATGATCAATGATATGATATTGATTAGCTTTCAATATTAAATCTCTTTTTCTTTTATAGTTGAGTTCGGTGGGAGCATATCCATTTTTTAAATAAAATATAAGATCAACATACTATGTTCAGAGTCATTAAGGGTTACCTGACTCTTCATAAGAGTGTTACCTGACTCTTCATAATCTGATATGTTGGATGCCGTGGATAGTAATAAGCAGAGTCCTTGCCCTCTGACAATTTTATCTGGTCTTATGTCAATATCATACTCCTGCAGAGTAGTAACCCAATTTTCCATCTTTTCTCCCAGTTCCTTTTGAATAAGCAGTTGCCTTACTGCCAGAAATGGAACTATTATCTTGATTTTTGTCTTTAGGAGAAAAGGTTTGAAATTATTTAAATATTTGTAAAAAAAAAGGCTTGTTTCTCCACTTCTGAATAATTTAGTTCAACACCTTGGAGATTTGAACTAAATAAGGAAATGGGTGCTTCAATCTTTTGAACATCAATTTGTGTTAACACAACAGCAAAAGATGTTTCAGAAGCAAAAGTATATAAAATGAACTGATTAGAAAAATATGGGGTAGTTAGAGAAGGAGCATTTATGGTGGATTTCTTGATTAGATAAAAAGCTTCTCTTTCATTGTGTCCCCATTTAAAGAGTGCATTATTATTAATAATTACTTGCAATGGTAAAATAATTTGGGAAAAATTAGGAACAAATCTCTTATCAAAATTTATCTGTCCTAAAAAGGAAAACATGGATTTCTTGTTATGGGATAGAGAGATTTCAGAAATTGCTTTTATACTTTCTAGATCTATGCAAGTGCCTTATTTTGACACAATAAATCCTACGATTTTACCTTCACTTAAAGCGAAATAAGACATTTTGTGATTCAATGAAATTCCATACTTTAAACAACGTTCAAGAATTTTCTTGAGATCATGATAGGGGTCACTTCTTTTCTTGGAATAAATTGTTAATTTTGGACAACCAGGTCCAAAATCCATGATGTGATGCTCAGATGATGATGTCAATATCTTTATTGGGATCCTCTTTCAGAGAGGTACAGGATCGATCTAAAGATCATCTTGATCGGATGAGAAAAACATGTATTTTGAATTTATTCCACGTGTGTGAGGTCGGGTTGTTTTATCCCACATGCATAAGAGATGTGTCACACACCTCCAATAATGCATATATATTGGAGAGACTTGGAGCTCATTAGATGCACTTTTTTTGGAGGCATTTTTCTTCTCTCTTGGATGGTGATGTAGTAGAGTTCTTAGTTCTATGTTCAGGGCTTCTTGGTGCAGCGTCTTGGTGGAGTATTCTTGATGAGACGTCTTTGGATTTGTGTGACACATGTGGCCTTATGAAGACTTTGCTGGTTGAAGCATCTTGCTGATCGTCGTAACACCACCATTCTTTATCTTTGGTTTTGGCTTGTCTTCCATCGATCTATTGGTATGTTCTATCTGTATCTTAATTTCATTGTGCCCTATAAGGTCAAAGTATATTTACATCTTAGCATAGAACATATTTAGAATTTATCATGGAATCAGAGATAAGGAGAAGAAAAAGCCCATAAGGGAGATAAGGATGATTTTTAGTGGTATGTCACAAGCCATACCACCGCAACAAGTGATAGAGTGGGAATTTTTTGGGTTGTTTTGTGCCCTAACCTTCAGCGTGGCTTTTCTAAGTGCTGTAGGTAGAAACGTGAAGAGAAAAAAAATAAAAGGGATTGTTTGAGGCATGGTAAAGGGTTGTTCTTAGGTGCATTTGCAGGTCAGGAAGGGTGAAACTTAAAGGAGTGTGTTACTACTATTTTAGACAAAATTTCAGATTGTTTGGAAGGGACTGTAGGTACAGTGCACTGCTGGGCTAGGCCACATGCCATATCCAACAGTTGGAACCCTTTAGGAGCTATGTTTTAGGTGGTCAACATCATTTAAGGGCAGCGAATGTATGGAGGAACTGTCTTAAGGTGGACCGCAACCTATAGAGGCTTGGGTACTGAACTACGTGGAGATTGAGAGCAGCGTGGTGTGCCCTAACTAGGGTTGTCACAAATGCAAAAGAAAACCATTTTTGGAGGTCTGTCTCAGGATCACTTTCAGATCCAAATTTTTGTGAGCTAAAGGCCGGGATTGGTTTGGAGAAATTCTGGGCTCATTTATTTCAAGTCCGAGTTTGAGAATAGAGGAAGCTGCATTTGTTAAGGGCTATTTGATGATGTTTTGTGTTAGGTCCCTATATTACTAGTATAGTCCCTTATTGTTGTTAGTGTAACCCCCTTATTGTTATTATTGTACCCTTGAAACCCCCATATTGTTATTATTGTGCCCTTAAATTATTATTGTTAGGTCGGCTAGGATTACATTATGGCCGACTAGGATTACATTATGGCCCCATGGACTCCTATATATAGAAATGAGGTTTTGTAAATTGTATCATCAAAGAATTGTTCATTTATGTAATGTGTTGGAGGTTGCCCCCTCGAAGTGGATTATTTGTAAGGCATTGATATCTCTTTTCGTCTATTTTTGGAGCTGGTTACACAACATTTGGTATCAGAGCTTTGGATTCTAGGGTTTCGCTGCTCCAAACAGGTCATCGTGGAATTTTCGCTATAAATTTTTTTCTATGAAGTTTCAAAAGTTGAAAGTTTTAGGGTACGAAGCAAAAATCCTGAGGAAGATCATTTAAAAATTTCAGAGCTTGGTTTGCAATACTTTTGTAGATATGATCTGTGGAAGTTAGGTATTTTTTCAGGCTCCTAAACAAGTCATCATGGCATTTGCGCTATAACGTTTTTTCTACGAAGGGTTAGAATCTGAAATTTTTAGGGTGCGAAGTTGAAATCCTGAGGAAAATCGTTGCAAAATTTCAGATTTTGGTTCGCAATATTTTTGGAGATATGGTCTGTGGAAGGTAGTGCTTTTTCAGGCTCCCGAATTTCATCTCAAAGAGGTGATCGTGGGAAAAGTTCAATAACTCTCTCTCTGAGCATCAGATTGGAGTGCCGTAAAAATTGGTTGCAAGTACACGGACTTTAGTTTCTTTTCTATCAATTTCAGAGGTGAAGGACGAAACAGTGACACGTGGAAAGTCGTACAAGTTCGCTCTACTGAACCAGTCCATAATTAGGTCATTATGGGAGATTGGACATAACTTTGTCTTGGAGAATCCAAATCAGGTCAGACCTATGGCATTCAAAAGAGAATTAAGAGAGATACTTCAGTGTTGAATTTCAGATATTGAAGAGCCGCAATCACAGAGATAATCCAATTTCAATATTGAGCTCCTCAAAAGAAAGAAAAAGGTGTGTATTTTTTTCCAAATTTCATAATTCTTGAATTGATTCCAAGGGCATATTGTAGAATAGATAGCAGTATTGGGTTCTAAATAATGGCCCCAAAAAATAATTCAACACCCATTAAGCCTTTAGAAGGCTCTACTATGACTCAAGAAGACGAAGAATGATACCATGACATATCAAAATTACAAAAGCAAGTGCAACAAATTTCGCTCTCGCAAAGAACAACAAAAAATGAAATGGAAGTTTTGAAGAAAGGCGTGGAAGCTAAGATGAATGGTTTGGAAGCTAAGATGGATGGCATGGAAGTGGGCATGGAAGCTAAGATGGATGAAATGGAAGCTAAGATCGATGAAAAAATGAAAGACAACATGGAAAACATGAAGAAGGATCTAAAAGTAGACATCGAAGGTTTGGCAAAGTTGATACAAGAAATGTTTCCTAATGGTGAAAAGATAGTAGAGGAAACTCATGATGAGAACAAAATAAATGTTAATCGTGATTTCATAAACTCTACTATTGGAGGGAAGAGCCACCATATTCCAAAAATGGATATGAGGAAGTTTGATGGAAAGGATCCTGTAACTTGGATACTACAGATGGAGCAATATTTTGATCTCCATAATGTGCAAAACACACAAAAGGTACGCATTGCAACTTTACATTTAGAACCAAATACATTTGTATGGTATCGATGGCTTTGCTCCCGTAAAAAAATTGTCACTTGGTCAATTTTTACAGAGGAAATGATAGCACATTATGAGGATACAAAGAGCAACACATTCTTTAGCCAATTGATAAATCTCAAACAAAAGGGTTTAATGGGGGAGCACATTGAGGACTTCCAAAAATTAAATATAAGGGTAACTGATATTCCAGAGGAACACAGGATTGATCTCTTCATAGGTACTTTAAAGGATAACATCCAACATGAATTTCACGTTTTGGAACCTGATTCATTAGAGAAGGCATTCAGGTTGGCAAGAAAAAATGAATGTAAAGTTATGGAGACAAGGAAACCTACCACTCACTTCTATAAAGAGGGAAGTGTTGCTACTCCTAGATTTCCACAACCTACAAGGTTGACACCACAACAATTGGAAGAAAAAAGAGCAAAAGGGCTTTGCTACAGTTGTGATAGAAAATACACTAAAGGTCATAAGTGTGCTGAGAAGAAATTATTTTACATAGATTGTGAAGATGAAGAAGAAAATGAAAAAGAAGAGGAAATACACCAAGAACCAACCCAAGAAGCGGAAGAAATGAGTCCGACCATATCGTGTAATGCATTGGCAGGAATTACCACTCCTCAAACTCTCAAAATAGAAGGACATATCAAGAAGAAAAAGGTAATAGTGTTGATTGATTCAGGTAGTACCCATAATTTTATTCATTGTAAGGTAGCCAAGGAATTGAACTGTTTCCTATACCCAGCACCAGAATGTCAAGTGATGGTTGCAAATGGAGGAACTATAAATTGCTCTGGAAAATGCCATAATATCAAGCTAACCATGGGGGAATATGTATTGACTAGTCCAATGCTTGCCATTCCTATGGGAGGTGCTGATGTTGTAATAGGAGTACAATGGTTACAATCTTTGGGGACGGTAGCTTTTAATTTTCAAGAACTTTTCTTGAAATTTTTTTCAGAAGGAAAGGAAGTTGAATTACGGGGTATTGCGGGGAAGCCAGGAAGGATAATAAGCTCTAATGTCATGAGAAAGCTTCTAAAGAAAGAACAGCGAGGCGTAATTGCACAATTATGCTCACTAGAAGTTCCAACATCAAAATCATCTATTTCTGCAGATCTCCAACAAGTCTTGGACAATCATTCCAAGGTGTTCGAAACTCCCAAAGGACTCCCACCTATTCGTGATCATGATCATGCTATTCATTTGATTCCAGGAAGTGTTCCTCCAAACATCAGGCCTTATAGATATCCTTACTTCCAAAAGAGCGAAATTGAACGTATGATTGCATAAATGTTAGAGGTGGGTATAATTCAACCTAGTCAAAGTTCTTTCTCTGCTCCTGTAGTATTGGTACACAAGAAGGATGGATCATGGTGAATGTGTCCGGATTATAGGGAGCTCAATAAGCTCAACATTAAAGATAAATTTCCCATTCCTGTGATTGATGAATTATTGGATGAATTACATGGAGCAATTTATTTTACCAAGTTGGATCTTCGTTCAGGATATCATCAAATTAGAATGAAGACTGAAGATATTCCAAAAACAACAATTCGAACTCATGAGGGTCATTATGAATTTTTGGTCATGCCTTTTGGCCTTACCAATGCACCTTCTACATTTCAAGGGTTGATGAATTCCATTTTCAAACCCTTCCTTAGAAAATTTGTGCTAGTATTTTTTGATGATATACTAATCTACAACAAGTCTTGGAAGGATCATGTTGAATATGTTGACAGGGTGCTCAAACTATTGCAGGAGAAACAATTATATGCAAAAACATCCAAATGTTTCTTTGGAGTACAAGAGGTGGAATATCTGGGTCATATTGTATCTCACGAGGGTGTTAAATTAGACCCTAACAAAATTAAAGCTATTAAGGAATGGAAAGTCCCCACAACCATAAAGCAGTTGCGAGGATTTCTCGGGTTAACAGGGTATTATCGCAAGTTTGTTAAGAATTATGGGAGAATAGCAGCACCTCTAACAACATTATTGAAGAAAGATGCATTTTCATGGACTCCTGAAGCAACTAAGGCCTTTGAACATCTTAAAGAGGCAATGTGCCTAGCACCGGTCTTAGCTACGCTAGACTTCACAAAAACCTTTATTGTGGAATGTGATGCCTCATGAAATGGAATTGGTGATGTTTTAATGCAGGAAGGAAGACCCATTGCTTTTGAAAGTCGTCCAATCAAAGGAAAGTATTTACAGAAACCTATTTATGAGAAGGAAATGTTAGCAATACTGCATGCACTAAAGAAATGGCGAACATACCTAATGGGAAGACACTTCAAGGTAAAAACTGATCATGATAGTCTTAAACAATTTTTGGAACAAAGACTATCTTTAGAAGAGCAGCAAAAATGGGTTACAAAGACGTTGGGTTATGACTTTGAAATAATCTACAAAAAAGGAAAGCTTAATGTTGTTGTAGATGCACTCTCAAGAAAGAATGAAGAGGTGGAAGCATTGCTTTGTGCCATTTCTATTATCCAACCATATTGGATAACCAAAGCAAGAGATGAATGGAAGAAGGACAAAGACGTATGGACACTCATTCAAAAGTTGCAGCAAGATCCTAGTACATCTGATACATTTAGTTGGAAAAATGATTCCTTATGGTACAAAGATTTCTTATATATTTGTAGGAATTCCCAACTAAAACAAAAGATTCTTTTGGAATTGCACACTTCTCCTTTAGGAGGACACTCAGGATTTTTAAAAACTTACCACAAGGTGAAGAAATAATTTTTTTGTGATGGACTTAAATCTGTTATTCAAAATTTTGTTGCAGAATGTTTGGTTTGCCAGCAGAATAAAGTTGAGACAATTAAGACCCTGGGACTTCTACAACCTTTATCCATTCGAAGTCAACGTTGGGAGGAGATTTCAATGGATTTTATCACAGGTTTACGTAAGTCCGAAGGAAAGAGTGTCATCATGGTGGTAGTTGATAGAATTACCAAGTATACACACTTTTTTGCATTATCTCATCCATTTAAAGCAAGTATAGTTGCTACTACATTTATGGACACAATTCAAAAGCTACATGGAAGCCCAAGGGTTATTTTGAGCGACAGAGATCCCATTTTTACTGGAAATTTTTGGACGGAGTTATTTTTTTGTTTGGGTACTCAATTAGCTCATAGCTCATCTTATCATCCTCAATCTGATGGTCAAACTGAGATAGTAAATAAATGTTTGGAAGGATATCTTCGTTTTTTGTATCTGATAAACAAACACAATGGGTCAAGTGGTTACCTCTCGCTGAATGGTGGTATAACACTTCCTTCCATAGTGCAAAAAAAATGACCCCATTTATGGCACTTTATGGATATCATCCAACATCCATCACATCATATTTAAGGGAAAATTCGAAGGTTCAAGCAGTGGAAGATCACATCGAGCATCAGCAATAAGTTCTCCAACTCTTAAAGGATAACCTGAATTTGGCACAAAATCGAATGAAACAACAGGCAGATCAACATCGCAGTGAGAGAAGTTTTGATGTAGGAGATTGGGTATTTTTATGGCTACAACCATACATACAAATGTCCCTCAAGCAAGCTAAGAAGGATAATAAATTATCACCAAAGTACTATGGTCCTTACAAGGTGTTGCAAAAGATTGGTTCTATGGCATACAAATTGGAGCTTCCTGCTTCTTCGCGAGTACATCCAGTTTTCCATGTTTCATGCTTAAAAAATGTTATAGGTGAAAATCTTCCAGTTCAAACAATATTGCCAGAACTTGATGAGGAAGGAAAATCATATTGGAACCTGAAGCGGTCATGGAAACAAGAACTCGACAGCTACGGAATCGATCAATTTCAGAGTATCTCATCAAGTGGAAGAACTTACCCACTGAAGATTCTACATGGGAGGATGAGAATTTTATACAGAAGCACCCAGAGCTACTCAAGTGTTGAGGACAACACTTTTTTGAAGAAGAGGGGCATGTTAGGTCCCTATATTACTAGTATAGTCCCTTATTGTTGTTAGTGTAACCCCCTTATTGTTATTATTGTACCCTTGTAACCCCCATTTTATTGTTATTGTGCCCTTAAATTATTATTGTTAGGTCGGCTAGGATTACATTGTGGCCCACTAGGATTACATTATGGCCCCATGGACTCCTATATATAGAAAGGAGGTTTTGTAAATTGGATCATCCAAGAATTGTTCATTTATGTAATGTATTGGAGGTTTCCCCCTTGAAGTGGCTTATTTCTAAGGCGTTCATATCTCTTTTCTTATATTTTTGGAGCTAGTTACACAAAATTTTGGGCATACTCTCAGGTGGGACTTATCTACTGTAAGCCACAGATTGCTACAGGAAGGTAGCATGAAACTGTAGGAGACAACCAAAGGTTTTTTTGACTAGATGAATTACAGATAAAACTCAGACTAGCTTAGGATATTCAGTGGATTTCTCTCTTTGTCTCAGAATAGCCTAAAGAGACCTAATTAATTGTAATATGCTTCAGACTCTGTAGATATGACTAGCGGTAGATGACTCTCTATAGTTTATTCTCTGCTTAAAATAAACTTGATAACTGGGATTTTTGGGGCTATTTGACAACGCAGTTGAAGGCAGGTGCCTTCCTGGAAGTGGTATGTGAAAATTATTGTGAGAACAAATTTGAAGATCTGTCATAAATCCATTCATCCATTTTATATCTGAAAACTCGACCCCATACTTGATGGCTATCCCTGCCAAGACATCGATCTTTGAGACTGATCTGTTTTGCACAAATTTTAATTTAGAAATAGAGATCAGGTTGGAGGAATTTCATGGCAGAAGCCGAGGGAAAGATTGCATGAATTTCTAGGCTGCAGTATATTCACCCCTGTAGTAGTCAACAAGACATTCGGGACAGTGGCAGAGAAATAGGCATCATGAAAATCAAGGATATGAATGCTCACTTTTCAATACATGTTTCTAGTATACCGGTGCATATTCTAGACACAAGATAGCCTCACTTTGGGTTGTTTCCTTAAATTTTGGCATTATATATTTTCTGGGGTCGAATTTGTCACATCTAAGCTATCTCAGGCTTGCTTTCTATGGAAGAGGGATAAGAAATCACATTATCATTTCTGGAGAAGTTGTTTTTTGAAGGTTCAAGTTGCATTAACTGAAGCCTCTCATAGATAGTTTCTGAGCGTATTTCCTCACTGTGGATCATCTCTGGGTGTGCTTAAGTCTGTCTTTCTGCCATCATACGATGAATTTACTCATACCTTGTTATCATAATATTGTCTTGTGCATGTGGTTGAGTTTATTCATCAGGAGGGGACGACGTCTGGAGCATATTTGAGGAAGTTGTTTTTGAGATATTCAGAGCCCTAGGTAGGGCTTCTTCTATGCATACACAACTCTGTCTTGGAGTCTGATATATTCTTTGTGATAGTGTCACAAAGCCTCAATAAAATTGTGCTTTAACTCTGTGGTATTGTCCGATCCAAGAGAAAGGCAGATTATTTGAAGTTGTTTTGGGAAAGTCTGTCCTTGAATGTTGAATAGGACAAAGTGATCACTGTTTTGAAACCCTTGTTCAAATCCCGTGATCAGTGATGTTGAAGAAGCTCAATTGTTTGAAGGCAGACTTGTTGAGATGATATTTACAGTGCTTTGAAAAACTACTATAAGAAGGCAGACAAAAGAAGAGGTATGTAAAATTGATTCTTACATGGAAAGTTTGTTAAAATATGTCTGTCCTTGAATATTGTTTAAGGAAATCTAAGGATAATATCAATGGCTGGTTGATGAGCCTTAGAATAATGAAATGTGGCAAAGTATATATGACCTCATTTTATATGGAAGAGTCTATATGAACTTGATCTGTGGTATTTTCAGAGGCATATGTATAACCATGAAGTTTGATATCTTCAGTGCGATATGGAAGTATGACAGTGATGAATATGATAGTGATGTATATGATAATATTATGGCAACACTGTAATCAATGATATGACAATTTATGATACCTGTCAAGATGTATGATAGATGTATGATGACATATGGCCACCAGGGGGGGATATTTTGTGAAAGTAAGAAGCCAAATAGATACCAAGGGTATGTAGAAGCCATGAGTACAATCATACAATCTAAGCCTGGATCATTTGAAGAAGCCGTAAAGAATCAAGTTTGGAAGGATGCTATGCTTGAAGAGTACGAGTCCATTATGAAAAATGATGTATGGGATGTGATCCCGAGACCAGAGAACAAAGATGTTGTCACCTAAAAATGTATCTATAAGATCAAGCTTGGATCTAATGGGAGTGCTGAAAAGTACAAGGCAATGTTTGTTGCTCGAGGCTTCTCTCTAAAGGAATCCGTAGACTATGATGATATAATTGCACCCGTGATTCGATATACTACCATCCTATCTATTATTGCCCTTATTGAAATGCAAGGATATAGTCTACATCAGATGGATGTGAATACTATTTTTCTGCATGGTTCGATAAAGGAAGAGGTGTATGCGGAGAAACCTCTGGGGTTCGAAGATCAAGATAGAGACACCCATGTATGCAGGTTGAAGAAAGCCCTCTATGGGTTGAAGCAAGCCCCTCACTCAAAGTAATGTTGATCTGAACCTTTACTTCAAGGTTGATAAAGAAAAGCCTCTCATTTTGGTTCTTTATGTGGACGATCTCTTCCTGACAGGTACTGACCCTCTCATTCATTAGTGTAAGAGGGAGCTCGCTTTTGAGTTCAAGATGAAGGACCTATGACTGAGGCATTACTTCCTAGGCTTGGAGGTCTGGTAGAGACCTGGGAGGATTTTCCTCTCTCAAGGAAAATATATTATGAAACTATTGGGCTCGTGTTAGCAAATCCTACTAAGTATCGTCAACTCGTAGGGGCCCTGATGTTCATAGGGAACATACGTCCAGACATATGTTGTGCAGTGAAAAATTTGAGTCAACACATGGTTGATCCTCATAACATTCACTGGGTTGGTGCCTAGAAACTCTTGAGATATCTCTGGGGCACGATAGACCATGGGCTGAGATACACTGCCAGGAGCATGACACTCCTTGGATATTCTGATGTTGTTTGGGCTGGTAGTGTGGTGTATCGCAAGAGAACATTTGTATGCTGCTTCGAACGTAGATCTACTTTGGGCAAGAAATGGAAGTCGGTAGCCTTGAGCACTGCTGAGGTCGAATACACTGCAGCAAGTATGGCCCGTTGTGAAGTCACTTGGTTGTGAAAGCTATTCAGTGATATTTTCAAGCATGTGCTAGATGCCACCGTTATCCTTTGTGATAACCAGAGGGGGATTCATTTGTTAGATAATCCCATGTTCCATGATCGATCCAAGCGTGTTGATGTCTGGTACCACTTATCTAGGATATGGTACAGCAAGGCACTGTAAGGATCGATCATATAGGAATTGATGAGCAGGTCGTGGATATTCTCACCGAGCCCTTGGGGAAGGTCACGTTCCTAAACCTTTCGTGAGAATATTGGAATTGTGGAACTACCCTATTTGGAGGGTCCTGTTGGACAATGAACTCTGGGAGCTCCAGGGGGGCTTTGGGGATAGCTTCTTGGTGCTATAAGCAACCACAGGGCTAGGCTTGCTGAACCTAGTTGGTGCGCTTCCACCCCACCATGATGATATTGAGTTGGTTTACGTATCTCTGATTTGTGCCCCGTATGCATCCTACCCATGGAGTTTTGGACTCATGGGAAGTACCTACCATTTGGCCAATGAGGTGGGAAATGTGAATAGAGACCATAGCAAGATCAATGGACGCATCATACATTTCCGTACTCTTTATGTCTAGGATGGCACAGTCCAACCACTTGATCTGGGATCAAATATAGTGAGGTTTCAGACCTCCAAATGACTTCAGGTCAGTGAAACTAACTTCGGGTTAGTATATGACTCTCTTGAGTCCTAGTGAGGTTTTGGACCTCCAATTGACTTCGGGTCAGTGAAACTAACTTCAGGGTTAGTATATGACTCTCTTGAGTCCTAGTGAGGTTTCAGACCTCCAACTGACTTCGGGTCAGTGAAACTAACTTCGAGTTAGTATGTGACTCTCTTGAGTCCTAGTGAGGTTTCAAACCTCCAACTAACTTCGGGTCAGTAAACCAACTTCGTCCTATAGAGGTTTTAGACCTTTGGGCTAAATATATCAGCCAGGAATGATGTCTTGGTGATTGATCCACTTCTGTTATGAAATAAAGAAGCCAGCAAAGCAAGTTACAGCAGGATGACGCATGATGTTTGGATGAAGTTCTCCCTAGTTTAGAGGGAGTGTTAATTTTGGAAAACTAGGTCAAAACTCCATGATGTGATGCTCAGATGACAATGCCAATATTTTTATTAGGTTCCTCTTTTAGAGAGGTGCAAGATTGATCTAAAGATCATATTGATCGGATGAGTAGAACATGTATTTTGAATTTATTCCACATGTGCGAGGTCGGCTTGTTTTATCCCACATGCATAAGATATGTGTCACACACCCCCAATGATGCCTATATATTGGAGAGACTTGGAGTTCATTAGACACACTTTTTTGTAGAGGCATTTTTCTTCTCTCTTGGATGGTGATGGAGCAGAGTTCTTGGTTCTGCATTTACGGCTTCTTGGTGCAGTGCCTTGGTGGAGTATTATTGATGAGATGTCTTGGGGTTTGTGCGACACATGTGGGAAGCTGAACTTATGAATAATTTTCTGGTTGAAGGAGCATGTTGATCACCGTAACACCACCATTCTTTATCTCTGGTTTTGGCTTGTCTTCCATCGATCTATTGGTATGTTCTATCTGTATCTTACTTTCATTGTGCCCTAGAAGGTCAAAGTATATTTGCATCTTAGCATAGAACATCTTCAGAATTTAACATAAATGTTTATATCATCTAAGTATACAACCACAATTTTGTTTATTAGTCCTCTGAAAGAAATATCCATTGCTCTTTGAAAAGTTGCTCCTGCATTGATTAGACCGAAAAGAATTTTCCAATAAGCATAAGTGCCACATTTAGTTATAAATGTAGTCTTGAACCTATCTTCAGGATGAGCTAGAATATGATTATAGCCTGAAAATCGATCAAGGAAAGACATTAATTCAGATCTAGCTACGAATTGCAGAATTTGTTCCATAGGTGGTAATGGAAAATTGTCTTTTAGGCAAGCTTTGTTTAAGTTCCTAAAATCTAGATACAAATGCAAATGTAACCATTCTTTTTCCTAACAGGGACTAAGTTTTAAGCCCACTTTGAATGCCTAACAGGGAAGATGATCTTAGCATTAAGGAGTTTATTTAGTTCATATTTGATTTGACTTTCAAGATGGGAGTGAATTTTCCTTAACTTTTGCTGTACAGGCTTCTCAGTGGATTTCATTGGGATAGTATGTTGGATAATGGAGGTATCATACATCTTGAGATATTCATATTTCCATGCGAAAACATTCTTGTAATTCTTCAATAAATGAATGAAGCCTAATCTTTCATCAGACGAGAGACCAAGACCTAGATTGATATTTTGAGAATTGAGATCTATGCCAAGGTTTACTAGTTCAAACCTTAAATTTGAACTTTGTAGTTTAGAATTAGTAACCTTATTAAATACATATTTGATATCGTAAATATCTTCAATTTTAACCACAGATTTAAGTATGGAATTCTCATCACTATTTTGATTCAATTATTTGTCATGTTCATCTTCATCGATCAACTGATCATAACATGATGTAATGTTCCAAATCTGGAACTTGCTGCTCCATCGGGAATATCTTAAGATATTCCAATTCCTTCTTCAGTGAGGTATCACAAGTCCATTTCATAGATTGAATGTTGGGGAATTTAAAGGATATGTCTCCTTCCAAAGAAGGGAGATATCCTAAGGCTAGCTGGCCCTTCACAGACTCTGTCTATGGATATGCAATATCCCACCTTGGGAATTTCTGCTACAGGGTCCTTGGGGACGCTGTATAAGGAAGCTGCTGTAAAAATAATACAAACCACTACTGGGATGCCTTAGAACACACAACATACAGCTCCTATGCAGAAAATGAGCTCAAAGAAATAACTCTAGACGGGTTATTCAGATCTCCCAATCTAGGTCTCTAAAACAATGCTCAATGAAAGAGCTTACAACAATATAAGACATAATCAGAACTCTGCAAATATGAATATACCATAAGAGGGAAAATGCTACAGCCATAATTATATTATGATATGTAAGCAATAAAATACAAGAAATAGTTGAGGGAAAAGCCACTCAAGCTTTAGGATCCAACCTCCACTGATTGAGCAATAAGATACATGAGTTGCTGCAACTCCACAAAATGCCGGAGAGCAGTGACTGCACTGTCTATATGAAGGTATGAGCTACTGAATATGAATAACATGTACATATGGCTGAAGGAATACAAAATAATATCCCAATAACAAGATATGGGCTGAAATACAAGATTTCTAGCCAATCTATGAGAGATTGCTAAAAATGCCCGAGAATACCAAAATGTGACAACTGAGTTGTCACTGCAACTGCTACAAAACAAGGATGAGGCCATGATTGATCTGAAATATGATTTCCCTCCTCTTATAATGTCTCCAACACAAAGGTTTGATCCCTTTGTCTCAAAAACAACTCCTGATGAGCCCAATGAACCCCTCTCTCACTGCCTCCATAAAATAACACAGTTTCCTCCATGGACTATGCAGTGGGAGATGATGAAATGTTGGCCAAGTGCCAAAGATCTGATATGAAGCCCGTGAATCCTCCTTGTAGCTCCTCTAATGAGTGGATCACTCCTCCACTGAAGAAAACAAGTCAAGAGAGACTCCATGACTTCCTCTCTTACTGCACCCAACAACACAATGTCCTCTCTGCTACAGAGCTAATGCTGTAGGTGATGAATGCAGCTGTGGCCAATGCCGAATTGAGGAAAATGCAGCTCAAACCTCATCCTTCCTTGAGGAAGAGGTAGGTATTTCCGACTGGGAACACCCTAGTGCCCGAGGGCACCACCACCGTGCTAAACAGCCCGGGGATGCAAGCCTTTGCAGACCCAATTCTAAACTCCAAACATAAGAAAATGGGCTGCCATCTCCTCCTTATAAAGAAAGGGAACTCTTATCCACCATGGTCCCACCAGTTAGGGTTTCCACTGTCATGTGAGTGTCTTCCCTCCAAAACTGCGCAGCTTCTCTAGGAAGCCTCTCCTCCTTGGGCAACGCTGTTGACTTTAGTCAAAGGTGACTAAATCAAGTGATCCGGGTTCCATTCGCACCCTTAGGTGCTTATTCCATCTTTCTATTTATCTCCTTTTCACATAAGGAGTGTTATTTCTTCATCAAAATAGGGCTAAGGTGTCTCCTTAACCATTTTATTAAGAAAAAATAAAATATGAAACTATAATGTTCCATTTTAGCTTGAGGCTAAAAATTGGGAACATCACACATGACCCTTCTAATGTGAGAAAGGTTAGAACATATTAATAATCATTAAATAATCTCTAGTTAGTGACATTATCAAGAATAGATGGGGCAAAAAACAATTCTATAGAAAATCTATCTGGACTATAATCCTCAGAAGGGATGAGTCTGGATGCTACATTAGCTAGATGGTTAGTGCCTGCATTTTGGAGCCTTGGAATAGACGAGATATTGAATGTTAAGAAGTGTGAGGTAAGAGATTGTACTAATGACTGTAAATGTTTGAGATGATAAAAAATACAACAAATAGTATTTCTCACCTATTTGATAACTATTTCATAATCACCATATACTTGATTTGAAACCAAGGTCTATTGCTTTATACAAGACTTGGACCAGTGCCTCATATTCTGCAGTATTATTTGTACATTCAAATTCTAGCCTACATGCCAACATTGTATTTTCTCCTTCCAGACTAATTAGTATGAAACCATCTCCCGCACCTTTACTGGATTTTGATCCATCAAAGTATAATGTCCATAATGAAGTTTTAACACAAGGTTTATCTATGATGTTTATACATTTGGAAGATTCTGACTGAGAAAAGTTTTTGATATGAGAATTAACTGAGTTGATAAGAAATGGAGATTTATGTTCGTTGAAATTTCCTAAAAATAATTCAGTAGAGTAATTTCCAAGAATGTTATTAGTAAAAGCCATGGGTTCATTTTCATCCTCGAATTCAGTTACTGAATATTTCATGTGTTTTTCACGGTCAAATCAAATTTGATTGGGCTTACCATTGTAGGGAAGCCACATATGAGACCAATCAATGGCGAAATAACCATGAAGCTTTTCTGACCAATCTCAGAATTAAATTGTAAAATTCAGGAATATGAGAAACTAAAATATCAATTACTTGATGAAATTTTGAATTAGATGCTAGTATGACGATGAAAAAATTCATTTCTCCTATTACCTTGAGTTTGGTTCTATCTAATTTCACACTGTGTACTATAGAATTTTGGGGATAAATATTTAACTTCAAAAAAAAACAATACGGCATGATTATTTGAATAAGCTCGAGAGTCTACTAGAAAATTATGCACATTTTTGTTAAAAACTTCAAAAGTTAAAAGGAAAGGAGTTTTCGAATTAGATCTATCTCTGATTAGAATAGCATCATTTGTGTTAAATTTTTCAAATGAATCAGTGGGAGGTTTCCCAATGCCTTTTGAGGCTTTGGAATTAACAAGCACAGGTAAGGGTGAAGCAGGGACTGCATTCATTTCTTTGAGTAAGATTTTATGTTGTTGCTTTAATTTACTCACCTCATATATGGAGATATTTTCCTTAACTTTCTTCATATCTTCCACTATATTATACTCAATGGTATCTGAGACAAATAAGGTCTTTGATGTAGATGGAACAATAGAAGAATTTGGGCTTTATTTAGGAGAATGAGTCTTTTTGTTAACAACTTTATCTTTAACAACAAGGGATGAAGGTTTCTTCTTTTGAGGAGACTGAGGGAGATCAATATAATTGTTACTTCTAGTGCTAACCAACATTGCCTCATGTTCATCTTTATTATCAGATGTAGGAAGAATAAAGTCCCATAATCCATGAACTTCGACTAATTCTTCATCTTGTGATTCATCTACAGATAACATAGTTTCATCCTTATCTTCGTCCTGATCTGATTAAAGATTTGAGATTACATTTGGAGGTTGATAATTTAAAGCCTGAGTTTTCTTAAAGGATCTGAAAGGTTTTTTCGAAGAAGATTCAACTAATTGTTTTTTATTTATTTATTTCAACCATGTCATTTGGAATATTTTTGAGAACTTTGGTAATACTTAAAGATCGTAAGTATCCTTACATGTTTTCTTTTTAAGTTCATCTTTAAATGAGACTTTTTTAGTTTTTCTATCCTTCTGGGTAGTTTTATTTTCTAAGGCAAGAATGATTTTTTCTACAAAAAGGGCATCTTTCATGTTTTCTACCAAAGTAGCATTATTGGCTATATCTACAAAAATTGCTATATTATAAGGAAGAGAGGATATATACCATTCAATTTTTACATCTACACCAGGTTTTGATGTAGCTGGGATTTTATTGAGCAATTTATTAAATCTGGAATTGATATCTTTAATCTTTTCAACCGAATATTCTTTAAGATTTGAAAGATCATTGATGAGAGTAGCAGTAGTACAATCATCACCAAATTTAGTCATAAATTGTTCCTCAAATATGTCCCATCTAGTAATGGTCCCTAGTGGTAATGAAAATGTAAGATTCCTAAATTAGCATATAGCTAATTGGAATATTAAAATCTAATTTTTCTTATTAGTTTGAAGAATAAGAGGGTAGGGAGACCCATAAATATCCTTAGTAGGAATAAAACCCTCCAAATGTGAATGAAGGTCATCAAAAGAGCTGGATAAAGCTCTCCTATGTGTGAACAAATGAAGAAGCATGTGGACTAGGTCAACTTTGACAAAATCAACAACGTTGGTATGGAAGTAGTGGACATTCAATGAGGGACAAGTTTTGGAGGGAGATCCTTTGCATGGAAGTAGTGCCTTAAATGAGTGGGGCCAAGGGTGAGGAAGCTCACCAAGAATATAAGGAAGAGGATGGTAGCCATTGTGTTCATGTTTTGGATTATTATTTGATTGTGGTCTATTAAGACTTTTGGCTCTCTTCAGCTATTTAGCTAAGATTGCAGTCACTGTTTAGCACCAGGGTGTTCCCGAGCAGGAATCCCACCTTCATCCTTGGGGGACTTAGAGTGCCTAATTAGGCGAAGTTCTTGAGAATTATTTCCACATTCTGGCATTTGGCCAAGCTACAAATTTTTTCTACAATGCAGATTCTATTTAGATATGTGCTGAGTTGTAGGGTGCAACAGTAGAGGGTTTCTTTGGATCATTTCTGAGCTTGTCTTCAATGGAGGAAGGTTTCTTTCCATTGATAGATAAGTAAGGAATATCCTTGAGCTTCATATCATATTTTTGCATTAAGCCAAGTCATCATCTTCCCCTACAACGTAGTTCCAGTCCATGACTGCATTATTTTAGAGATCTGTTGCAGGGGTGTGTTCAGTGCTCCATTTGGAGTGTTTTCTTTCCATTGAAGGGATAAACCATTCATTGAGAGAGACTATTGGGGGAGTGCCATTCAGATATACATCAGTTTCAGCCACCTCCTCTTTGTGCTTCAGTTGTAGTGATTCTTCAGCCCTAGGGCTTTAGTTTCACCATTTTTATTTTGTGTATTTCCAAAAACCCTTTCTGGGTTATCTAGGAAATGTGTATGAGAGCATAGATCTCCATTTTTGGCCTTGTATGAGCATGATATCATTAGATCCATTCATTTATATTTTCTAGCTGTAGTATTAGTCACTAAAACTACATTGTACTTTCTTTAGACATTTTGTGTAGCAACTGCATCTCATGTATTGGTGCTTTTGGTTGATGGAGGCTTCTCTTGCCTAGCTTGAGGGGTTTATTCTCCAATATTTTGTATACATTTATTTCTATTATTATTAATAACATGGAAATACCATTTGGCTCTTATGTAATTTGTTAATACTTGCTTCTGTTTCCATTATTGTGAGCTATATTGATGCTTTCCCCATTTGGGAATATTACAGTGGTATCAGAGCATAATATTGGCTCAGCCTGTGAAGACATTGCATCTATGTTATCAGAAGAATAAGAAGTTTCTCACAGAAAGGGGAAGACTCACCGAAGAGACAAAGGAAAGTCTCCATTATTTGGAGAAATGGAGGGAAGTTTTTCGACCTTCTTCTCCAAAATATGCATGAGCTTAACAGAGAAATCAAGGGAATGAGGAGGGAAAAACATGAAGATCCCTAAAAAATATTTGCACATGAAGAAAGCTCCAGTTCTTCATATTATGGGTGTGAGAATTCAGCCACACAACCATATCTACAATTCTCTACCATGCCTATGTTCATAGAAAGAGAGATGGAGGAAGGAGATCTACCAAAAGAAGATACTCTTGGTGAATATCTTCAAGGGTATGAATATCAATCTTAGAGGTTCAAATATCATCTAAAATTCCAAGGGTTTTTCAAGATCAAGGAGGATAGAAGACCTAGAAATCACAACAGAAGCAAGAGGTGCAAGCAGCATGATTTGGGTAGATTATTTCTATCTCCTTTTGATGGGTCGCCTAAATATACAACTAGGGCTTGGGTGAAGGAGTTAGACACCTATTTGCAGCAGCACCAAGTTTCAGAAGATGAAGCCACTAGAATAGCAATGCTACATCTTGAAGGTAGGTCTTATGCTTGGTGGTTTTCTAAAACTTCTTCCTTGAATCATGTGAGTGTATCTACTTATGGAAAGTTCACTAGGAGGTTAGTGAAAAGATTGATGCAAAACATTCTGAAACATCCTTGATTGAACTAGCCAAGCCTAAACAAAAAAAAAAACCTTTGCATGAGTTGGAAGAATCCATAAACCCAACCCCATTCCAAAATGTTATTGAGGGGATTAAAAAATTGCAGAATACCTTGCTAGAGGCAAGATCACCACTCCAAGAAGAGATCTCTTCTCAAAAGGAAGACATGGAGATCTATTTTCCAAAAGAATATCAAGACAAAGAGCCTCATAATGATGATGATGTAACCTAAATTAATGATGAAGAGAAGGTAGGAGGTAAGAATGTTGTCACAACAGAAGCAGATCTAGTACCTCATGAAGAGGAAGATGGGGCAATTGCTCCAATGAGAGGAATTCTTGTACCTTTGCAATAATTTCCAAATAATATCACATGTAGGGATCAGGGCACAATCCATAAGCAACATGTGCCATCATTGATAAATTGTGAGATCTTGCAGATGAAAGGAAAGATAGGGAGGATGACCAGCATCATATGATTAGGCACACACACCCCTATCTATTTCAAAAGTTTGATGCACAAAAGAGGCAGAGTGATTTGCGGAGTGAGAGCAAGGAAAAATCAGTCCCCTCATATATGCAGTCTACTCTTGATATTGATGTGTCATTACAAGGAGGAACTTCACCTGGGAGACCACCAGATCAGGAGATGATGAGAGATGCTTCACATTTAGTTGCACCACTCATAGTTTCCAGAGGGGTGAGAACCTTGGGAGGACTTGACACAGCACAGAGAGTCTGGAGTAGGCTCAAGGAGGAGGGAGATGTACATTCTACCAATATAAGTATTACCCACTCTCACCAAACATCTTGCGCTGAGAGAAGATGTCTCAGGGATGGATGGAACCATCTTGGTGCAAGGAGACCACTCCATTGCTTTGGGGAATTAGAAGATACTTCCATATAGGAAGGACTCTTCCACATTTGGTAGAGTTTGGTGGCTCACTCATGCTTACATTGGCCAAACTCAGAATTTTTTTGATGGGTGATAGCTTATGATGGAAGGCTAGCCTCCAAAAACTTCCACCTTCACTAGAGCATCAGAAACTGTAGGAGGAGCAGTAGAGGCAAGATTGCAACATCCCGGTGTATGAATTTGGCATGGGATATGCCAAAAAAGAGAGCAACAACATGACAGATGCTTTACATGATAGATCAGCAACATTATCCTTATTAAGTATTGACCCTTATTGGAGATCCCAACTATAAGTGGAATACTCCAAGGATCTCTTTTCATGTAGAGTGCTTGATGGCCAGTTATCAGATGGGAGACATGTAGTGGTAGATGGGGTCATCTATTTCCAGAGTAGAATCTTCTTGACTAGAGCTTCTAAGCTCAAGGAATAGCTACTAGATGCAGCATATGAGGGTTTTCTCTCCAAAACCACTAGTTTTATAAGAGAATACCATACTATCCTGGAGGGATTCATTTGGGGAGTATTCAAAGAGGAGATGCACCATCATATGAGGAGATGAATGGATTGTTTGGAGGATGAGGAGAGGCATAAATCTTTGGTAGATTTATCACAGCCACTTCCTTTCTCATTGGGAGTGAGAGGAGGCCCATATATAAGCAACCTTACTAGCTTGAACCAAGTACATGGTAAAGATTTTATTTCTGTACATCAAGATTCATTTACTATGTATTTGCATTTCCTTACCATTCATGTGTAGGTCATTTCTCCAAGAGGGGGCACTCTTTCTTCTAGACTTCATGGACTACTTGAGGCCATAAGAAACATTGATGATGGCCACTCCCTAGGAGATCTTAGGGAGATGATATTCGATTCAAGGTGTGCTCAATTTGCACCATACACCATACACTTTCTCCAAGCATGTGAGAAGATTGGGGCAGAAAACAAGGGGTTGGGAAACCACTCATCATGCCATATTCTGAAGCAGTTAGGAGAAAAACTACGCTGGTTGCACATGAGGGACCATTTTCCTTCTCCTGTACTACACATGACAACTAGCATGACTTTGATTGTGATCCCATATGTTGATGATGTTCTTATTATTGTTGGGGACATGATTGGAGGGATGACACATTGGTTGGATGCATCCATTGGGAATGAAATTTCCCACATTTCTTCATGCTTCAAGAGGATCATGGGAAATTATATGGCTACTACATTATATTACTTGTTTCCTTATGAAGTGAGCCATATGATTGACTTGTGTCTTTGGGAGGAGCCTCTCATATGGGAGGAGTTTTTCTATGAATTACCATTCTGGCGGGTGATTCATTCTATATGGATGATAGCTTGGAGGATGGAGCTTCACATGGGGATGAATATTCCCTAAATTTTTCATATCTATCTTTGCAGTTGCTTTAGGACAAGCAACATTTGGGAGGGGAGGATTATAATATACCTAAATTAGCATACATCTAATTGGAATATTAAAATATAATTTTTATTCTTAGTTTGAAGAATAAGAGGGTAGGGAGACCCATAAATCTCTTTAGTAGGAATGAAAACACTCCAAATGTGCATGGAGGGCATCAAAAAAGATGGATAAATCTCCCCTATGTGTGAACGAGGGAAGAAGCATGTGGAATAGGTCAAATTTGACCAAATCAATAACGCTGGTATGGAAGTAGTGGACATTCAATGAGGGACAATGCAGTTTTGGAGGGAGATCCTTTGCATGGAAGTAGTGCCTTCAATGACTGGGGCCAAGGGTGAGGAATCTCACCAAGAATATAAGGAAGAGGATGGAAGCCATTGTGTTCATGTATTGGATTATTATTTGATTGTGATCTGTTAAGACTTTTGGCTCTCTTTGGCTGTTTAGCTAAGATTGCAGTGTTGTTTAGCACTAGGGTGTTCCCGAGCAGGAATCCCACCTTCATCCTCGGGGGACTTAGAGTGCCTACTCAGGAGAAGTTCTTGAGAATTATTTCCACATTCAGGCATTTGACCAAGCCACATATTTCTTCTACAACGCAGATTATGTTTAGATATGTATTGAGTTGCAGGGTGCAATAGTGGAGGGTTTCTTTGGATCATTTCTGAGCTTGTCTTCAGTGGAGGAAGGTTTATTTCCATTGAGATGTCATTAAGGAAGGTCCCTGAGCTTCGTAGCATATTTTTGCATCAGGCCAAGTCATCATCTTCCCATACAACATATTTCCAGTCCATGACTTCGTATTTTAGAGATCTGTTGCAGGGGTGAGTTCAGTGCTCCATTTGGAGTGTTTGCTTTCCATTGAAGGGATCAACCATTCATTGAGAGAGAATATTGGAGGAGTGCCATTCAGTTATACATAAGTTTCAGCCACCTTCTCTTTGTTCTTCAATTGCAGTGATTCTTCAGCCCTAGGGCTTTAGTTTCACCATTTGTATTTTGTGTATTTCCAGAAACCCTTCCTGGGTTATCTAGGAAATGTGTATGGGAGCATAGATCTCTATTTTTGGCCTTGTATGAGCATGGTATCATTAGATACATTCATTTATATTTTCCAGCTCCAGTATTAGTCAATAAAACCGTGTTGTACTTGCTTCAGACATTTTGTGTAGCAGTTGCATCTCATGTATTGGTGCTTTTGGTTGATGGAGGCTTCTCTTGCCTAGCTTGAGGGGTTTATTCTCCAATATTTTGTATAAATTTATTGATGTTATGCTTAATAACATGGATATATCATTTGGCTCATATGTAATGTGTTAATACTTGCTTCTATTTCCATTATTGTGAGCTATTTTGCTGCTTTCCCCATTTGGGAATATTACAGAAAAGTACCATGATCCGGCTGATCCTCGAAAAGTATAGGGAAACAATATTACTACACAATCTTCTTCAGAGACATCATTTAGATTTATTGACAACATGAAATTATGGAGATGTTATTCCATTGGGATACGAACGTCTGGATTATACTTAGGAAACCATATTTCTGGATGCTTAGGGAAAGGATGAAGAGGACCTAGTAATTGAACAACTCCAAGATTCATCCAAGGTATATTTTCCATTGTGTGAATCAGAGGATTGATTTGTCTTGAAGAAGGATTTGGAGTGGAAGAATTAGTTCCAGTGGTGGATGTAGGTGAAGAAGAAACAACCATAGAACCGATATTTCTTGAAGTAGTTCTTGTAGTTTGAGAAGAAGAAATATGAATTGATGAAGAAATTGGTTGGGAAGATGTAATAGGAGGGATAAATGATGGAGTTTTAGGGGAAGAAGATGAAAGAATATCACTAGTGGATGTTTGAGTCTCAGATATCGGAGATTTCCTACGTTGGGAATGAAGAGGAAACCGAAATTGGATTATTCCAAGTTTTTCACTCTTAGAACGAGTTAATACTCTAATGCCTTGTAATATTGAAGTAACACTTCCTTTAGAGGTTTCAAAGAGCACATGATTTTCTGCTGAAATAGAAATTTCTTCCAATTTATTTATTAAGGTTAGTACTTCAGGCAATTCTGGGGTATAATTAGAGGAGAGTTTTTTGGGAATGGAACTAGGCAACTTGGGAGAATATTGAAAAATTCTGATCTATAGATAGGGGATTTTGAACAAGGACTAGAAGTTTTAGGATATTTGGAGGGAGAACGAATCTTTTGATGGTATTTGTTTTTTGGATTAATTTTTTGTGCCATTAATAGTTTAATTTCCCTCCTTCTAGTGCGAAAAATGTTTATACCCTAAAAATCGGTGCAACAACATCGGGTAAAACCATCCATTTGGGGACTTAAAAACCATCCCTTATCCATTTGAGATGGTGGCTCCGACTAGATTTATGGGACCAATTTTCCAATGAAATATAATTTGGTGGATGGGTGGTATTTTAAATAAATATGACTTGATAAATGGGGAGTGATAACAAGCTTAAAATAAAAAAATATACCTATCTCTATCCTGGGACGAATTATCTTTCTATGCGATTTTAAAGAGATGATCTTTCGGTGAAAGCAAGTAAAGATTCAACAAACACTTAGAGAGATGAAAAAAAAATTAAGATAATTGATTTAATTAAATAGTTAATTAAATAAATTTAATAAGCATATATCACATATATTTATTTCATGTATTGAATATGTATAAAAATGGCAATCGAACATGTTCAGAAGTGAATTAATGCTAGATTGTGTTAAAAATATACATATAACAAAACATCATAAGAAAAATCAACTATTTCTCATTTGAAACATAATATTAACATAAAGATAAAAGTACCATATGTATGCTAACTCTGCTAATTTGAAAAACAGTATCTCGTCCAACCTTTTCTATTAAGATAAATATTAAGAGTACAAAAGTGCAACTTATGTAAAGTCTTCTTTTCAAAATTTCAAGACCCCTTCTTAAAAGACATGACGAGGTTTATATAACAAAATTAAGAGTACAAAAATAGTAATTACATAAATATCCGAGGAGGCTTAAAAAACTCTCCTTAAATTAAGTGAAATTTAAAACATAAAAAAAAATTGGTGGGATGACTCGCTTCAGGATTGCATCGCTGTCTCATTGGCCATTCATTCCTTCAGTTGAAGGATGCCGATCATAGGCTGAACCTTAGGAGGTTTTCCTGGCTTGATGCACAATTGCCTTGTATAGACCACATCTGATAGAGGAGGAACCATGTAAGAGGAAATATATGGTAGACAATGCAACATTAGCCATTGGCTATGTGGCTTAACCAAATACTTCCAATACTTTCCCAGTCTAGCTTCTCCAATTTTCTGATGCTTTCCTCTTTTACCTTGGACATTTCCTGCCATTGTCTTATTAAATATTTTACAATAGGTAGAGAGCCAGTGGGTCATCTATCGATCAGATTAGTAGAAATGAGATTCTGGATAACTGTTTCAACAATGTTATTAGCAACATATCTGGGTGTGCAAATTTCCCTTTCAACTTGTTTTAACTGTATGTCCCAATCAATAAATAAGATTTATTTTTTGGAATCTTCAATCCTAGGAAGATTGGCCTTTCAACCTTCAGTAGTATCTTTCCAAGTGATATACTATGATACTTTGTCATCAATCTCATCAAAACTTATCCTCTGGTCAGCTACTTGATTCATCAGTGAATGAATTTTTTCACATAATTCAATAATATTAGATAATTTTTGGTAGAAAACAACTTGTTGTTGGTCCAACAGGGTATTTAATTCCAAAGCTTCCTTCCTGAATTCACATACTTTGGGATTGTCTTTCAAATGCAATTTGAAATTGGTTCTGCAACTTTAATTGATCTAGGCTCTGTTGGAGCTGTGATACTTGTGCTTGTAATTGTTGATTAACACTACATTTCTCTGCTTACAATTCCTGTTCCAATTGAAGGATTTTTTCATCCTTTTGCTTGAATAGTTGTTGAAATTCAATGGCCTTTTATATTGTGGTGGATGGGTATGCTCTTGCAAACTAAGTCAAATGAGTTAGATTCTAAGATGGATCTACTTGCGAATCTTTCCAAACTACTTCCATAGGGATATATCCAGGAACAGGGATTTTTGACTATTATGTTCTCCTCCTTTTCCATTTCCTACTCATGAAAACTTTATGTCTGGGACTATAAAATATATCTAAAGGAAGAATTTCTTCAATTTTCAATACAATCTCTGAAGTAGGGTAGGCCGAGATAAATTCTACTTGTTTTTTGTTAACTGATTTGTCATTTGACCTAGCAGTAAATAGGTTCTAAATTTTACCTTGAGGTGTTTCCATTTATTATTGATGATCAATGATCACCATTTCTTGGTATCCTTGAAGTTGTTGATTAAAATAATTCTAGAAATCATTTAAGTCACCTGGAAACTTTGGATCTTTCGCTTGCACTCCAGTAGACTTGTCTTCTTCTTTTCTACTAAGGACTTTAGTATCCTTAGGTGGTTGCTCCTTTTACTACTCTTTCTGTTGTTGTTCCTTCTATGAGATGGGTTGGGATACCTCTACTATATTTAAAGGAATCCATTCCAATCTTTTATTTCTATAATGCATTAATTTTTAAAGCTGTTGTGGATTGAAGCGTGATACTGCTAATTTCTGTGCTGCATAATAAGTGTCGATTGACTCAAAAACTTCATCAAAATCATCACCCTCATGCACAAATGGTTTGATTTTCACTTGAGTTGTTAAATCGAAGGCAACTTAGCTTGGGTCATATTGTTTGTTTGAAATTGCAAACAATTTCAAGCATTGGATTTGATTGACCTCTAACCTTGCACGCTTGTAATTTTCTAACACATAGACAGCACAGTGAATAGGAAAATAGGGCCATGAAGCATTCTTTGCTTCCTTCAAAAATTTTGTCAATCCATTATCGACAGTCTGATAAGCCATTTCTCTTGTGAGAAGTTTATCTGGAACATACAATGGTAGGACATGTGGTGGGGCTAAGCTTCCGAAGACTCTAACATAAGTAAACAATTCTTCACCGAACCATTTTCCAATGGAGGTGAAGTTTTCTTGAGCTTCCTTGGATAATCTAGGGGCCTTTTCATCAAATACAGGTTGAAATAATGGGAGAATAATTGCATGGCATATTTTGTTGAAATTCATTTCATATCTTGATTCCCATAGAATACTATGATAGACATGAAGGGGAGTAGGGCCTTGGGTAGTCCATTTCCAACCCATGGTTGGAAAATCCGAGGTAAAACATACAACATCCATAATGTAAGCATTCATGTAAAATGGGGGAAATATTTTAGATGAAATGGAATGATTCTTTCTATATTCAAGAATCCGTGTGGAAATATTATTGGACAAAATTGTTCCCTAGTCCATGATATAAGAATTTGTAACCGCTTCCATATGGGGAACCCATTCAACATATAATTAGTGGTGTCGGGTTGGACGAAGAGTCTAGACATCATTGCATAAATATAAAAATAGGTACTAGCAAGCAAATTAGCGGAATACATACCCTTATCATCATTTTTATGCTTGTTTGGGTTGTTCCTCCATTGATTTATGGGGTTCAACTTTAGTTCATTCTCGCTTGAGAATTGTGCTAGAAATTATTTATCACATATCTTCTCTGGGTCTGGAATGTGTTACATTTTCTTCAAATCTTCAGCTTTGAAATATCCTATCATTATTCCTTTGGTTGTCAAAAAATTTATATCTCCAATATTCAAATTGTCGATTATCCATTTTACCATATGTTGGCTTGAGGGGTCTTGACCCAAGTTTAGAGTTTATGGATAAACTAACAAACCCTCCAACTACTGGCCCTTTTGGCAATTGATCTTTTTGCACATACGAAAGTCTCACCTAAAGCAGTATGGCGGGGTGCTGGAACCAGGTTTCCGCAGCTTGAGAGAGAATTTAATGAAGTGTGATATTCTATAGATGCACATTCAGTTTATAGCAGAATTACAGATCAGGCACAATCTTCAACAAAATAACATAGAAATACTTATCTTCACTTAGTGCAGATAAAAAATCAGAACTAGATCTTGATCTAAATCAATGTAATACTTAACAGATGTCAATACTAATTCATAAAAATATCAATTAGCTCCACACATTCATCAAAAAGTAAACATATAGTTTCGATCTCATCAAAGAATAAACAACAAACATAACGCCTAACACAGAGAGTTCGCAAAAACTATCATTTATATTAGTCATTCAGATCTATCAATACATCAACTTTCCTTCTTGCAAAAACTGTTACAATTCTTTACAAACCCTTTCGTGCACACAACCAACAGAGTCTGCACACAACCAGGACTAGGTCTTTGTGCACACAGCTAGCAGAAGCCTTTCACCCAACCCAAAACCATTACGAATACAAAATTCTATCAATATTTCATAGCATTCATCAACCTATCTATGAATTACTACTTAGCTTAGACATACTCCATCTATTTATAATATGCCTAGTGCGTAGATACTATGGTTTCAAACCATCGTTTGAGGCCCACAGTTTACATTTAAGCTTAATTGTATCCAAAATTGGGGAAAAAATCCCTTTTTCTACATCTGTGCAATGCACCCATACAAACATACAAAAAAATCGCTTTGGAACTTGTGCCTCAGCGGACCCTGCTCCAACAGGCCCCCAACACAAACATGTGACTTTTCCCTAGTCATTGAGGCATTGTCGTTGTCTCCTTGGTTTTATCCTTGAGCATCTTAACATAATTATGGAGAGGGAGAACTAAATTGAGGCTCTGCGTTGCTGCACCCTACATTTTTTGAACCATTTTGTCTTTTGTAGGCCCTTCAACGACCATCTCCATACTCTGCTGGGTCTGTGGATAATCTTCACGATGTTGTCCAGAATTTGAGAGAGTTGCAACACTTCCTCTTCCCATGGTTGAATACATTATTTGAGCACCTATTCTTTGTGACACAAGTATGCAATTTCTGCCCTGAGTCTGCGACCTTCTTGCAGACGATCAAGTCTCTGTGTGATCAACAATGTAAGTGCTACTGTGCAGTTTTCTTCGAATTGATACTCCTTTGTACTAAGTGTGTCGCACAGCTGCTTCATGACCAGATCATTCTAGACAGAGGCCCAAATGTCCATGGCCTCATTTAGGGACTGGTCTCACTCAGTGACTGCAGCAACAATGCTTTCATGTTCTTGTTTGACTTCTTCTCCTCTCTTCATGCGAACCTTGGGATGTGTCTCTGGCTATAATTTAGTTTGGAGGTAAGTGATCTGTTGCTCATACACCATCCGAACTATCCAAACTTCTGTGCGTGCTGCTTTGACCACATCATCCAATCCCTCTAACTTCTCCGTTGGTGCAGCTGTGGCCAAGACAGCTGGAATGTCTTGGCACACCTAATTAATTTTCGCCTCCAGAGCCGGCCTCTGCTTCTCTGCATGCTACTTCGACCTATTTCTATCACTGATGTTCTTGGGTAGCTTGTTGTTGCGCATCTCTATTATTTTTCTGTGCAGTTGCTTCACAGAATTGTAGCTCATCTGCAATCACTGAATGTAGCAAGTGAAGTTTTCCTGCAGGCAACACTGAAAGGTTAATGTGCAAATCACCCGTTCCTATAAACGGAACATGTTGATTAGCGTCCATATGGATGGATGGCAGAGGGATGTGACCAAAGTGTGCATCCCCTGAAGGTGGCAAGGAAACATCTAATGGCTGCACAATGGTAAACTGCACACTGGTCTGACTCGCTTGGATCATGCTCGCCTAGATTTGGCTCGCTTGAAATTTCAATTCTTGTAGCCCAACCTGTAAAATCTCCAATGCTGATTTATATTAGACCTCCATGTTCGTCCATCGATCTTCCTGCGCTGAGGTGACTGTATTTTCGATCTCATTGAGATAGTCCTCTGTAAGTGTTAGGACCTCCTTTCCTGTTTGATTTGAGCCCTTCTACTTTTTTCATGACCCACCCATGGCCTATGCATCGCACTTTGTTCCTTTTGATGTTGTTGCTACTTCAGTCTCCTTAGGCACATAACCATTTTCTCTCGCACTGTGGTGGTATAAAAAAATTCTCCTGTTGTTGTCAGGGTGGGTTACTTCTCACCAATTTTTTCTGTGACTGTTGGTGGCACTGTTTCGATAGGATTTTCAGTATCCTACTCTGTTGATTTTCTTGTCAGAGTGCGCGACTATGTTGGTGGAGTCAACCAATCCGACGACCACTCTACTATTACTCTGATAAAATTTCCTTTAGTGATCAAGTAGGGAAACTCATACCATATGCCCTCCACAACTCCCTTCACGCGAATGTGGATATTGTGAAACGTAGCCTTAAAGTTGGATACCATCTTGTATTGATCCTATAGATTGGGGTATAATCGTGACTTCGACTGTACTGCTGGGTATAAGCTTGTATCATACAAAACCCAAAATATCTTGTTCTCCTTCGCGCGCACTAGGCCAGATGAGTTCCAGAGGGTTTTATAACACGTGACTTTGCACATTTCTACTTCCAGCTTGGGGAAATGCATGTCTTTGGGAGTTTTCCATCCAATCAGAGAAATGAGTAGAAATAACCAAGCATATTGGAAATGCTTTCCCTCCTCCTGGACTTCGCGCACGTTTTCAAGAAACTCTTTGCAGAAGTACCAACACAAGTTGTATATAAATCCTTTTTTGCACCTTCTAGCTAGCGCTATCATGTGTGCAAGCACTTCCTTTGGCCTACACTTGTGCATCATCTTGCAAGCCAAGATAAGTGTGCTAAAATAGACTACAGGGTCATTAATCGTCTCCACCACGAATCCCTGGGGTTTGCGCGTAATTCCATACTTATTCTTTATTTGATCTGCCACTGCTTTCTCCTACATTTTCCCTTTGAAATATGCCATAGGGTTGGCCCCCTTGTTTGGTAGTCCCGTGATTTGATGAATTAGTTCATCATCAATTGGGATGCTCTCTCCCAACCAGAGCGCATCGTCATGTACCAATGCCAACAGCTTCCAAACGCAGATATGATTAATGGGATTGCACCCAAAACAAGGGATTTGCAATAGATTGAGCAGGCATGCCTTATGCAGACTGAGCATTTCTGTCTTTGGTTCGAGGCGCACCAGGCCTCATGCATAGAGAACTAGATCAAGATAGAGTTCTGGCGTGAGCTTGGGAAACATTTCAACGTCTGCGATTTCCCAATCATCAAATCACAACTATGGGATTTTAGCAAGCATATCCCCCTCCATTGGGACATTATTTGGGATCAGAGGTACTTGGATACCTATGCGCACCTTATCAAATTCCTTCAACACTTTAACGGTAGGTTTTCATGGCACAATATAACCAGGCAATAGCGAGAATGGAGCTACTTCAATAACTTCATCATCTTCTTCTGCAATAGTTTCCAGAACTTCGGCCATTAGTTTATTTATTTTCTTGCCTATAGAATGGCATGGTCTGGGGGTCCTTTCTCTAGGATAATTGTGCATTCCAGATGTTTCAACCTTCTTCATTTTAGATGACGCAGGGGTCTTTGCAATGGATACTTCTAGCGCAGTAGGGTCTTCGCCTGGTCTGGTGAATGTCATATTTTTCTGAATCATATACCCAAGAGTAGCTCGACGCAATGATTCCTCAAATATGGGATCCAATCCTGACATAGACGTGGCAAAGGCAATGAAAAATAAAGAGCTGAGAGCATAAAAACCGCTTAGAATGCAAAGGGAACTATTGCGATCCCATGTTCATATTTATACTTCTGGTGCATCTGCAACGTCTCCTTAGGCATTAATGAGGTTTCATTACTGACAAAATGGTCCCAAATCTAGAAAAATCCCCTCATTAAATTCATCTTGGACGCTCCTAAAAATGGTAGTAATTCTGTCTTATCTAGTTTTATTGTTCCAACTGCTAGTTTTTAACACTTATGCGCACTGGTCAATCTCATCGCCTAGATACCTCATGCGTGCCACACCTTGTTGCACATATAATCCATACCTAAGGATAACCATCTATAGACACCCCCCCTCCCCCCCCCCCCCCCCCAACATAGGCTTGTTGACCAGGTAATTCAAAGAATATTGAGTAGTATCTTTCATATCCCTCAGTAACTACAAACTTCTCTGACATTAATCATCCCAATGGAATGTCACTCTTGACAGGTAATCTACTTGCCAAGCTTGGTGCCTCAATTCTTACCAAAATTCACTTTCGCAGAATCCTGAGCTAGAAGGCATTGAAATGCCATTGTTTGATATTCCAAAGATAGAGAGTCTTGTCAAGCTGCAGTTCCCCTAACCTGCTAGTTGATGCTCTGCCGCAATACACAATCTCTTTTATCGATGCATTACTGATTTGTGATGTTTGGTGACTATATCAAACACTTTCGATATAAGTAAGAATGGCTGTCTACCGGTCCCCAGGACCACTCGCTAGTGCCCTGCGCACAGCTGCGGCTGCTAAATGCCATTAGGTTGACCGTTACAATATGTGAGTAAACATATGAACCCATTCAAGCCTTGGTTCTATACCCCATACCTGATTCCACTTGGCCAGATGTCTACACAGGTCTTCTTTGATGGAATAGAAATCCTCCTCTTTAATTACTGGGCTTTCAAATTGTAGTTGAATCATCTACGCACATTCCTCCCAATATCCCATATTATTCTTATGTGTTTCCCACCATCTTGCTCGAATAGGGCGTAAGCCAAGATACAAAGCATGGAACCTCTGTTCTGCAGGCACAAACCTTTCCAATACTCCTAGGAACATGTTTACATTAGTTGAGCCGTCATAGTGTGGGAAATCACATACGTCAAATGTTATGCAACACAGAGTATGGGTCACAAAATTACAATGCATCACAGACACCTCATGCAGGTGGGTCTACCAATTCTTTAGTTCTTCATCAGAATCTGAAAAGCAAGAAACATCCTTCTCCCATTTAATATTCCCATCTGTGGTTGGATTAATCCATTCTTCCTTGCGCAAAGTGAGCTTATAGATTTGATCAATCTCATTCTCAGCACACACTGGTTTAGTATACCTTTGACCTTCTGCAGGATCCAAAGGAATGATGACTCTAACCCCACTGATCTAAAATTCCATTCTCCTTTTCTTTATATTGATAACAACCTCCATGTCAATGGCCCAATTCAATCCTAATAGTGCAGGATAGGGATCAATATCATCTACAATCTGTATGACCTCAAAGTCTGCCAACACCTTAACACCTTCTATATTGACCACAAATTTTGACAATCTCTACAAGCGAATGATATTATATTGGTTAGCCATTGATCTTCTTATGCTTAGGCAAATGATACATTGTTCACAAATCCTCGACGGTGAATGAACCCATGTTCTCCAGTTTGGAATTCTTGAATGTCCCGTCTGCAATGTTGAGATTGTCATTGACCCATTTTACCATATCATTGTATGGTAAGATCTTCGGCCTCATAGCTATTCGATGTATAAACGCACATGCAACTTTGAAGTAAGAAGGTTCGGATGAAATAGCCTTATCTGTCGTTGCTATTTTCTTTAGTTCTTGTAATATTCCCAACTAGCTTTCAGATAGTTGGAATATTAATTTTTGTTTTTTCTTCTTAGTTAGAATAATAAGAGGGTAGGGAGACCCATAAATCTCCTTAGTAGGAATAAAAACACTCCTAATGTGAATGGGGATCATCTAAGTAGCTAGATTAAGCACCCTTATGTGTGAAAAGGGGATGGAGCATGTGGACTGGGTCAACTTTGACCAAATCAACAACGCTGGTATGGAGGGAGTGGACATCCATTGAGGGACAATGCAGTTTTGGAGGGAGATTCCTTGCATAGAAGTAGTGGCTTTAACAAGCGGGTCCAAGGGTAAGGAAGCTCACCAAGCATATAAGGAAGGGGATGGAAGCCATGGAAGGCATGATTGATTATTATTTTTGTTTATGGTATGTTATGAATTGTTTCTCTCTTTAGCTGTTTAGCAGAGACTGTAGTGTTGTCTAGCACAAGGGTGTTCCCGAGTGGGAATCCCACCTTCTTCCTCGGGGGAATTCAAGTGCTCACTCAGGAGAAGTTATTGGGCTACATTTCCAAATTCTTGCATCAGTCCAAGCTACAAATTTCTTCTACAGTGAATTTTCTGCTTAGGGTTGTGCTATGTTGCAGGGTGCAACAATGGAGGATTGGATTGGGCCATTTATGAGCTAATTTTTCAGTGGAGGAAGCATTCCTTCAATTGGGAGGTCACTAAGGATGTTCCTTGGGCATTATTGCAGCATTTGGCACCAGTCCAAATTATTATTATCCCCTATAGAACAGTTTCAGTCTTGCACTACGTTATTTTAGGGAGGAGTTACAGGGGTGGTTTCAGTGAACCATTTGGGGAGATAGATTTCCTGTGAAGGGATCAAAATTTCACTTGGAGAGCCTATTGGTAGAAGGCTTCATTCTGTGCTACATCAGATCAGCCATATCATCCCAACTATTTAGTTGCAGTGAATCTTCAGACCTAGGGTTGCAATTCACATTTGTATTTTGGTGTATTTTCCGGAAACCCTCTTGGGTAGTCATGGAAAGGTGATATAGAGCCTAGATCTTCATGTATAACATATTTTGAGGCATATATAAGTTATTTTACACCTATTTATGTTCTTATTCTGTATCTATGTTCATTATGGCTGCGCTATAGCAGCTCTCTGACATTTTGTATGGCAGCAACACCTCACTTTTGAGAGTGTTTGTTTATTAGAGGCTTGTTTGTCTATATCATATGATTTGTGCCTCAGTATCTTGCACTTATTTGCTGCTGATATGTTTAATATAATGGCTCCATAAAGGTCTCATATCTTGATGTAATGTTATTCACTGCTATTTCCATTATTGTGTTCAATATTGCTACTTTTCCTAATTTGGAATATTACAGTGGTATCAGAGCATAATCTTGGCTCAGCATATGCATTTTAAGCCAATATGTCATCAGAAGAAGGAGATCCTCTCAAAGACAGAGAAAATATGTATCTCAAAAGAAGAAACCAGAGATATGATTATACAGATGATAGATAAGACAAAGGAAAAACCCCCTTATCAGGAGGATATGAAGAGAAGGAGTATCCCAAGCTTCTTATTCAAACCATGTAAGATATTGCAAGAGAAATCAAGGAGATGAGGATTGATAGATACAAAGAATCCCCTAAATGGTTTTCACATGGAGAAGGCTCCGAAATTTCACATCACTGGAGTGATCAACTAGTGAAGCAACAGGTTTCCCAGCGCTCTACAATGCCTTCATTCTTAGTAGTGGGAAATGGAGGATTTCAAGAACATGAAACTCTTGAAGATTAATTTCTTGAGTATGAGTCTCAATCTCAGAGATTCAAGGATCACTTGAGCTTTCAAGAGTTTTGTCAGATCAAGGACAATAGGATACCCCGGCATCACAATAGAGGTGGAGGATTCATATAAAACCATGATCTTCACTGGACCATGGGTAGATTTTTCTTACCCACTTCTGATGGGTCATCCAAACGTACAACCAAATCTTGGGTGGAAAAGCTAGAAATCTACTTCCATTTGAACCAAGTACCAGAGATGGAAGCCATCAAAATAGCAGCGCTGCACCTTGAGGGTGAAGCATATGATTGGTGGTTTCATGGTATTTCTACATTGGGGCATGCCAATGTGACTGCATATTCAGAGTTCACAAGGAGGTTGGTGGAGAGGTTTGATCAAAGAGACTCGGAGACACCTTTCATTGAGCTAGCTAAGCTTAAACAGTCAGGTAATCCAGAAAATTACATTTTTGAAATTCTAAAACTTTATGTTATGGTTCCTGATTTATCTGCAGCTAGGAGGGTCTATATGTTTATTTATGGGCTAGCAGAACCTCTACATGGGCTGGTTAATTCAACCAAACCAACTACCTTTCAAGATGTTGTTGAAAGGGCTAGAGATATACAAGATGCCTTTCCAAGAGCAAAGGCAATATTTCAGTAAAATCCCACTTTTCCATCAAAGGGAAAAGATGAGAAGGTTCATCATTCAAAGGAGAGACAAAACAAAGTACCTCTTAGTGATGATGTCCGAAGAGAATTGAGGAGAAGGAAGCTTTTCTTCACATGCCAAGAATAATGAGCATCCGGGCATAGATGTGTAGCAAGGAAGGCACACTATACAGAGGTATTTTCTAATGATGAAGAGGAGGAAGAGGAGGAACCAGAAGGAGGTCATAGCGCTAGGATAATAGGAGAGGATCCACCACCACCAGGAGGTGGGAATGGAGCATTTCCTCCAATTGGAGGTGCTCTTGCATCATTAGGAGGAGTACCCTAGTATTTGACCTTGAGAGTTCAAGGATCCATTCAGGATCAGAGGGTTTCAGTGTTGATTGATAGTGGGGCTACTCACAACTTTATTGATGCCCAGTTAGTGCAGAGGAGGGCAATACCCACTGATGATTTTGAGGGATTTTCAGTTTTGGTCCCAGGAGATAGAACTATGTAGTGCATGCATTATGTTCCATGTTGAAGTTTGCAACAAGAAACAGTGAAATTGGCATCCAGAAACAACATCCTTGATCCTAGTGAAAATTAACCATCTACACTAGGTGGGGCCCACGTAGGCTATTTTTAGGTGTATGTCTATTTTTAGAATGGTGAGAAAATTCTATTTATAACGGGAGTCTAATTATAGATGGTTGAGAAAATTATATTTATGGATGGAGTTCTATTTTTGAAATGCATGTGCGAAGTCTATTCGTAGATCACATGTCTAAAAATATAATGCACGTTGATTATTATTATCTCTTAATAATAATTAGACAATAAATAATAATCTATTCTCTTGAAGAACTTTATTTTAGTTAACTGATGTGGAAAACCAGTTGACTGTAGGAATTATGAGTTCTAAGGTTGGTTGGTGGGACATGCAAGTGGAATTCATTGTAACCAAGTGATACAAAGTTGTAACAGAGTTAGATGTGTAGTATGTGAGTTGTAAAGTAGTTTAACTCAGTTAAGTGAGTTAAACTCAGTTGTACTAGGAGTAACTAGTTGTAACTAAAGATGCACTAGTGAGAGATAAATGAATTAAATATTAAATTAATTCACATGGAGTGATCTCACATGCAACTGAAGATTTAATACTGTTAACTACATGCATGTCAGATCCAGTGGAGACCCAGTTGAGAGATAGGTGAAAGGGAAAGTTTGACTATTTGTTGTGACATTGGTGGGTGCACACATGCAACCACACACACATTGGAGATGCCTATGAGTATTGTGCAGTCAAGGAAAGCTAGAATGAATCATTCAGAGGTTCTTGACCATCAGGGATTGCGCAGTGGAGGAAGGATGTTTGGAGGTAGTAAATTGTGCAAGGGAATTGAAAATTTCTGCAAGACAATGTGAGACGATTTTATATTGTACTAAGAGCTCTTGGATTAGAGTTTTGTATGATATTTTTTCATGATCCATGATATATACATAATATATGATAGTGGGGTTTTTAGCTTTATGATTTCCTGGTAAAAACATTTGTGTTATGTGAGATTGATCTTTCTTCATGTGTTTGCAATTGGAAATTAAATTTCCGCAAAGGTTTAAGTAGAAGGATTATGTACTTAACAGTGGCATATAATTGTTAGATTAGGAGAATCTAGGTAATACATAATTTAATTAAAATTTCTAAATGGTATCGGAGCAAAGAAGATTGCAATATTGAAGGAATAGTTGAGTTTGTTGGTGGAAAAGTTTTGAATTTTCTACAAGAATTTCTTGGTGCGACAGTTGAGCAAACATCGAAATGGATTTCAATGGTTTGCGGTTAGAGTATGCACTCTGTTAGGTCCCTATATTACTAGTATAGTCCCTTATTTTTGTTAGTGTAACCCCCTTATTGTTATTATTGTACCCTTGTAACCCTCATTTTTTTATTATTGTGCCCTTAAATTATTATTGTTAGGTCGGCTAGGATTACATTGTGGCCCACTAGGATTACATTATGGCCCCATGGACTCCTATATATAGAAAGGAGGTTTTGTAAATTGTATCATCCAAGAATTGTACATTTATGTAATGTATTGGAGGTTGCCCCCTCGAAGTGGCTTATTTCTAAGGCGTTGATATCTCTTTTCTTCTATTTTGAAATGCAATTTCTGACATTTTGGTGTGACTTTTAGTTAAATTTGTTGCTCGAGTCATCGTGGAATTTTACGCTATAAATTTTTTTTATTCTGACTTCAAACTGAAATTGCAGTCTGACTATGAAATCTTGAAAATTTTCTAAAATTTTGAAGCTTGGTCATAACATTTTGGAGATATGATACTTGGAAATTAGGTATTTTGAGAGCTCGGCAGTCGCCCGTAAATTTTCGCTATAATGTTTTTTCTACGAAGGTTCAGAATCTGAAATTCATATGGTGTGAAGCTGAAATCCTAAGGAAATTCTTCAAAAAATTTTAGAGCTTGGTTCGCAATATTTTTGGAGATATGATCTGTGGAAGGTAGTGCTTTTTCAGGCTCCTGAATTGCATCTCAAAGAGGTGATCGTGGGAAAAGTTCAATAACTCTCTCTAAAACGCCAGTTGAGTCTTGTAAAAAGTAGTCACAAGTACCACGGTCGCCGTTCTTTTCTATCAATTTCAACAACAAGATACGCTTGATGTGCGTAGCAGTGTTGTTTGCTCTACTAAACGAGTCCATAATTAGGTCATTGTAGAATTGAATTTGTTATATTGGAAATCCAAATCGAGTCGAACTGTAGCATTCAAAAGAAAATTGAAGTCTAATTCAGTGCTAGATTTCAGATGTTCAAAATCTACAATCAAGGAGAGATAATACAATTTCAATATCGAGCTCCTCAAAGCAAGTAAAAGGTGTGTATTTGTTTTCCGAATTGCATAAGTCTTGTTTGAAGAATCAAGTTGAATTGATTGCAAGGGCCTATTGTAGAATAGGTATCAATATTGGATTATAAAATGGCACCTAAAAATAATTCAACACCCATTAAGCCTTCAGAAGGCTCTACCATGACTCATGAAGATGAAGAATTGCAACATGATCTATCAAAATTACAAGAGCAAGTGCAACAAATTTCACTCTCTCAAAGAGCAACAAAAAATGAAATGGAAGTTTTGAAGAAAGGCGTGGAAGTCAAGATGGACGGTTTGAATAAAGGCATGGAAGCTAAGATGGATGGCGTGGAAGTGAAGATGGACGGTTTGAAGAAAGGCGTGGAAGCTAAGATGGATGGCATGGAAGCTAAGATGGATGGCATGGAAGTGGGCATCGAAGCTAAGATGGATGACATGAAAGCTAAGATCGATGAAAAAATGAAAGACAACATGGAAAACATGAAGAATGATCTAAAAGCAGACATGGAAGGTTTGACAAAGTTGATACAAGAAATGTTTCCTAATGGTGAAAAGATAGTAGAATAACCTCATGATGAGAACAAAATAAATGTTAATCGTGATTTCATAAACTCTAATGTTGGCGGGAAGAACCACCATATTCCAAAAATGGATATGAGGAAGTTTGATGGAAAGAATCCTGTAACATGGATACTACAGATGGAGCAATATTTTGATCTCAATAATGTGCAAAACACACAAAAGGTATGCATTGCAACTTTACATCTAGAACAAAATACATTTGTATGGTATCGATGGCTTTGCTCCCGTAAAAAAATTGTCACTTGGTCAATTTTTACGGAGGAAATGATAGCACATTATGAGGATACAAAGGGCAACACCTTCTTTAGCCAATTGATAAATCTCAAACAAAAAAGAGTTTGGTAAGGCGACGTGGGGACTTAACGTGTCTAAAGATAGCGTGTTAGGAGAGAACACGAAGTTAATCTCTTCGCACGACATACAAGATAACATCTAACATGGTCGCGTTTTTGGGGCTGATTACGTTGGAGAAGGCATTCAAGTTGGCAAGAAAAGTTGACTGTAAAATAATGGCGACAAGGAAGCCTACCACTCCATTCTATAAAGAAGGAAGTGTTGCTACGCCTAGATTTCCACAACCTACAAGGTTGACACCACAACAATTGGAAGAAAAAAGAGCAAAAGGGCTTTGCTACAGTTGTGATAGCAAATACACTAAAGGTCATAAGTGTGCTGAGAAGAAATTATTTTACATAGATTGTGAAGAGGAAGAAGAAAATGAACAAGAAGAGAATATACACCAGGAACCAGCCCCAGAAGAGGAAGAAATGAATCCAACCATATCGTGTAATGCACTGGCAGGAATTACCACTCCTCAAACTCTCAAGATAAAAGAACAAATCAAGAAGAGAAAGGTAATAGTGTTGATTGATTCAGGTAGCACCCATAATTTTATTCATTGTAAGGTAGCCAAGGAATTAAATTGTTTCCTATACCCAGCACCAGAATGTCAAGTGATGGTTGCAAATGGAGGAACTATAAATTTCTCTTGAAAATGCCATAATATCAAGCTAACCATGGGGGAATATGTATTGACTAGTCCAATGCTTTCCATTCCTATGGGAGGTGCTGATGTTGTACTAGGAATACAATGGTTACAATCTTTGGGGACGGTAGCTTTTAATTTTCAAGAACTTTTCTTGAAATTCTTTTCAGAAGGAAAGGAAGTCGAACTACGGGGTATTGAAGGGAAGCCAGGAAGGATAATAAGCTCTAATGGCATGACAAAGCTTTTAAAGAAAGAACAACGAGGCGTAATTGCACAATTATGCTCACTAGAAGTTCCAACATCAAAATCATCTATTTCTGCAGATCTCCAACAAGTCTTGAACAATCATTCCAAGGTGTTTGAAACTCCCAAAGGACTCCCACCTATTCGTGATCATGATCATGCTATTCATTTGATTCCAGGAAGTGTTCCTCCAAACATCCGGCCTTATAGATATCCTTACTTCCAAAAGAGCGAAATTGAACGCATGATTGCAGAAATGTTAGAGGCGGGTGTAATTCAACCTAGTCAAAGTTCTTTCTCTGCTCCTGTAGTATTGGTACACAAGAAGGATGGATCATGGCGAATGTGTCCGGATTATAGGGAGCTCAATAAGCTCACCATTAAAAATAAATTTCCCATTCCTGTGATTGATGAATTATTGGATGAATTACATGGAGCAATTTATTTTACCAAGTTGGATCTTCGTTCAGGATGTCATCAAATTAGAATGAAGACTGAAGATATTCCAAAAACAACATTTCGAACTCATGAGGGTCATTATGAATTTTTGGTCATGCCTTTTGGCCTTACCAATGCACCTTCTACATTTCAAGGGTTGATGTTCCATTTTCAAACCCTTCCTTAGAAAATTTGTGCTAGTATTTTTTGATGATATACTAATCTATAGCAGGTCTTGGAAGGATCATGTTGAACATGTTGACAGGGTGCTCAAACTATTGCAGGAGAAACAATTATATGCAAAAACATCCAAATGTTTCTTTGAAGTACAAGAGGTGGAATATCTGGGTCATATTATATCTCACGAGGGTGTTAAAGTAGACCCTAACAAAATTAAAGCCATTAAGGAATGGAAAGTCCCTAAGACGATAAAGCAGTTGCGAGGATTTCTCGGGTTAACAGGCTATTATCGCAAGTTTTTTAAGAATTATGGAAGAATAGCAGCACCTCTAACAACATTATTGAAGAAAGATGCATTTTCATGGACTCCTGAAGCAACGAAGGCCTTTGAACATCTCAAAGAGGCAATGTGCCTAGCACCGGTCTTAGCTATGCCAGACTTCACAAAAACCTTTATTGTGGAATGTGATGCCTCAGGAAATGGAATTGGTGCAGTTTTAATGAAGGAAGGAAGACCCATTGCTTTTGAAAGTCGTCCAATAAAAGGAAAGTATTTACAGAAACCTATTTATGAGAAGGAAATGTTAGCAATACTGCATGCACTAAAGAAATGGCGAACTTACCTAATGGGAAGACACTTCAAGGTAAAAACTGATCATGATAGTCTTAAACACTCTTTGGAACAAAGACTATCTTCAGAAGAGCAGCAAAAATGGGTCACAAAGATGTTGGGTTATGACTTTGAAATAATCTACAAAAAAGGAAAGCTTAATTTTGTTGCATATGCACTCTCAAGAAAGAATGAAGAGGTGGAAGCATTGCTTTGTACCATTTCTATTATCCAACCAGATTGGATAACCGAAGCAAGAGATGAATGGAAGAAGGACAAAGATGTATGGACACTCATTCAAAAGTTGCAGCAAGATCCTAGTACATCTAATACATTTAATTGGAAAAATGATTCCTTATGGTAAAGATACAACATATCTTTGTAAATTTATTAAAACAAAAAAGGTGTACGGTGCATGTCATGGAAGGACATAAGTTTAAAAACTTTACAGTGAAAAAATTTTTGCAGTGACATAAATCGTGTTCAAAATTTTGTTAGCGAATATTTTGTTTTCAACGAAACAAAGTAGAACAATTAAGACCCGGAGCTTAACGCCTTTATCCATTTTCCAATCAACGTTAGGAGAGAATTTCAATAGTTTATCACCAATTTACCTAAGTACGAAAAAATAATGTCATCATAGTGACTAATTGATATACTTGCAATGCACACTTTTGTGCATTAGCTCATCCATTTAAAGCAAGTACGGTTGCTACTACATTTATGGACAGAATTCAAAAGCTACATGGAAGCCCAAGGGTTATTGTGAGCGACAGAGATCCCATTTTTACTGGAAATTTTTGGATGGAGTTATTTTCTTGTTTGGGTACTCAATTAGCTCACAGCTCATCTTATCATCCTCAATCTGATGGTCAAACTGAGATAGTAAATAAATGTTTGGAAGGATATCTTCGTTGTTTTGTATCTGATAAACAAACACGATGGGTCAAGTGGTTACCTCTTGCTGAATGGTGGTATAACACTTCCTTCCATACTGCAGCAAAAATGACCCCATTTATGGCACTTTATGGATATCATCCACCATCCATCACATCATATTTAAGAGAAAATTCGAAGGTTCAAGCAGTGGAAGATCACATCGAGCATCAGCAAGAAGTTCTCCAACTCTTGAAGGATAACCTGAATTTGGCACAAAATCGAATGAAACAACAGGCAGATCAACATCGCAGCGAGAGAAGTTTTGATGTAGGAGACTGAGTATTTTTACGGCTACAACCATACAAACAAATGTCCCTCAAGCAAGCTAAGAAGGATAATAAATTATCACCAAAGTACTATGGTCCTTACAAGGTGTTGCAAAAAATTGGTACTATGGCATACAAATTGGAGCTTCCTGCTTCTTCGCGAGTACATCCAGTTTTCCATGTTTCATGCTTAAAGAAGGTTATAGGTGAAAATATTCCGGTTCAAACAATATTGCCAGAACTTGATGAGGAAGGAAAAATCATATTGGAACCTGAAGCAGTCATGGAAACAAGAACTCGACAACTACGGAATCGATCAATTTCAGAGTATCTCATCAAGTGGAAGAACTTACCCACTGAAGATTCTACATGGGAAGATGAGAATTTTATACAGAAGCACCCAGAGCTACTCAAGCGTTGAGGACAACACTTTTTTGAAGGAGAGGGGCATGTTAGGTCCCTATATTACTAGTATAGTCCCTTATTTTTGTTAGTGTAACCCCCTTATTGTTATTATTGTACCCTTGTAACCCTCATTTTGTTATTATTGTGCCCTTAAATTATTATTGTTAGGTCAGCTAGGATTACATTGTGGCCCACTAGGATTACATTATGGCCCCATGGACTCCTATATATATAAAGGAGGTTTTGTAAATTGTATCATCAAATAATTGTGCATTTATGTAATGTATTGGAGGTTGCCCCCTCGAAGTGGCTTATTTCTAAGGCGTTGATATCTCTTTTCTTCTATTTTTGAAGCTGGTTACACAACACACTCGAGGGCATATAAAACTACATTTCATGGAAGGACAGGATGGATTCTACGCACAAAAAAATCAATATTCAGGAAAATCAATCTTTAATCTACGCACATGCATGTGAAATCTCACCAGATGAAGAGCGACATCATTACCTTTCACATTTTGAACATAGGAAAATTCCTTTGCCAATCTACCTTAGGAATTTTATTTGGGAAACCTGGAATGTGATCTCCTCTCATGGGAGCGTACCTTCTTGTAACAATTTCCATCTTGAAAAAATCTTGAAGCTACTGATCTTCATGCAGTGGAGTCACCATAAGGTGTTGATTTTCTGGATCTTTCAGTGAATGGAGTCACCAGGTGAGTGTTTTAGCCTTCATATGCATTTGACCATTTTCCATTATCAACAATTAGATATTAACTTTAATGATCTTTCCTAGGGAAGATATGATCTTACTTTTTCTTCCCTAGTACGGTTGCCAAAATGTTATCACTTATATTGAACCTTAAGCTGATAGAGGCAATCTCGAGGTAACCTAAAACCACGCTTAGCCAAGTAGCTATACCTACTAGGCTAGGAGAGGGCTCTCTTCTTATAGAACACAGTCAAAATGTCTGAGGAATAAATATTTTAGGCTAGGTATAGTAGCTCAGGGTTTTGATTTTGATTTTGTAGGGTTTGCTGGATCAGGAGGAGTCAAACAGTTAGGGCAAGGAAATTAGGTCAAAATTTGTAGGGGTTCTAAGGGGAAATATAGGTAGAAGGCTTGACATGAAAATATTATTATGGTGAGGAGTTAGGAAGAGCATCTGAAATGAATTGTCCCTAAACTGAAGAAAATAAACAGATTATGCTAAATTTCCTAAAACAGAGCATGAAACAAGAATTCTGCCTTTCAACTAGAAATTAAGCATATCATAGGCATTAAAATAGTTTATGAGCTAAAATACATTCATACAAATGATTAAAAATAAGAAACTATGTCAAACACTACATACCTCATGAATCCCAAAGAAATAGCTGTAAATTTCTATTAATGTCAAAAGCCAAACTGATACAAATATGTCTCTTGAGATGCCAAAGCTCCAAGTGAATCCAACCATTACAATGACTGAGAGAACACATAAAATAGACCTCAAAAACACTCTCCCTAGCCTCAAGGAGTCGAATCCATGAGATAGGGATCAGTTTCACCTACTCTCAAACAAGAATATGAAGACTAGGAAAACTCAACAATTTGCATCTAAAAGAGAGGAAACTGATTCATTTGACCTCTAAAGGACTTATCTAATGTATCTACCCTAGATAAAAGTCAAAACATGACATTTACATTCACCATGAACATTTACATCAGTGATTTTCTCATTTTCCCAAGTAAAAAGTCAAAAATTCAAAATTTTGCTAAAGATGATGAAAACTGCATTTTCCTAGTAAATGCGCAGTGCCATGACAAAAAAATAGCCTGTATTGCAGGAAAAATTGAGAGACCTTCCTGATGTCAAAATCAGCTCCATGATAGCTCATTGGAAATATCTCTGAGTCTAGTTTCTAAATATTTCTCCAGTTTTCAAAATATTGTCCATCTATTCTGTACAAAACATGTTTTCCCAAGACTGGTAAACGCGCAGTGCCAAGGCAAAAACAATGGCAGAAACATGTTTTTTCGGTGGTTTTTTTCATTTTTAAGGGACCAGTTCTCCTCCAAATACTCTAAAAATTTTTGGAGCTAATTTCCTCATCATTATAAACATGATGGTGGTGGAAATATTGCAATTGGATGCATGAAAAAAGAGTGCAACACCAGTGGCGCTACGCATTTAGCAGAATTTATGTTTGTCAAAATTCCTCAAAAACTCAAAAAAGCATCACCGTGCCAAATGTGGCAAAATTTGTCAAAATTTTGAGCTTACTTGCTGGTCAATGTTTAGAGGCATGAATAGACACCTCAAAAAGTATTTCTAACTTCCCCTTCTCGTTTTACTCAGTGAAGGCTGGAATCTTTGCATGGGCTCATTTGAGCTTGGCCCTTGCAATTTTGTTTCTCATGGCGTAATGATTTGCCATTTTCCTCTGAATTTTATTGTCCATTTGAGCCTTAGCCAAGAGCTGCTCCAAGTGTTGTTTGACCCTCTCAAACCATGCTTCTTTTCCTTTAAGAACTACATTGGTGATTTTGTCCTCATTTTCCTCACATAGGTAAATCAACTAAAATCCATGCTCTGTCTCATGTTTTCCCTCCTCATCATCAATTTTTGGCCCTATTACCTTTTCCTTACCTTTTTCTACCTTCTATGTTGATGAATAAGGCATGGCCCCTTTTACTCCAAGTGAAGCAAACACATGCTTATGACCTCTCTGATAAGTATGTACCAATGTGCCAAAATCAGCCCTCTTAGGCTTGCTAATTTCACCTCCGCTAGGTTGCCATGATGTATTTGGTGTTCAAAACCCTAGGGAGTAGATGAATGAAATGAAGGAGTGTGAAGTGAATGGAGGTGTGGGGAAATGAAGGAAATGGGAATATGTAAGGGAGCCTAGGCTATTGAAAACCCTAGGGTAAATGGAATGAGATGAAGGGAATATGGATTTGAAAGGAGAATCTGTGACAAATGGAGGAAGTGATAATGTAAATGATAACCTAGGTCTAGGAAAACCCTAGGATCTTACAAATTTGACTGATATGTGTTTAGGGACATGAATATGGGAAATATGAATGAAATTGACAAAAGGAAATGAAAACTAGGGTTTCATAGCAATAAACACTTCAAATATTTAGTGGAATATAAAATATATGATAATAGAGGTGATTTAGGGTCCACTTACAGATTTAAATCCTTTTGAAGAAAGTGGGAGGATATTTGAGCTTGTTGGAGGTGGTGAAACTCTTCAAAACCTTCCCTATGTAAACGCGCAACACCAAGGCAACACTGTTTGCAGACCACATTTGGAGGCCTTCCTGGTGTCAAAATTGGGCCCAGGATAGCTCGTTGGAAAAATGATCATGTATAAATTCGAAATATACCTTTTGGTTTCTATTTGGAGTTGATTTTCATTGTCAAAAATGTATTTTCCCAAGACTGGTAAAAACGTGTTGAATGAAGGTGTAGAAATTCAGAGTGCTGGTGTAGGCAAGTTTTGGAGGCCTTTATCAACTCCAAATTGAGCTCATGATATCTAATTTGAAATATATCTATATATATTTTCATTTTAATCATCAAGAAAGTCATTTGGACACTCCAGATTTGAGAAAACTTGATTTTCCCAAGGTCACTCCAGAAGTGCAACAATTCTCCTGTGGCACCTGTATTTTTGACATTGCTGTAAAACCATGAAACCTGTGTAAAATATGAAGGAGGTTTTTCTTTAGTGACCTATGAGGGACCAAAAATACTCTCAATTTTGTTAATTTCATATTTGTTTGGTTAGAAACATAGTTTGAAGCGAAATTGGCCCTGTGTGTGGCAAATGATTTGTCCCTTAGAATGATTTCTTGAAAAATGATGGAGGCATAATGTTTATGAGTTGGGAAGTATTAATTCTTGCTAAAATTACCTCTATGATGTCTCATCTACTCATATGTCTCTGATTCCATAGAAAACTGTAGCTCAGTAGGAAAGGAAATTAGGGTTTGGTGTAAGCAAAACAGGGGATTTTAGGATTGCCTTCTAGAGGGAGGGGAATGAAGGGGTTAGGGATGTCTAAATTTCTGGGGAAATTTTTGTGGATAGGGATAGATGTTAGAGAGTAGGGGAAAGTTTAATTTCAAGGATTGAGTGAGGGGAAGGGGTCCAAAATGGAAAAGCACATGCCTAGTCTCGAAAAGTGTCAAATTGTAGCAATAGGCTAGGGTTTGTGGAAAAATGATGATTTTGAGGGATATGAGTTATGGGAAGTGTTTAGGAAGGTATATTAATGATAGGGGAAATTTTAAGAGTATTGGGATACAAGTCTTGTTGATTATTTATCTATGGAAGCCATGAGACCAAGAAAAATGCCCTCAAAACCCTAGGAGAGGGAAATGAGCTTTCCAAGCACAACTGAAAGACAAATATGGTAAAAACAAAGCCACTTACTTGGAAATGATAGTTTAGAACCTGAAATTGTTGAATGTATTTGAATTTTACTACTTTAAAAAATTAATTTGATGATGAAATGACCAATTTTCATGATTTTGACCCTATGACCTAATGGGACTGCTTTTTGACCTGACTTTTGAATGAGACTTTGACCTTTGACTTTAAAGACTTCCAAGTGAATAGATAATTTCCATAGGTGTTGTTACGCTCAAGGAGACATGAGAATGAGTTAGCCAATATGATATTTTGAGGGAGAAGGAAGCTTTATTGACCAGGACAACCACTAGTGGAACAATTTTATATCATGACCTAATGGAATGATGAAAAATTTATTTAGAATGGGACACCTAAGATGCACATGAAAATGTGTTTTGATCCCTGGTGGAAGTATGCAAATAATAACACTAACATTGGCTCTAGTTGGGGATGGTAGCTCCTTGTAGGTGCCAAGAACACCGTATACCGAGTACCTATTTCATTCAACAATGGAGTGAATAGCTAAAAATCAAACAGAATACTGAAAGAAACTTGACACAATAAACTGACTCAAAACTGACTCAAGACTGACTGAAACAAAACTTAAAAATTGAACTTACCCTACTTATTGATGGCAATACATCACCAAGATTTGAGGGCTTCAAATCCTGATGACAACCATCGGCCTGCTGAAGACATATATAAAATCATGTGAAGTGATCCTTCCAGTGTAACCAATCCAGCAAATGGTTATTTGCTTGAATTCTACTCTCACTTTCCTCGAGCAAGTAGAATGATGTACATGTAGGCAACTCAAAATTTAAACTAAAACGAAGACTTATGCTGACAAATAAGACAACATTCATCTTCTCCAGTGCTTGCAAAAGACTGTCGAAGGTATCTTGAAAATTAAGAAAATTTATCTCTCGTTGATCTGGAATAAAAAAGGTAGCTTTTTCTCTTGAATCTGATCTCTTTTCATAATGTACCTCAACAAGAGTGTGTTCCTGGTCTTCGAAAAATTCTGAACAAGTAGGTGAGCAGATTTCTTCTTGAAAAAACAATTCAAAGCATGAGACATGGGAAGGAAAATTTGAGTGACAGTTCTCAATGCTCTGGTCCTCTACAATTTGAATATACTGTTGACCATCTTCATACGACATGGCAACCAGATTGTCATGTTTATTATCACACTCATTAGTCATAAGAGGGAAAACTTTAGATTGTTCTTGAAACCCAAAACTGACATTTCTATCATCTACCACAGATTCATCCAAAGAACATTTTTCACTTACTTGAACAAATATCTCATCTTGTTTTTCATAAAGGGAATGGATTACCTCCTCGTGAAGAAGACTTTGTTCTGATGGGATGAGAACACTTACATCTATAGCTACGTTTTCTTCATTCGAAGTGACCTCAACAATAGAGTTCTCCTTCATGGGATCTGGAACAACATACTCTTCATCATCACAATTCGAATCTAGATCTGGATCAGCCAGCTTGACTTTACCACAATCTGAGATTGGAAACTCATTTTCCTGCATAACATCTTTTGCTGCAATTAGATCTGAAATAAGACCTTGTATTCCATCATTTTCAACTGTACAAAGATCTTCAGCCTGCTGCAAAATTTCCTGAGCATCTTGATAAGTATCCTCTAAGATTTCTTTATGTTGCTGAAACGGATTTTCATCCAGGGCTTCCATGATCTCATCATCCATGAATTTATCATCTCCATAAAAATTCTCAATGTTTGCAATAAAACTATCAACATGTTTATAGCAGTTCTGAACAAATATTAAGGATGGAGAAGATTCTTTATACCTTGTTAGGTCCCCGTAATTTCTTAGATTGGTGAGAAAAAATGAACAGGGGTAACATCAGACCAGTCTTTGGAGTCCTAGGACCTAGCCTTCCTGGACTCAGAGAGGTATTTCTTTATTTTGTACAAAGGATATGAACTTGTTTGCTTTTAGGGTTTGATTTTAGGCTAGTTGTTAAGTTTAGGGTTTGTTTGTTTGTTTTGGTTGGGTAGATGATCAAGTAGAAATAGTTGGAGTGAGAGATCTTCAATTCATTGGGCTATGGAGTCTAAAAAAGGTCATGGATATTTCAAAAATGAATTAGGGTGCAGCACAGGGCAAATCTAACATGGTCAAATAGATCTTCAAGGTTTGTGTGAAATGAAATGAATAATAAATTGTGAACAAAGTAGGGAAAAGGGTAGTTAAGAATCCTTTGTCAAATACTTTAGCAAGAAGGGCCTTCAACACTATTTAGCATAAGGAAGTAATCATAAGACATGGAAAACCAATAAATTTTTGATTAAACTCAAGCAAATAATCATTTGAGACAAACAATCCAGTGAAATATAGAAGGCAAGAAACTTATTTAATTTCTAGTGATTTCACCTTCTGTTAGGTCCCTATATTACTAGTATAGTCCCTTATTGTTGTTAGTGTAACCCCCTTATTGTTATTATTGTACCTCTGTAACCCCCATATTGTTATTATTGTGCCCTTAAATTATTATTGTTAGGTCGGCTAGGATTACATTGTGGCCTCACTAGGATTACATTATGGCCCCATGGACTCCTATATATAGAAAGGAGGTTTTGTAATTTGTATCATCCAAGAATTGTTCATTCATGTAATGTATTGGAGGTTGCCCTCTCAAAGTGGCTTATTTATAAGGCGTTGATATCTCTTTTATTCTATTTTTGGAGCTAGTTTCACAACATTTGGTATCAGAGCTTTGGATTCTAGGGTTTTTGCTGCTCCAAACTGGTCATCGTGGCATTTTCGCTATAAAGTTTTTTATACAAAGTTTCAGAAGTTGAAATTTTTAGAGTGCGAAGGAGAAATCTTGAGGAACATCGTCGCAAGATTTTAGAGCTTGGTTCACAATATTTTCAGAGATATGATCTGTGGAAGCTAGGGTTGTTTGCAGGCTCCTGAATTTAACCTAAACAGGTCATCGCGAAATTTTTGCTATAAAATTTTTTCTACAAAGATACAGAAGCTGAAATTTTTAGAGAGCGAAGAAAAAATTCGGAGGAACATCTTCGCAAAATTTCAGAGCTTGGTTCACAATATTTTTGGAGATATGATCTGTGGAAGTTAGGTCTGTTTCAGGTTCTTGAATTTGATCTCAAAGAGGTTATCGTGGGAAAATCTTCATAACTCTCTCTCTGAGCATCAGATTGGAATTCGGTAAAAGGTGGCCAAAAGTACACAGTTGTAGTTTCCTTTCTATTAATTTCATAGCCAAAGGAGGAAAAAGTGAGACGTGGAAAGACGTACAAGTTAGCTCTACTAAACTAGTCCATAATTGGGTCATTGTGGGAGATTGGACATAAATTTTCCTTGAAGAATCCAAATCAGATCAGACCTGTGAAATTTGAAAGAAGCTTCGGAGGGCTAATACAAGGCCAAATTTCAGATATTGAGGATCCTCAATTATTGAGATAATTGAATTTCAATATAGAGCTCCTCAAAATCAAGTAAAAGGTGTGTATTTTTTTTCCCGAATTGCATAAATATTGTTTGAAGAATTAAATTGAATTGATTCCAAGGGCATATTGTAGATTAGATATCAGTATTGGATCCTAAAATGGCCCCTAAAAATAATTCAATACCCATTAAGCCTTTAGAAGGCTCTACTATGACTCATGAAGACGAAGAATGGCAACATGACATATCAAAATTACAAAAGCAAGTGCAACAAATTTCTCTCTCGCAAAGAGCAAGAAAAAATGACATGGAAGTTTTGAAGAAAGGCGTGGAAACTAAGATGGATGGTTTGAAGAAAGATGTGGAATCTAATATAGATGGCATGGAAGATGGCATGGAATCTAAGATGGATGACATGGAAGCTAAGATCGATGAAAAAATGGAAAACCTGAAGAATGATCTAAAAGAAGACATGGAAGGTTTGACAAAGTTGATACAAGAAATGTTTCCTAATGGTGCAAAGATAGTAGAGGAAACTCATGATGAGAACAAAATAAATGTTAATCGTGATTTCATAAACTCTAATGTTGGCGGGAAGAACCAACATATTCCAAAAATGGATATGAGGAAGTTTGATGGAAAGGATCCTGTAACATGGATACTGCAGATGGAGCAATATTTTGATCTCCATAACGTGCAAAACACACAAAAGGTACGCATTGCAACTTTACATTTAGAACAAAATACATTTGTATGGTATCAATGGCTTTGCTCCCGTAAAAAAGTTGTCACTTGGTCAATTTTTACGGAGGAAATGATAGCACATTATGAGGATACAAAGAGCAACACCTTCTTTAGCCAATTGATAAATCTCAAACAAAAGGGTTTAGTGGGGCAGCACATTGAGGACTTCCAAAATTGAATATAAGGGTAACTGATATTCCAGAGGAACACAGGATTGATCTCTTCATAGGCACTTTAAAGGATAACATCCAACATGAAGTTTGCGTTTTGGAACCTGATTCATTGGAGAAGACATTCAGGTTGGCAAGAAAAGTTGAATGTAAAATTATGGCGACAAGGAAGCCTACCACTCAATTCTATAAAGAAGGAAGTGTTGCTACGCCTAGATTTCCACAACCTATAAGGTTGACACCACAACAATTGGAAGAAAAAAGAGCAAAAGGGCTTTGCTACAGTTGTGATAGAAAATACACTAAAGGTCATAAGTGTGCTGAGAAGAAATTATTTTACATAGATTGTGAAGAGGAAGAAGAAAATGAACAAGAAGAGGATATACACCAGGAATCAACCCTAGAAGAGGAAGAAATGAGTCTGACCATATCATGTAATGCATTGGTAGGAATTACCACTCCTCAAACTCTCAAGATAAAAGGACATATCAAGAAGAAAAAGGTAATAGTGTTGATTGATTCAGGTAGTACTTTTTGTACTGTAAGAGACAATCCCTTAGCTATGATAAAGAATCAATGCTTAAGACATCTATAGGATTATGTCACGAATATATATGTCTCTGTTTTATTAACCCTCAAGTATTTATGATCAAATCCTTAAAAATCAAATATGATGAATACCTCACAATGCTACCACTTGTTGATGTTGAATGAAGTGACTAGAAGAAAATGAAAGAAGAAGCCCAAATTGATATGTTGTTTTATACAGAAAATATCATCTCAAACCCCAGAAGAAATATATGACAGAAACAGTTAAAAAAAAGGAGCGCCAATTAAGGTTTTTAACTCTTACATATAGAAGTAAAAAGAGACCTGATGCTCATAACTTTGTTTTATTCATAGATAGAAAACACCAAATGTAAACTCGAATACATTTCAACATAAACAAAATGCTAGAAACTTTCTTACTCATTCATTAATCTTTGAATTTATGAGTACAAAAATAATTGTTTGAAGGTCCAAAACTCGGAACCATTCCTTCTCTTAAAAATTACATTAAATACAGTAAAAAGCAGTTTGGGACTGTTGTAACCAATCCTAACTACCAAAACTACTTAAGAATTCGAAGGCTGTCTATTACGTGCCTTGAAAATGTCTAATTACAATTACACTGTCTTCAAAAAATAATATAAAATAAATATCCTAATCTATAGGAATTGCTGATGATGTAGCTTCCTTTTCTGGGTCAACTAATTTGTTTTCCTTTGATGCTGATCCTTTTGGTAGGTCTATTGTCCAAGCTCTGCACTTTTTCCATATTTCTACCTTCGTCCTGGATGAATGTGTCAGATTGTGATATTCCAATCTGAATGCAGTAATTCGATCATAGGACGACCTTTCTGTGAAAAGAGTCTTTACCATCCACAATAGTTGAAAATGTCTTTACAAGAAGTTGACCATTGTTTCTCCTTTAAGCACCCGAGTCTTTTCATGCCTGTTATCACCTTTGCTTTTTGTCAATATTATTAAGTTCTCATAAGAATTCCATGGCAAAATATTTCCTTCAGCTCCCCAACATGATGGCAAGCCTACTCTTGTCATTTTTTCAAATGACTTATCAAACTGGCTTACTGCTTCCTTGATTTCCATTAGATTCTTTTCTGCAGCCTTTCTGAGATAATTTCTGACAATCATTTTGTTAATTTCTATTGCATACAACATTTTTTCCTACATGTCATTCTCCTCTAATTCCTGATCTGATTTAGATTTAATAAAATCAATGAATCTTCTGGCCCAAATGGCTCTATTAATTGCTTTTTGTTTATCAGACATGATTGGTTCTTCACATTCTAAAATAAGACTTTTCTCTTTGCAACTATCATCAAGAAGCACCAATCAGATTTAATTTCTGAAATGATATTAGTCCAAATTGTGTCTTTGGATTGTATCAGTGAGAGCTTTCCTTTCAGTCTTTCTTTGAGATTTTTAATCTTGGCTTCAACATTTCAGAAATCTATTTTTCACTTGTCAGCTTCATTTTCTATGACTTTAGTCAACTTTGTTGCAATCTCCATATCTGTTTGAACCTTCTTCAGATCTCTTTCATCCATCTGCAACTCAGTGTTTAATTGAACAATCTGTGCTTGAGGATCATCATTATTTGTAGGGAAAACAAAAGTACAATTATGGTCATCTATATGATTTTGCAATGAAATTGCAGTTTTCTTTATTTTGGAGATTTCTTCATCTTTCTGCATGAGTTGCTGTAAAATATTTTCCTTTTCCTTCTCTACCTCTGCAACTTCTGCAGCCATTGAATGTTCTCCATAAGGTAATTTTAGCTTTTTCCTCAATGTGGATATTTCTACCTCAGCACTTTGCATGAATTTCTGCACAGCAGTCTTGCCACTGGGGTCTACTCCATTTTTATAATGATTTTTTTCAATTCCTCATTCAGAACTGTTAAGGCTCTTGAGTTAGCCTTCTCTAACTTCAATTGTTTAATTACTTTCCCCAACATAATTTCTGCCTTTATTGCCATTGCATTAGTCTTTGTGAGGTCATTTACAATCAACTAACTTGTTTGCATATGAAAATTAATTTTATCCATTAGTGGAAGTTTCTTCACATCCACAGTCACATTTACAGTGTTGAAATTGTTGGAAGAACCATTTGACATGTCTATAGGATGTGACAGGGAAATTATAAATTGATCTCTCTCAAGATCCATTACAGTCAACAATTTTTTTTGATCAGCAACAACTTGATGTTCAGATTGGGCCTCCATGCTAGCCTTCATCTTCTAATTTCTTTCCTCAATTTGTGAAAACATCTATTTGATCAAAGGCACTTGTTCATGAGAGGCTTCATGACTCCTGGGTGAAGCAGGAGCATTTTTCTCTTCTCTCAAATGTAAAGAAAAACCAGGTGAATTAGATGTAGGTTCTTTATCAAACTTTGTTCTCTTCTCGGCTCCTTGCTCCTCATCATCTAGATCATTAACCACTTCTTTGTTTCTTTTATTTGTTTTTTCTGCTATGACAGGAGTCTGAATGTTTGCACCTACTGAAATCATCACACCTTTACTTGATACCTTCTCCTGTTATGGCCTACTTTCATGAATGAAAGCAGAGATACCCATTCTCAATTCTTCTATTTGAAATTACACCATAAGTGTCATAAGCCCAACTTTCTCCTAGTAGCATATGCATCTCATCTAACATTCTTGTTACTTCATCAAATGCCTGCCTCATATTGACTATGAAAGGGCCTACAATCATGGGTAATTTATACATATATCTTTTTTTCATAGGCACAAAGTGAACCTGATCAACATTTAGGCTCTGTCTAATAAAATCTAAAGCAAAAAGCCTCATTGGTACAAATGTTGGGAGTCTATAAGGCTTAACACTTGCTCCATACAGCCTTATTTCAGAGTAATCCTAAAAAACAAACCAATCTCCAAATTTGCAATTGTTTCCTAAATGCAAGAACTCCTGAGCTTTAGGTAAAAAGCAGGGAGGAGGAACTCCATTCAATATTTTATATGCAACTGACATGTAATAGCTAGCAAAATCAAACAATCCAGCCTCATTTTTCTCCCTTATAACTAAATCTCTCCAGAATATCACTGATTGCCTTGTTTTGTTTACATCCATAATATTTAGACCTAAATGGATGAATTCTTCCACATTCTGATATAAGAACAAGTATACTATCAATGAAGAAAATTTGAAAGAACCTGTTAATGAAAGGCTCATTAGCTGTGAATTGACTGCTTCCTGCCAATATGATGGAATATACAACACCATTCCTAGCTTCATCATCATGGAAAACATCACTAGGAATGATTTCTCCACTATATTATCATCATTTTTACCCAAAATTTTTGCAGTGTTACTTAATATAGGATGAGTCTTTGCGTCAAAAACCTCCATAGCAAACTCTTTACATTCTGGCTAAAACTGCTTTGTGTCATGTTTCAAATAAAATATGAACTGATTAAACTCTTCACCTCCAAGATTATCATAATAATGTACCAGCGAATCGTCATAAAATTGGATGGATGACTCTGACTCAGGATAGCAAAGGGCTTGGCAGATTAACTAGGTGGACACTTGCAGAACGTTCTCTCCTTAGGAATTCATAACACAAAAATTCCCAAGATACATGATTGACACCAACCAATAGATAAATTCAAGGAAAATATGGGTCTTTGGAATGCATGTAGAAAGAATTACGGACTTGACCATGGCAGAATAAACAGGGGAAGCATTATCATTCAAGATGACTTGTCGATAGAAAGGAATATGATTTACATAACATATAGTATCTTTAATATCCCTCTCAGTATCCATGAGAGGGATATGGCTAGCTGAACCTGATAGAGACGACCATTTAGCCATAGCTGAAAATTTCTGCAAGAACAATTCACAGGGTGGTCAAATTTACACAGGTGACGAAAAACTGAAACAGGATGCAGCGAAACAAATTACAAATTATTTGAAAAACAAATGAAAATATTCTATAAATAGGTGGTGCAAATTTTAAATTTAATGCTAACAAGACGCGCTAGTGAGCCGTTGATTCCACCTGACATGGAAGACAGTTGTGAACAACTCAACGTCTTATGTCACTGTGGGGGCTCTCGGGGTACAGAGAAAAAATTTGGCTGCTGCCCTCGCACTCAATCTACACTGTTCATCTCTGTTGTCCCCACAGTCAACCCAGTCAACTGCGGAGGCACTTGTCTCGATATCTTGTGCATTGATTGTGCCCACGGGTTGGGCCTTTTGATAGGAAATTTTATCATCAACGCTTTCCGCCAAACAAATCAATCAATATTTAAGCATAAAATGCAGAACCCACTTATATAAAGTTTAAATATTAAACTTTAACTCAGATATAACGAACATAAATATTTTTCATGCTAAAGTATAAGAATTTTAATACTTTAACATATTTTTCAACAATTTATAATTTTTATATTTTCAAATATTTGAAAAATAAAAGGATATGCAAATGATCTACAACAGTACCCATAATTTTATTCATTGTAAGGTATCCAAGGAATTGAATTGTTTCCTATACCCAGCACCAGAATGTCAAGTGATGGTTGCAAATGGAGGAACTATAAATTGCTCTGGAAAATGCCATAATATCAAGCTAACCATGGGGGATTATGTATGGAATATTCCAATGCTTTCCATTCCTATGGGAGGTTCTTATGTTGTACTAGGAGTACAATGGTTACAATCTTTGGGGATGGTAGCTTTTAATTTTCAAGAAATTTTCTTGAATTTTTTTTCACAAGGAAAGGGAGTCGAATTACGAGGTATTACAGGGAAGCCGGGAAAGATAATAAGCTCTAATGCCATGAAAAATATTCTAAAGAAAGAACAACGGGGTGTAATTGCATGATTATGATCACTAGAAGTTCCAACATCATAATCATCTATTTTTGCTGATCTCCAAAAAGTCTTGGACAATCATTCCAAGGTTTTTGAAACTCCCAAAGGACTCCCACCTATTCGTGATCATGATCATGCTATTCATTTGATTCCAGGAAGTGTTCCTCCAAACATCAGGCCTTATAGATATCCTTATGTCCAAAAGAGCTAAATTGAACGTATGATTGCAGAAATGTTAGAGGCGGGTATAATTCAACCTAGTCAAAGTTCTTTCTCTGCTCCTGTAGTATTGGTACACAAGAAAGATGGATCATGGCGTATGTGTTCGGATTATAGGGAGCTCAATAAGCTCACCATTAAAGATAAATTTCCCATTCCTGTGATTGATGAATTATTGATGAATTACATGGAGCAATTTATTTTACCAAGTTGGATCTTCATTCAGGATATCATCAAATTAGAATGAAGACTGAAGATATTCTGAAAACAACATTTCGAACTCATGAGGGTCATTATGAATTTTTGGTCATGCCTTTGGCCTTACCAATGCACCTTCTACATTTCAAGGGTTGATGAATTCCATTTTCAAACCCTTCCTTAGAAAATTTGTGCTAGTATTTTTTGATGATATACTAATCTACAACAGGTCTTGGAAGGATCATGTTCAACATGTTGAGAGGGTGCTCAAACTATTGGAGGAGAAACAATTATATGAAAAAACATCCAAATGTTTCTTTGGAGTACAAGAGGTGGAATATCTGGGTCATATTGTATCTCACGAGGGTGTTAAGGTAGACCCTAACAAAATTAAAGCCATTAAAGAATGGAAAGTCCCCACAACCATAAAGCATTTGCAAGGATGTCTCGGGTTAATAGGGTATTATTTCAAGTTTGTTAAGAATTATGGGAGAATAACATCACCTCTAACAACATTATTGAAGAAAGATGCATTTTCATGGACTCCTGAAGCAACTAAAGCCTTTGAACATCTTAAAGAGTCAATGTGCCTAGCACCGGTCTTAGCTACGTCAGACTTCACAAAGACCTTTATTATGGAATGTGATGCCTCAGGAAATGGAATTGGTGTTGTTTTAATGCAAGAATGAAGACCCATTGCTTTTGAAAGTCGTCCAATCAAATGAAAGTATTTACAGAAAGATATTTATGAGAAGGAAATGTTAGCAATATTGCATGCACTAAAAAAATGGAGAAATTACCTAATGGGAAGACACTTCAAGGTAAAAACTGATCATGATAGTCTTAAACACTTTTTGGAACGAAGACTATCTTCAGAAGAGCAGCAAAAATGGGTCACAAAGATGTTGGGTTATGACTTTGAAATATTCTACCAAAAAGGGAAGCTAAATTTCATTGTAGATGCACTCTCGAAAAGAATGAAGGGCTGGAAGCATTGCTTTGTGCCATTTCTATTATCCAACTAGATTGGATAACCGAAGCAAGGGATGAATGGAAGAAGAATGAAGAAGTGTGGACACTCATTCAAAAGTTGCAGCAAGATCCTAGTACATCTGATACATTTAGTTGGAAAAATGATTCCTTATGGTACAAAAATCGCTTATATCTTTGTAGGAATTCCCAACTAAAACAAAAGATTATTTTGGAATTTCACACTTCTCCTTTAGGAGGACACTCGGGATTTTTAAAAACTTACCACAGGGTGAAGAAATGTTTTTTTTGGGATGGCCTTAAATCTGATATTCAAAATTTTGTGGCGGAATGTTTGATTTTCCAGCAGAATAAAGTTGAGACAATTAAGATCCTGGGTCTTCTACAACCTTTATCCATTCCAAGTCAATGTTGGGAGGCGATTTCAATGGATTTTATCACAGGTTTACCTAAGTCTAAAGGAAAGAGTGCCATCATGGTGGTAGTTGATAGACTTACCAACTATGCACACTTTTGTGCATTATTTCATCCACTTAAATCAAGTACAGTTGCTACTACATTTATGGACAGAATTCAAAAGCTACATGGAAACCCAAGGGTTATTGTGAGCGACAAAGATCCCATTTTTACTTGAAATTTTTGGACGAAGTTATTTCCTTGTTTGGGTACTCAATTAGCTCATAGCTCATCTTATCGTCCTCAATCCAATGGTCAAACTGAGATAGTAAATAAATGTTTGGAAGGATATCTTCGTTGTTTTGTATCTGATAAACAAACACAATGGGTCAAGTGGTTACCTCTCGCTGAATGGTGGTATAACACTTCCTTCCATACTGCAGCAAAAATGACCCCATTTATGGCACTTTATGGATATCATCCACCATCCATCACATCATATTTAGGAGAAAATTCGAAGGTTCAAGCAGTGGAAGATCACATCAAGCATCAGCAAGAAGTTCTCCAACTCTTAAAGGATAACCTGAATTTGGCACAAAATCGAATGAAACAACAGGCAGATCAACATCGCAGCGAGAGAAGTTTTGATGTAGGAGATTGGGTATTTTTACGGCTACAACCATACAAATAAATGTCCCTCAAGCAAGCAAAGAAGGATAATAAATTATCGCCAAAGTACTATGGTCCTTACAAGGTGGTGCAAAAGATTGGTACTATGGCATACAAATTGGAGCTTCCTGCTTCTTCGCGAGTACATCCAGTTTTCCATGTTTCATGCTTAAAGAAGGTTATAGGTGAAAATATTCCAGTTCAAACAATATTGCCAAAAATTGATGAGGAAGGAAAAATCATATTGGAACCTGAAGCAGTCATGGAAACAAGAACTCGACAGCTACGGAATCGATCAATTTCAGAGTATCTCATCAAGTGGAAGAACTTACCCACTAAAGATTCTACATGGGAGGATGAGAATTTTATACAGAAGCACCCAAAGCTACTCAAGCGTTGAGGACAACACCTTTTTGAAGGAGAGGGGCATGTTAGGTCCCTATATTACTAGTATAGTCCCTTATTGTTGTTAGTGTAACCCCCTTATTGTTATTATTATACCACTGTAACCCCCATATTGTTATTATTGTGCCCTTAAATTATTATTGTTAGGTCGGCTAGGATTACATTGTGGCCCCATGGACTCCTATATATGGAAAGGAGGCTTTGTAATTTGAATTATCCAAGAATTGTTCATTCATGTAATGTATTGGAGGTTTCCCCCTTGAAGAGGCTTATTTCTAAGACGTTGATATCTCTTTTCTTCTATTTTTGGAGCTAGTTTCACAACACCTTCAAGGTTAGAAAACATTTAAGATAGACATATAACATAGATGAAAGAAGAGGGAACTCCTAAAAATCATTGATCATAGCCATAAAGACCTCCAAAGAAACCTTTCAACAATGGACAAAGGGTATGATCGAAGCATAGCCTCTTTGGCAAAACCTAATTTGTGATACTTCAAAGAAATATCTCAAGAACAATGTTTTAGTGACATCAAACAAGCAGGGTTAACCATAAAAAATATTTGATATCTACTGTATTGAATCATTCATAAGATAAAAAAGCTTGGGTGGGTCTAGAGAGCAACTAAGAATTCTCTAAACTGACCTAGCAAAGGAAAACATAGAGGCAGTGAAGAACAAATAGAACTAAGGTGCCTTTGAAAAACATTTCTTAGTCTAAAACCTTTATCCTAATGCAATATAGAAGGATGTAACAAAATGATACATAAGAAAACAAGAACTGAATAGAAGCACATCACCATTAACCATGCTCAGGGATCCTGCAAGCAAGCCTTCTCCATCATCAATCAAAACAAGCCATCCACAAATTCCACAACACCAATTTCTCTTCAATCTCCAAAAAACTATGTATTGCTCCGAAGAGTCATCAAATGCCAAAATTTTACAATAAGGCCCTCATGCTCTCTTTATCTAGAAAATGAGGGAAAAAACCCTAACTAGGGTTTGAAAATGTCAAAAATACCCATAAATGTGATTTATGTCTAAGAGACCATGCAAGGCCCAAGACACAAAATATCTCATGAAATAAATGCAAAAATAACTCCTATCACCTAAATTTGGAGTAATTTGCCCCAAAAAACACTAAAATATATTTTTTCCATAAATGAGTGTCTTTTGCTGACTTTTTGCACACAAGGGCGTAGAAATGAGGTCTCAAGGCATAGTGAATGCACAGGAAAACGGGGTCCACTTGCAGCCAAGTTTTGATGGCCTTCCCGATGTTGGAATTGGCTCCGTGATGGCTCGTTGGAAATAATGTTGAGTCTATTTTCCAAAACTTCCCTTGGTTTTCTAATTGTGCTCCATTAAACTATTTAAAAATTAAATCTCCCAAGGCTGCTCAAGGCGCAACGCCAGCCCTGAAATCATGGAAGAAAGGTGAAGAATGGCATGTTTTTGGGCCTTTTGAGGGACCAAAAATGCTCCAAATGCTATGAAATTTGGTTCTCATGTTGCAATGGAGCAGAGGATTCCAAAAATGTAAATTTTACCCCTTGAGGATACTCGTAGGAAAAGTGTAACGCCAAGGGTGCTGCGCTTTCGGTCCTTAATATCAGTAAAAAATGCATAAGTGAAAAAATGATGCCAAAACTTGAAATTTTTTTGTTGATTATGTTTGGAATGTCTTGTAGGGGATGGATGAACAAGAGTTTCAAGGCTTCCTTTGTTATTTTTTCTTCTTAATGACTATCCCTCATTGGCACATGCCTCACTGTGTTCAATATCATCTCTGTTGTCCTTGCTATTTTGATCAGTGTAAACATCATCCTCATCATCATCATTATCTCCACTAATATCATGATCATCATGACTGCTACTCTCTTCTTCATTTGCACTACTCTCTGCACCATCATCAGTTCCACTATGGGTTTCATTGTCTTCACTGTCCTCATGTCTATTATGACTGTTGTCATTATCCTCATCACCATAGTTGTGTGTCTCATTGTTAGCCTCACTGATATATTTGTTGTTATTATCTTAATTTTTGTACTCACCTTATTTACTGACTTGTGCCTTGTCAGTATTTGTTCCACTGTCCTTTGTTTCCATGTTTTCTACCTCATTTACACTCTCCATGCTGACCTCATTACTCTTTCCTTTACTGTCTTTATCCCTGTCATGAGCCTCAATTCTCCTTTGACCTAATGTCATTATGCTTTTCTTCTTCATTTACCTTTATACTAGCATCTTTACTGTCTTCTGTGTTGATGTTTTCCTTAACACACTCTGTCTTATTGATATCTGCCTCTTCATTCCACTGATGTAAAAATGATAGGAAAGAGGGCATGTGATGTCACTATGTTTTGAACAAAACCCTAGGACTTGCACAAAAAACCCCTTGATTGTGCTTACAAGACCCTTGGCAGTGATTTTTATGTGATCATACATGATTTGGAGAGTTTTTAGGGCTTAGAAGGCTTTCTGTCCAAAGTCGCAGCGCCTACCCGAGCTGTCAGGTCGGTTAGGCTTCCCTGTCAAAAGCGTAGTGCATGCACGCCTCTGCACGAGGTGTCGGGCTTCCCTGCCCAAAGCGCAGCGCCTAGACGCCTCTCGGTCCTATCGGGTCTACTGAAGATGTAGCCCTGAACGCGCAACACAGTGGGTTGTCGGGATTGTCGAGCTTCCTGGGCGAATGCGCAGCATGCTTCTGAATGCGCATCGTGTGCCTCTGAACGTGCAACGTAGTGAAAATTTGCATAGGAAAATCCTCCGAACGTGTAGCGCCTAACCGTGAACGCACAGCGCCAGGAAATTTTGCATTGTAAAATCTAGATTTTCATATTTTTGAAATTCTAATGCTCTACAAGTGAACAATGTTTTAGATGTAGTGTCAAAAATATCCTTTAGGAATATGGAATTGGTTTATCTTTGTAACCCATTTCCTAATATTTACAAGCCCTTTTTACTGATATGTTTGACCTTTTGTTTGCAGGTGGCTGAAAAATGTGATTTGGGCTTTTCCTTTTGTTCCTTGAGGCATGACAAACTGACTTTGATACATTGTGATGATTTCACATACTAGCATTCTCCAATTTCTTGTGGTTTCCCATTGTGCATTTCAACTCAACCTTTGCTTTGTAAGTGACTGAAAATCATGAACTTTCCTTTCTCACTGATAATCACTAACCCTTTGACACTGTAACTGATATTTTATTTGTCTTTTGCTGTAGGCGGCCTAAAAATATTTAAATGGCCCTTTTCCTTCGTTGGTCACTGCTAATTTGCAGGTGCCTTAAAACATTGAAGTGACCTTTCCTTTTATTATTGAAGCTTGAAACACTCATTCACACAAAAAAAACCTTATAATTACCTTTGGTTTCCACCTTGGAGGTCATATCATGTTTCTTCTATCTTTGACCACCGAGTGTAAATGAATGAAATGAGAGCTTGACCTTCCTTTCACTGATACTCTTTGCATCCTTGTTATTTGAGGCAGTGAGAGACTCTACCTTGGAAAAATTTAGAATATCACTGACAAAATTCCCTTCAAATATTCCTTCTGTTTTCATCATGGAGGCCTAAAATCTTCATTTTACCTCCTTTGACTATCTTTCCAAAACCCTAGGTTTCTGGGCTGCTTGAGAACAATCATCAATGTTGTCTTTTAAGTTCTCTATAGCCCTTTCAATTTCATTCATTTAAATAATGAAAAAATGCTTGAAGGATGGGTGGATAACTTTTACTTAGCCCTCAATACGTTTGGAGGACCCTCAATAAGAGTTTGGAAGCTTTTTAGGTGATTTGACTTGTTAGAGGGCCTAGAAGCTTTTCCTGTCCAAAGGCGCAACGCCAGTTTTTTAAGGCGGAGCGCCTTTTTATAGAGGGAATTTGGAGGCCTTCCCGGTGTCCAAATTGGGTCCATGATAGCTCGTTGGAAATATTATCTTGTCAAATTTCCAAATATACCATTTTTTTGCTAATGGGAGTGGATTTGACCCGTAAAAAGTTGATTCTCCCAAGACTAGTCAAAAAGTGTTGAATGACGGTGAAGAAATCAAGAGTGCTGGTGCAGACAATTTTTGGAGGCCTTCCTCAACTCCAAATTGAGATCATGATAGCTCAATGGAAATATATTCCATTATAGTTATCATTTGACTCATCAATTAAGTCATTTGGGCACTCTTTCTATGAGAAAACTTGATTTTCCCAAGGTCACTCGAGAAGTGCAACAATCCTCCCATGACACCTATATTTTTGACATTGCTCTAAAACCATGACACCTGTGTAAAATCTGAAGGGGGTTTTTCTTCTTGGACCTATGATGGACAAAAAAATCTCTAACATTTTTCAAATTCATTTTTGTTTGGTCAGAAACATAGTTTGAAGCAAAACTGGCCCTATGTGTGACAAATGGCTTGGCTCTCGAAAAGAATTCCTGGAAAAATATGGAGGCATGATGTTTATGAGTTGGTATGGCTTCATGATTGCTGATATGGCCTACCATATGGATATTCTTCTCCTATGCCTCTTTTCCATAGCAAACCATAGCCTAGTGGAAGAGGGAATTAGGGTTTAGTGCTTCCTCCATGTTATTTTCTGCAATTTGATCACTTTTTGGCACTTTGCTGGACTGCCAGGTGTAAAACCATAACTTTACTGTCTTCATTGCTACAAGATGTCATATTTTAGGAAAAAAACACTTACCTCAACAATTTCTCCTTATGATTGACCTCTTAACACTTCTGCAAAAATGTTAAGCTTTTTCATTACCTCATGTGCAGACTTTGAAAATGAGTGATAGTCTTGTTTGGAAATGATAACCTTAGAAAACATGAAACCCTAATTGAGCTAGTTGGGGTCCCTTGACCTCTCTTTGAATGAAAATTGGGTTTGGAGGCTTCAAGTCTAAAAATAGAGTATGACAAAGTGATGTAATGAATATACAAAATCAAATGTACTTGATTTATCTAAAGAGCCTACATAGATAGTTTTGAGACCATCAATGCTTAAGGGACTTGGTGAACATGGAAAGAAACAGGCTATGTGGTAAACCTATATGGAAATTGGAGGGGTGAAGCAAAGGAAAAAAAGAGTGCTGAGGTTATAGGTGGAATATAGGATATAGATGAGTGGCATAAGCCCATGTGGGGTCTTTTAGGAGTGGTAGATTATCCATGGAATGGAAAAATAGTATAATAGTGAAAATTTTGGTTTAAGGATAATGGAGGCAGTAAGATTTCTAAAACTTACAATATTCATGAATCTTGTTTTTAGAAATATAGGATCCATATTTAGTCATCTACAAATAGGAAAAATTACTGATGACTAACATACCTTTTAAAGAATATGGTATGAAAATACTTTAAATGGTAAATACAATCAGGCGAAAAACTTTCATACCAAGATCGAGCTTCATCTTCTAGAGTGGCCATGAATATATTCATCAAGCAGTCTTCAGGAAAATAAATTTTTAATCTATGCACATGCATGTGAAATCTCACTAGATGAAGAGCAACATCATTACCTTTCACATTTTTGAACATAGGAAAATTCCTTTACCAATCTACCTTATGCATTTTATTTGGGAAACCTGGAATGTGATCTTGGCTAATGGGAGCATACCTTCTCACAACAGTTTCCATCTTGAAAAAACATGAAGCTACTGATCTTCATGTAGTGGAGTCACCATAAGGTGTTGATTTTCTGGATCTTTGAGTGTATGGAGTCGCCAGGTGAATGGTTCAGCCTTCATATGAATCTGACCGCTGTCCACCATCAATAATCATATATGAACTTTGATGATATTTCCTAGGGAAGATCTGAACTTAGTTTTTCTTCCCCAGTACGGTCGCCAAAATGTTATCACTCAAATTGAACCTCAAGTTGAGAGAGGCAATCCCGAGGTAACCTCAAACCATGCTTAGCCAAGTAGCTAGCCCTACTAGGCCAGGGGAGGGATCTCTCCATATAGAACATAGTCAAAATGACCGAGGAATACATATTTTAGGCTAGGTATAGTAGCTCAGGGTTTTGATTTTGATTTTGTAGGGTTTGCTGGATCAGGAGGAGTCAAACAGTTAGGGTAAGGAAATTAGGTCAAAATTTGTATGGGTTATAAGGGGAAAGATAGGTAGAAGGCTTGACATGAAAATATGATTATGGTGAGGTGAATAGACTGGTGAGGAGTTAGGAAAAGCATCTGAAATGAATTATCCCTAAACTAAAGAAAATAAACAAATTATGCTAAATTTCCCAAAACAGAGCATGAAACATGAATTCTGCCTTTCAACTTGAAATTAAGCATATCATAGACATGAAAATGGTTTATGAGCTACAATACATTCATACAAATGATAACAAAGAAGAAACTATGTCAAACACTGCATACCACATGAATCCAAAAGAAATAGCTGCAAATTTCTATTAATGTCCAAAGCCAAACTGATACAAATATGTCTCTTGAGATACCAAAGCTCCAAGTGATTCCAACCATTACAATTACTGAAAGAACACATCAATTAGACCTAAAAACCACTCTCCCTAGCTTCATAGAGTCTAATCCATGGGATAGGGATTAGTTTCACCTACTTTCAAACAAGAATTAGAAGACTAGGAAAATTCAACAATTTGCCTCTAAAAGAGAGGAAACTGTTTCATTTGACATCTAGAGGACTTATCTAATGTATCTACCCTAGATAAAAGTCAAGAAATGACATTTAAATTCACCATGACCATTTACATCAGTGATTGTCTCATTTTCCCAAGTAAAAAGTCAAAAAGTCAAAATTTTGTTGAAGATGATGAAAACTGCATTTTCTTGGTATAACACCGAGCACCATGATAGAAAACATAGCCTATCTTGCAGGCAACGTTTGGAGGCCTTCCCGATGTCAAAATAAGCTCCATTATAGCTCATTGGAAAGCTCTCGGAGTCTAGTTTCGCAATATTCCTTTGTGTTTCAAAATGGGTTCTATTTTCCTTATAAAAAACCTATTTTCCTAAGACTTGCAAATGCGCAGTGCCAAAGAAAAAACAAAGGCAGAAACACGTTTGTTTGGTTGTTTTTTGCCTTTTTGAGGGACTAGTTCTCCTCAAAATATTCTAAAAATTTCTGGAGTAAATGTCCTCATCATTCAGAACATGATGGTGGTTGCCATTTTTGAATTGGATGCCCCAAATAAGAGCACAGTGCCAGTGGCGTTGCGCGTTTAACAGAATTTCTGTTTGTCAAAATTGCTCAAAAAATAAAAAATTCACCACCGTGCCAAATGTGCCAAAAATTGTCAAAATTGTGAGTTTACTTGCTGATAAATGTTTAGAGGCATGAAGAGACACCTCAACAAGTATGTCTAACTTCCCCTTCCCCTTTTTCTCGATCAAGGCTTGAATCTTTGCATGGGCTCATTTGAGCTTGGCCCTTGCAATTTTGTTTCTCATTGCGTAATGATTTGCCATTTTCCTCTAAATGTCATTGTCCTTTTGAGCCTTAGCAAAGAGCTGCACCAAATGTTTTTTGACCCTCTCAAACCATGCTTCTTTTCCTTTAAGAAGTACATTGGTGATTTTGTCCTCATTTTCCTCACCTAAGTAAATCAACTGAAATTCATGCTCTGTCTTATGTTTGCCCTCCTCATCATCAATGTTTGGCTCTATTACCTTTTCCTTACCTTTTTCTACCTGCTGTGTTGATGAAGAAGGCATGGCCACTTTCACTCCAAGTGAAGGAAACACATGCCTATGACCTCTCTGATAATTATGTACCAATGTGCCCAAATCAACCCTCTTAGGCTAGCTAATTTCACCTCCGCTAGGTTGCCATGATGTATTTGGTGTTCAAAACCCTAGGGAGTGGATGAATGAAATGAGGGAGTGTGAAGTGAATGGAGGTGTGGGGAAATGAAGGAAATGAGAATATGTAAGGGAGCCTAGGCTAGTGGAAACCCTAGGGTAAATGGAATGAGATGAAGGGAATATGGATTTTAAAGGAGAAGCTGTGAAAAATGGAGGAAGTGATAATGTAAATGGTAACCTAGGTCTAAGAAAACTCTAGGATCTTATATCTTTGAATGATATGTGTTTAGGGACATGAGTATGGGAAATATGAATGAAAATGACAAAAGGAAATGAAAGCTAGGGTTTCATAGAAATAAACACTTCAAATATTTAGTGGAATGTAAAATATATGAGAATAGAGGTGATTTAGGGTCCACTTACTGATTTAAGAAATTTGGAGGAGATTTGAGCTTGTTGGAGGTGGTGAAACTCTTCAAAACCATCCCTGTGTAAACGCGCAGTGCCAAGGCAACACCATTTTGCAGACCACATTTGGACGCGTTCCTGGTGTCCAAATTGGGCCCAGGATATCTTGTTGGAAATATTAGCCTATCTACTATCCAAATATAACTTTTTTTTATTTTCCTTTTTGGATTTTCTTTGTATTGTCAAAATTTGATTTTACCAAGACTGGTCAAAAAGTGCTGAATGAAGGTGCAGAAATGCAGAGTGCTAGTACAGGCAAGTTTTGGAGGCTTTCCTCAACTCCAAATTGAGCTCATGATAGCTCATTGGAAATATGTATCTGTCTAGGGGTCATTCTGTTAGCCCCCCTATGAAATTATTGAAAGGCAAGCTGGGGGCTAGATTGTTCTGGAGCCTCCAAGGAATGCCTTTCCCCTGAAAATTCATCCTCCTTTGAGTCTCTTTGTGCTAGGCCTTATATACATCCTCTCTACTAATCCATTCCTCAAAAGGGGCCTTTTTACCCCTATATCCTACAAACTTACTCATCTCAACCTCTGTTTTCCATTTGTCAAAATCCCCCCTAAATCCTATCCCAACCCCACCATCATCTTTCATTTCTCCAAATCTCCACTCCATCTCCCTACCGTTACCCTTTGGAGGCTTTGGAATGAACTAAAAAGGGCCTAAAAACCCATGTTACACATTGTATTAAGCCTGGCCCCTTTCCTTCTAAGCCCCCACACCCTTTCCGTCCACATGCCCAAGTGTCGGAACCACTCGCTAAACCCGTTGGGCGCTTATCCTCTGCAATATCATTTTCACCCAAAAGCATAAAAACCTTCGCTAAATCACATTTCCGGGTGTTAAATTAATTTCCAAAGGTTGCGTGCCTGTTATAAACACTATCATAAGGTTTTGATTAAATATTCGGGGCCGTGGATCCACCATCCATTGCTACCACAGATCCAACGGTGCGGATCTCGCCGGGTCGTGGACCCCACGCCCGCGTGCGTCATCCACTCAGAACCCGCCAGTTTTCCCCGCACCACTAACAAGGGTCAAGCGGTTTTCCCCGGAGAGCTAGTGATTCCACTCAAGAAATGACACGTGGCACCTGTACGATGGCAAAACCACTATCTCCCCGTGCGTTATTGTTCAGCCCAAACCTCGCAGTGAAATCCACGATCACCATTAGATCTTGAGATCTTCATCCGACGGTTTTCCTTCATCCAAGTTGCTCGCTCATTAATCGGTCTCCGCTACGCCAGCAGGCCCACCACCTGTCGCCCTCGCCGTTGATCTCCGCCCGATCGACGGTCCATATCTGTCTATTCATTGTTGACCATTCTGTTGCCCCCGGGCCTCCATGTCACTTGTCCACCGTTTTCCGTCCCGCCACGTCACGCCACGTGAAACCCCCCGTACAGTCTCTCATTCTATTGCATACATACGTCCAAAGTTCGTGTTTTTTAATGTTTTTCATGCATTTGTCACTCCACAGACCGTCAACCACCTACCTTAGCAGTTTTTCACCATTCCTCTATGATTTCTTTCGTCATGTCACTGATTGCACGTCCATTTCCTCCATCCACTTCCTCCACCACGTTGCCCACGATTTTCCTCATAGGTTTGTTGTTTCGCATGGTTTCTAAGGGTAGAAGACCACCATGGTTCTGCTGTACAATCCAAAAGAGCAAAATGCGCAGACGAAATTGAATCCAAGAGCTGGTACTACCATGAGATAGTCAAAGAAAGCGAATGACAGGATTTTCTTTAAAGAACAGGATTCAAAACTCCGTGGAAAACCTTTCAGCGCTATTAAAAGCCCGAGCTACCCTGTCAGAAGCAAAATGAAAAGGCAGATTCATTCAGTACAAGCAGGAAGATTAAGGCAAGCTAATGAAGATCTCGAGCCCTAAGTCAATGTTTTCAGAGACAAAGCAGCAGATTACAGACCCCGAGGATCGATCAAAGGATCTCGAGCACAGGAAAAAGGTAATATCAGGGTTTTTCATCAGCAGAATGTTTTTTCTTCATCAGGTACATGGTGCCCATACAAATTTTACTATGCACCATGTCCCTGAAGAGTTTTCCACCAGACAACAGACCTGAAAACGCCAGAACATTTATGAGACAAACCTTTTAGCAGTTTATTTTATTTTTTGTTCACGACACCAGGAGTACTTCGACCAAAAATGTCAAGATCATATCCGGAGCAGATCTTTCTCCCACAAGGAAAGTGGCAGAGATTAAACATACAGCATGTCAAGCAGAATGGGCTTCAGCTCTGCATTCATTGTTGTGTTTAAATGTGACATTCAATGTCCACCTACCTTCTTCGGTCGATCTTAGGTTCATCCTTTTCTATAAAGCACAGAAGGAAACCTTGTAATGGGGGTTGATGAGATATCAGTGAAATGCAAGCATTGTTCCTCTTGAGACAAGTTCTCTGTGTAATATTGTAAGATAGACTGAGATTAGATGTATTTAGACTGAATGTTCAAGCTATGGGCTGTGATGTACCTGATTGGTGTTGTTTTTAATATGACAAGCATGTTTCTTTGGATCCCGATCTAAAGCAGCTGGTGATGTTTTCCTTTCTCTGTATTTGTGATTGACTTGCTTTCATTTCATTATGTTTCTTCAGGCTCGCATCAGAAGTTTGGTATAAGATTTACCCTTGATAGGTACCTTTAAGTTTCATGAATCTCAAACTTTTATGTTTCTGCCTGCATGTATCCAATACTGAGCTTCAGCTGATTTAACCTGGTCTGTTGTATTAAGTCGTCTCATGTAACGAATAAATTTTATTAGATGTTCTTGTTAGGATTTAGTTGGATGAGTTGAGAACACTGGGAGGTCTAGAACCCTGTCTCTGCCTCACTAGGATTTTTCCATCCCACCAACCTTCCCAAGATCCTTTGTTGCCCCATCCTCAGCCTCCAAGCAAAGCCTGGAGGTTAACACCTTCGTCTTATCATAGCATAGGAAGTATAATGTTTCTCCTCCTTTCATTTTCTGTCCTTAATGTCCCATTCCAAATATCTCCTTAAGATCCAAATGCTCTAGATGACTATCCCAATTGAAAGCTTGCACATTGATTACAAGTAAATCCTTTCTTGACTCCATAGCCCCATGGCTTTGATGTTCTCTGAGTTATCGGCCTTTGCCTAGTCTTCCTCTTTGCTCATCCTTGCCTTATATTGGACCTTCATTTCCTGACTTCCAACAACCAAACACAAATAACTCAAACATAACGAAAGCTCCAACTAGCCTAAAATCACATAACTTAGAGTTTCAAAGACACATCCTAATTTGTATAGAGAGATCTCCTCAGACCTAGGAGGCTAGATCTGGTGTCCCAAAATATCTTCTATGTTGTCTCATCTTTTGGTCTCTCACAACCTCGGCTGGGAAACATGGGAACCCTATATACGTATGCATCTACTGTCACTGGGGAATGAATGAGTTCCATCTCGCTTTCATCTAGAACTTCTCAAAGAGAACTCGTCAAACATAGTAATTCACCCTTTCCTGAATCAATTCCTAAATGCTGAATATCCACCATGTTCTTATGAGCCCGGAAAGGGGTCAGTAGCTCTGCATCCTGTCCTCTTTCGCAGGTGTGACCATGTTTGTAAATGCCCTCCCAGTCAATCTCTGGTTGGAGCTAGATGTTTTAAAGGAGGTTCCTGAAAGGTGATAGTACCTGAGCACTGTGGTGGACAGTGTATCCCCTACAAACATCCTAAACCCTCCACTTGGCAACTCCATTGTTCCTAAACAAAAAGACTCCACTGGTGATCATTAGGCCTGCTGATTGTCTTGGTTTCACAATAGACTCCACTGGGAGACCAGTCCCTGAGGCAACATTAACCACAGTAGAAGAGGCAAGCAGGGTTAAGCTGCTTAGCTCAGAAACAACATTCTGGCTTTCAGAACCATCCATACAAGAGCTTATCCCAACCCAGTCCCGCCTGAAATAGTTGACAATCCAGAGAGTATCCTCAAAGGAGCTCCTACACCTAAAAGACCAACTATTTCTAGCCACATTCTTAGAGCTAATTCTGTACCAGAAGACCTAACAGCTCTATCACATCACCTCCCGGACCTAGACTTACCTAACAGATTACCTAGAACTAGGTCGTTCGATCACTTAGGCCAGCAAGGCCTCGGGCCTCACAGTACACCATCTCATAGCGGTCAAAACTCTAGGGATAGTGGAACCCCTCCATCTACACCGCCTGACACTCACATCCTTCAGAAATTGGGGCTTTTTCACCCTAGATCTGCTCAACAGACTTCTGCTGGTCCTAATATCCCTGTCATCCAAATACCAACTACTCAAGCCAACCCTATACCTCATCAGAACATTAACATGGTAGCTTGGTATGCACCTTTAGATCTACCCCAACCCTTGTTACCCTTACCAAATTATTATCAATCAAAAATCCCACACTTCACTGCTAAAGAATCCATCACAGCTCAGCAACATGTAGATAAGATGGAGGATTCTTTTGATTATATGGAGATTGATGACGAAACAATCAAAATGAGAATCTTTTCCCAAAGCTTAGGGGGTGAGGTGAAAAATTGGTTTAAAAATCTACCTCCTGGCAGTATTCAAGATCTCCCTGCATTATTCCAGACCTTCATAAACAAATGGGAGGTTAGATCAAACCCGCGTCAGCTCCTAGCAGAATACATGTCCCTTAAGAGGAACGTGGGAGAGAGTGTTCACGATTACACCATTAGATTCAACAAAATTTACAATGCTCTCCCTCCACACATGAAACCTCCACAAGGAATGGCCCTAGCTAAATACCCTGAGGGATTTGACGCCGACATGGCCTACGAGCTCAAAGATAAAGAATATAACAAATTGGAAGACATGAAAAAAGGAGCCATAACCATAGAAGCAAACTTAATGGAAAAAAGGGCAAGACTAAAAGCTGAAAAAATGGTAACATATAGGGATGACAACGTAGCTTCCACATCTGATCCCAAATATGACAGACTGTCCAAAAACGTGGAAGAACTTCAACAAATGATAAAGAGGATGGTTGTCCAAAACGGCAACCAAAACAGAAACCAGAACCAAAACATTAGAAGAAACAATGCTGCTCCCAACAGATAAAGAGAGTCAGACCAACAAATTATTCCCCCATTTCAAGAAAAATTTTTAGATGAGGACGAGGGAATCATTGAAGAATCTGAAGGGAATGCAATAAACATGTTTGAATCGGAGGATTCGGTCCTTAACTGTGATTCAGAGGAAGATCAACCCTCACCCTCATATTGGGATGAGGAATGGTTAGAAACAGAAGATTACAGACTAGGATTTGAAAATGCCATGATGCAGGTCCGAGAAAAATATGAAATTAGGAGCAAGAAAAGCCAAGATACTTCCAAAAAAAAGACTCCTAAGGTAACCATCAAGAAAAGACCTGATAAATCCTCTAAGGCATCTGCTGTAGACAACAAAATAGCAACTGAAAGTTCTGGTAAACATAAGGAGAAGGACAACCAGGACTCTGGAAAACAAGGTCAACCAACCAGCAGTGCTAGCACTTCAGTTAGTGCTCCTGATACAACTGTTCCAAACCTTGTACATAGTGAGAAATCACAAACCGATTCAGCTACTAAAGCAGTAGCAAATAAAACAGAATTGAGCATTACAAAGGTCCAGTCCACTTTCAATCTAGAGAGTGAGATTGCAAAAATCAAAATCTCTGTACCATTATATGAGATGGCCACTCAGAACGTGTACAAAGGCCAAATTTTGAAAGCATTGAATCTGGGAGAAATAAATGATTCTACAAATTTGAACGATGATCAACCTGCCCTCCTATTTGGTCCAAAGATTGAGGGAAAATTTTAGGAAGGGGTAGTTCCACCTTTTTATATCAGTCTTAACATTCATGACAAGATACTCCACAATGCCATGCATGATTCTGGAGCATCACATAATTTAATGCCTAAGGTAGTGATGGAGAGGCTAGGCCTAGAGATAACTCGACCTTACAAAGATCTGTATTCATTTGACTCTAGCAGAGTAAAATGCCTAGGCCTAATCAAAGACTTATGTGTGAGCTTGAATCAGATTCCTGCGAAGTGTATGGTCATGGATGTGGTGGTAGCATATGTGCCACCCAAGTATGGCATGCTGCTATCTAGATCATGGGGAGCCAAACTGCAGGGAACAATGCAGGTGGATGGCTCTTATGCCACTATCCCTATATTTGGCCATCTTAGAAGACTGTATAGAGAGTCTCAGATGAAATTATTAGTCAGTAGCCCCGAGAAACCTGAAAACTCACTGTTATACTCTGTACATACAGATCTAGACTCTTTCATTCTCTACAATGACCAATCCTCAGAAGAGCCGAGATCAGATAACGGAGACACAAACGTAGAGCTCATGGATTTCAACATAATGGCTACTCTAGAACAATATGATGAAGAGGACCATGGGAAAAATACTGAAAATGTAACTCTGAGGAAAGCAGAAACAGAACGAAAACAACAAGCTAGCCACCTCCCTGACCTCCATACCCGTAATGAACTACAAAACAATTTGCAACCTAATGCAGACTCCCCAACGCAATATAATGACGAGCCCTTGTGGGAAATGAACTTCGATGGGTCCTGTACTAGGCAAAGTGCTGGAGCAGGAGTGTGGCTACGTAACACAGAAAATGACCACGCAGAGAGCCATGCTGTGAATTTGCATTTCAAATGCACAAACAATATTGCAGAATATGAGGCTCTCATCCTGGGTCTGAATTTGTTGAAAAAATTAGGAGCCCGTAGGATAGCTGTGAGAGGAGACTCAGATTTAGTGATCAAACAGGTGAATGGTGAGTATTCAGCGAAGCACCCCAGGCTTAGGGCATATAGGAACGATACTCTAGATTTGCTGAAAACGTTCGTTGAATATGAGTTAGTGTTCATTCCTAGGGGTCAAAATACAATATAAAATGGATTAGCTTGCCTAGCTAGCTCATATCCTAAGGCCCCAGTTGACCAAAAAATTATCATTCAGACCAAATTCAGGCCTGCAGTGCTAGACAATGAAAAATATTGGCAGGTCTTTGAAGGAGACAAACAGATCGAAGATTTCCTGGTGGGCAGGAATGAGTTTGAATTTTCGGATTTAGACTCGATTTCTGATGTTAGTTTCCCAAGGGAGGATCCCCCAGATGAACAAGAGACACCCTGTAACATAGAAATAAATTCTTTTTCTGAGCAAACTAGAAATCCAACCGAAAATTGTGAAAACGCAGAAAATGAAGAGGTTGAAGTGCTGCAGGCCAAGGATAAGAACATACCCAGAGGCCTAGCACCCTTAGAGGACCTTTTTGACTTTGACGACGTAGCAAAAAAGCCCACGATAGAACATGCTGATTCAGATGTGGAAGAATGCAACATAGGCACTGAAGGTAAGCCCAAAATGATAAAACTGGCTAAGTCTATACCTGCAGACATGAAGAAGAAATATGTTGACCTATTTAAGGAATTCATTGATGTGTTTGCATGGAGCTATGAGGACTTAAAATCCTATGACACCAACATCATACAACACAAGATACCACTAAAGGAAAATCATAAGCCTTTCAGACAAAAACTCCGTAGGATCAATCTGAAACAATTGCCCGCAGTAGAGAAGGAAATTAAAAAGATGTATGATGCAGGCATTATAGTCCCTATAAGGTTTCCTGATTGGGTGTCAAACTTAGTGGTTGTGAGGAAGAAAACAGGGGAGATTAGATTGTGCATAGATTTCAGAAACCTCAACAGAGCCTCCCTAAAAGACAACTACCCTTTGCCTAGAATGGAACACATCCTGCAGAAGGTAATAGGCTCTAAGAGAATATCTATGCTTGATGGTTTCTCGGGATATAATCAAGTTCTGGTACTCCCAGAAGATCAACTCAAAACAGCTTTTACCACTCCGTGGGGCACCTTCATGTATGTGAAAATGCCTTTTGGATTGATGAATGCTGGAGCTACCTTCCAGAGAGCAATGGATATTGCTTTCTCAAATGAGATTGGACACTTTATAGTTATCTACTTGGATGACTTGACTTTCTTTTCTAAAACTGAAGAAGAACATCTGAAACATCTAAGAAAAGTTTTTGAAAAATGTAGAAGGTATGATCTGTCCCTAAATCCTAAGAAAACTGTTTTTGGGCTGCAAGAAGGTAAGCTTCTCGGCCACATTATATCTGAGAAATGGATTAGGATAGACCCATAGAGGGTTGAGGGAATACTTCAAATTACACATCCAAGAAACATCAAGGAGTTACAGTCCTCCATTGGGAAGATCAATTTCCTTAGAATATTTATCCCCAATATTGCTGAACACCTTAGAAAAATGACTGAAATGCTAAAGAAAGGTGCAGGAATTAAATGGACTGTTGAAGCCAAGAAATATTTTGATTCAGTAAAGCTTGCACTCACACAGGCTCCGGTACTTATCAGCCCTGACTTCTCAAAATATTTTCTGATTTTTTCATTCGCTTCCCAACACACAATAGCTGCAGTCTTGCTGTAGAAAAATTCAGAAGGTAATGAACAGCCTATAGCCTTTTTCAGTAAAGCCTTAAGAGATGCACCCTTAAAGTAAAACATCATGGAAAAGCAGGCCTATGCCCTGATCAAGGCCTTGAAATACTTTAGGGTGTACATTCTGCATTCTCACACCATTGCCTATGTGCCAAATATAGTGGTCAAAGATATCTTGTCCCAAGACCCAGATGGGAAAAGGGGCAAATGGATTGCTACAATCTTGGAATACGACCTTGAAATAAAACCCACCAAGCTGATCAAAGGTCAAGGCCTAGCCCAATTAATGGTTGAATCAAACTTGCATGCCCTTGACATTAACATGATAAATGCCTTAGATGAGCAGGAAGGATTGCCCCATCCAACTGTTGAGGAGCAGTTTCAAAACTCTCCTTGGTATACTGATATCCTTTATGTGCTCACTAACCTCAATGCCCCTCCAGAACTGTCCAAAACAAAATCCAGATTCATAAAACTCAAAGCTCGAAATTACTACATTATGAATGAAAGTCTATATTGGAAAAATCCACATGGCCTTTTACTGAAATTTTTTTCTGAAATTGAAGCTGAAAGAATCAAACAAGAATTCCATGCCAGGGAGTGTGGAGGTCACCTGAGTTGGAAAACCACTGCAAATAAGATACTCAGGGCTGGTTACTATTGGCCTACCCTCTTCAGCGATGTTCATAAAATGATACTTTCCTGCCATAAATGTCAGATTTTTGAGGGAAAAAGAAAACTTCTCCCTCTTCCCCTACAACCCATCACCGTTGAAGGTCCCTTCCTGCAATGGGGCCTAGACTTTATTGGGGAAATTCACCCTGTCTCCTCTGGACAACATAAATGGATCCTAACCGCTACAGATTAATTCACTAAATGGATAGAGGCTATACCCACTAGGAATGCCACTCACTCTGTCATCATTAGGTTCCTAGAAGACTTCATCCTATCTCGGTTCGGCTGTCCAAGGAAAATAATCATCGACAATGTCGTCGTCGATCTGGAAGAGAATGGTTGATTTTCATTATTAAAAAATGAATAACGTTGGACATTCAACTGCCTATTACCCCCAGGGTAATGGCCTAGCTGAATCATCAAATAAAAGCCTGGTCACAATCATTAAGAAGCTGTTGGAAGAAAACAAAAGGTCATGGCATAAAAAGTTCGTACATGCTCTGTGGGCTAACAGACCCACCACAAAGAAATCCATTGGCATGGCACCTTTCCAGCTGGTTTATGGGACTGAAGCAGTTTTTCCTACTAGTCTTGGAGTTCCAGTGATCAAACTTGTCCAGGAGATCCACAGCATGATCAGAAGAATCAATGAAGCTATTCATTTGCAGCAAACAAGGGACAGGTTTATAACAGAGCATTCAAAATTCAAGAAAGCATCAAAAGAGAGTTTGACAAAAGAGCTAAAGCTTCAGATTTCAAAGTCGGGGACAAAGTTCTGAAATGGGATTCAAGAAGGGAGGACAAAGGCAAACATGGCAAATTTGACAGCTTGTGGCAAGGTCCATTTCTCATCCAGGCCACTGTGGGTCCTAATGCATTTTTCTTACAAGAAATTGATGGTACAGAGCTTTTTGGGGGTCCTGTAAATGGCAGGATGCTCAAACACTACTTCTGCTAACTTTTCATTTCTAGTTCCATTTTCATTGTACATATCATTGCAGTTTTACTTTCAAGAAAATAGAAAAAATATTCCAAAAACAGAGTGAAAGGACAGGTCCAGACATGCTCAAAACATGGACCTCTGAAGTGCAAAGAACAGATCCAGATAAGCCCATGTATTTTCCAGAGTAAGTGCATACTCCAGACCAAGTGAACAAGCAAGGCATGTATGACAGTCTTGGTCTGGAGTTTGCTCTTGCTCAGAAAAATTCTCAAGATGAGGCTCATGAAGACATCCTGCCTCAAGATAAGTCCATACAAGAAGTGAGGAAGATGGTCCTAATATGCTCAAAATTTGGATCAGCAGGGAAAGGTATAATCAGCTCTAACATGCCCAAAACCAGAGTTGAAATCGAAGAAAATAAGTGACTCAAATATGCTCAAAACTTGAGTCACAGAGAAAGAAGAATGCTCCAAAATTGCAGAATCCCATGCCTTCACAGTTTTGTCTTCTACAAGTTTCTGTCTAGCAAGTCATACAGTCTAATCCTGACTTGGCTGTTTTTAAATTTCTTGTCTTAGAATGTAGGTGAAGGAACCTGCTGGACAATTTAATCCCAGCAGGTATTAGATTAGGTAGAGAAATAGATGAGGCCAACAGTCTAATCTGGCCTCATGGACAAATAAGGGTAGATTTAGAGTAGGTCTGTTTTTGCTTTCAAAATAAAATAATGTAGAGGGTCTGCTAGTTCAAATGCACCCAAGGGAAAATTGTAGAACTGTAGCTTGGGTAGGTAGATTGGTTGGGAAGTATTTTTGCTGATGTTTCTATCATACTGTGGCAGCTAAAATTGAAGAAGAAATATGGCCCGTGACAGCAGGCCTCTGGCCTACTCCAAAGATCATCTCTGGTTTCTTGAATCCTCCAAGGAGCAGCCATCCCCATGTGGAGCCACTGTTAGCCCCCCTATGAAATTCTTGACAAGCAAGCTAGGGGCTAGATTGTTCTGGAGCCTCCAAGGAATGCCTTTCCCCTGAAAATTCATCCTCCTTGAAGTCTCTTTGTGCTAGGCCTAATATACATCTTCTCTACTGATCCATTCCTCAAAAGGGGCCTTTTTACCCCTATATCCTGAAAACTTCCCCATCTCAACCTCTATTTTCCCTTTGTTAAAATCCCCCCTAAATCCTATCCCAAACCCCACCATCATCTTTTATTTCTCCAAATCTCCACTCCATCTCCCTACCGTTACCCTTTGGAGGCTTTGGAATGCGCTAAAAAGGCTTGAAAAACCCATGTTCCACATTGTATTAAGCCTCGGCCACTTTCCTAAGCCCCCCGCACCCTTTCCGTCCACATGCCCAAGCGTCTAGACACCTCTCGCTAAACCCGTTGGGTGCTTATCCTCTACAATATCCTTTTCACCCTAAAGCATAAAAACCTTCGCTAAATCACATTTCCGGGTGTTAAATTAATTTCCAAAGGCTCTCTCATAGTGTGGTACTCGTCATAAGGTTTTGATTAAATATCTGGGGTCGTGATCCGCCGTCCATTGCTACCACAGCACCCAACGGCAGTGGATCTCCGCCGGCCGGGACCCCACGCCCGCGTGCGTCATCCACTCAAGAACCCGCCGGTTTTCCGTTGTGAAACCAGCTCAAAAAATAGAAGAAAAAAGATATCAATGCCTTAGAAATAAGCCACTTCGAGGGGCAACCTCCAATACATTACATGAATGAACAATTCTTGGATGATTCAAATTACAAAACCTCCTTTCTATATATAGGAGTCCATGGGGCCATAATGTAATCCTAGTGGGCCCCAATGTAATCCTAGCCGACCTAACAATAATAATTTAGGGGCACAATAATAACCAAATGGGGTTTACAAGGGTACAATAATAACAATAAGGGGGGCTACACTAACATAATAAGGGGCTACACTATTAATATAGGGACTTAACATGCCCCTCTCCTTCTAACAAGTGTTGTCCTCAACGCTTGATTATTTCTTGATGCTTCTGTATAAAATTCTCATCCTCCCATGTAAAATATTCTACAGGAAAGTTTTTCCACTTGCTGAGATACTCTAAAATTGATTGTACTTGTCGAGTTCTTGTTTCTATGACTGCTTCATAACTTCTTTCGATGTCATGTTGATCTTCTTGTCGTTTCCTTAGATTCTGCACCAAAGTTGGGTTATCCTTTGAGTGTTGGAGAACTTGTTGTTGATGCTCGATGTGATCTTCCATTAATTTATCATCCATATTTTCTATTATTTGATCCTTCAAACCATCCAACTTAGCCTCCATTTCTGCTTTTAAACCATCTATTTCATCTTCAATTGCTCTTCGTAAGATTGAAAATTGTTGCACTTGGTACCGTAATTTTGATATCTCATACTGCAATTCTTCCTCTTCATGCGTCATAGTATAGATTTCCGAGGGTTTAATAGGTATGGAATTATTTTTGGGAGACATAATAGAACCCATTACTGACAAAAATTCTTCAATATGCCCTTGCAATCAATTCAACTTGATTCTTCAAACAAGACTTATGCAATTCGGAAAAAAATACACACTTTTTACTAGCTTTTGAGGAGCTCGATATTGAAATTGTATTATCTCTGTTATTTCAGATCTTCAATATCTGAAATTCAGCACTGAAGTAGCCCTCTGAAGCTTCTTTAAAATTCCACAGGTCTGACCTGATTTTGATTCTCCAAGACAAAGTTGTGACCAATCTCCCACAATGACCTAATTCTGGACTGGTTCAGTAGAGCGAACTTGTACGACTTGCCACGTGTCACTGTTTTGTCCTTTGTCTCTGAAATTGATAGCCAAGAAACTACAGGCCGTGTACTTGCGACCACTTTTGACGGCACTCCAATCCAATCTCCAGAGAGATATTTATTGAACTTTTCCCACGATCACCTCTTTGAGATGAAATTCAGGAGCCTGAAAAAGCACTACCTTCCACAGATCATATCTCCAAAAATATTGCGAACCAAGCTCTGAAATTTTTTGACGAATTTCCTCACGATTTCAGCTTCGTACCATATGAATTTCAGACTCTGAACCTTCGTACAAAAAATTTTATAGTGCAAATTCCACGATGACCTGTTTATGAGCCTGAAAAAATACCTAACTTCCACAGATGATATCTCCTCAAATATTGCGAACCAAGATCTGAAATTTTTAGAAAACCTTCCTCAAGATTTCAGCTTCACACCCTAAAAATTTCAGCTTCTGAAGCTTCGTAGAAAAAAATTTATAGCGAAAATTCCACGATGACCTGTTTGGAGCAGCGAAACCCTAGAATCCAAAGCTTTGATACCAAATGTTGTGTAACCAGCTCCAAAAATAGAAGAAAAGAGATATCAACGCCTTAGAAATAAGCCACTTCGAGGGGGAAACCTCCAATACATTATATAAATGAACAATTCTTGGATGATACAATTTACAAAACCTCCTTTATATATATAGGAGTCCATGGGGCCATAATGTAATCCTAGTGGGCCACAATGTAATCCTAGCCGACCTAACAATAATAATTTAGGGGCACAATAATAACCAAATGGGGTTTACAAGGGTACAATAATAACAATAAGGGGGGCTACACTAACATAATAAGGGGCTACACTATTAATATAGGGACTTAACATTTTCCCCGCACCACTAACAGGGGTCAAGCGGTTTTCCCTAGAGAGCCAGCGATTCCACTCAAGAAATGATGCGTGGCACCTGTACGATGGAAAAAACACTATCTCCCCGCACATTATTATTCAGCCCAAACCTCACAGCGAAATCCATGATCACCGTTAGATCTTGAGATCTTCATCCGACGGTTTTCCTTCATCCAAGTTGCTCGCTCGTTAATCGGTCTCCGCTATGCCAGCAGGCCCACCACCTGTCGCCCTCACCGTTGATCTCCGCCTGATCAACGGTCCAGATCTGTCTATTCATTGTTGACCGTTCCGTTGCCCCTGAGCCTCCACGTCACCCGTCCACCGTTTTCCGTCCCGCCACGTCACTCCATGTGAAACCCCCCGTACAGTCTCTCATTCTATTGCATACATACGTCCAAAGTTCGTGTTTTTTAATGTTTTTCGTGCATTTTTCACTCCGCAGACCGTCAACCACATACCTTAGCAGTTTTTCACCATTCCTCTGCGATTTCTTCCTCCATGTCACTGATTGCACGTCCATTTCCTCCATCCACTTCCTCCACCACCCTGCCCACGATTTTCCTCATAGGTTTGTTGTTTCGCAGGGTTTCTAAGGGTAGAAGACCACCATGGTTCTGCTGTACCATCCAAAAGAGCAAACTGCGCAGACGAAATTGAATCCAGGAGCTGGTACTACCACGAGATAGTCAAAGAAAGCGGCTGACAGGATTTTCTTTAAAGAACAGGATTCAAAACTCTGTGGAAAACCTTTCAGCGCTATTAAAAGCCTGAGCTACCCTGTCAAAAGAAAAATGAAAAGGCAGAGTCATTTAGTACAAGCAGGAAGATTAAGGCAAGCTAATGAAGATCTCGAGCCCTAAGTCAATGTTTTCAGAGACAAAGCAGCAGATTACAGACCTCGAGGATCGATCAAAGGATCCCGAGCACAGGAAAAAGGTAATATCAGGGTTTTTCATCAGCAGAATGTTTTTTCTTCATCAGGTACATGGCGCCCATACAGCTTTTACTATGCACCATGTCCCTGAAGAGTTTTCCACCAGAAAACAGACCTGAAAACGCCAGAACATTTATGAGACAGACCTTTCAGCAGTTTATTTTATTTTTTGTTCACGACACCAGGAGTACTTCGACCAAAAATGTCAAGATCATATCCGGAGCAGATCTTTCTCCCACAAGGAAAGTGGCAGAGATTAAACATACAGCATGTCAAGCAGAATGGGCTTCAGCCCTGCATTCATTGTTGTGTTTAAATGTGACATTCAATGTTCACCTACCTTCTTCGGTCGATCTTTGTGTTCCCACAGTTATAAAACACAGAAAGAAACATTGTAATGGTTGTTGTTGATGAGATATCAGCGGAACGCAAGTATTTTCCTCCGGAGACAAGTTCTCTGTGTAATATTGTAAGATAGACTAAGACTAGATGTATTCAGACTGAATTTTCAAGCTATGGGCTATGATGTACCTGATTGGTGTTGTTTTTAATATGACAAGCATGTTTCTTTGGATCCTGATCTAAAGCAGCTGGTGATGTTTTCCTTTCTCTGTATTTGTGATTGGCTTGCTTTCATTTCATTACATGTCTTCAGGCTCGCATTAGAAGTTTGGCATAAGATTTACCCTTGATAGGTACCTTATGCTGCTGCTCTCCCAACCTTTATGTTTTCTGCTTATATGTGTATCTGAATATTGTTTTCAGTTGATTTAACCAGTGTAGTGGATGTCAGTGTAGTGGTGTATCTGATGTATGAATTAATGAAATCTGTATTTAGATGTTCTTGTTAAGATTTAGTTGAATGTGTTGAGAACCCTGGAGGTCTAGAACCTGGTCTTTGCCTTTTTTGGATCTTTCCATCCCAATTAAACCTTTCCAAGATCCCTTGTTTTGCCTCTAATTCTGTCCAAGCAGGCCTGGAGTTAAATGACCTCTGGCCTGATCTATAGATAGAGTTGGTTGTTTCTCCTCCTTTCATTTTCTTTCCTTAATGTCCCATTCCAAATATATCCTTAAGATCCAAATGCTCTAGATGACTAGCCCAATTGAAAGCTTGCACATTGATTACACGTAAATCCTTTCTTGACTCCATAGCCCCATGGCTTTGATGTTCTCTGAGTTATCGGCCTTTGCCTAGTCTTCCTCTTTTCTCATCCTTGCCTTATATTGGACCTTCCTTTCCTGAATTCCAACAACCAAACACAAACAATCAAACCAACAACCCTGAGCCTACAACTAGCCTAAAATCATAACTTAGAGCTTCAAAGACATATCCTTTGACTTGTATAGAGAGATCCCTCTCTGGACCTAGGAGGGCTAGATCCTAAGGTCCCAAAGTGGTTCTATGTTGTCTCATCTTTTGGTCTCTCTCAACCTGGCCAAAACATGGGAACCCCAACACATTCGACTCATCAAGCAATTCATTTGGATACTCCAACTTTGATAAAACTTGATTTTCCCAAGGTCACTCCAGAAGTGCAACAATTCTCCCGTGGCACCTGTATTTTTGACATTGCTCTAAAACCATGACACTTGTGTAGAATCTGAAGGAGGTTTTTCTTTATTGACCTATGAGGGACACAAAATCTCTCACTTTTGTTAATTTCATCTCTGTTTGGTCAGAAACATAGTTTTAAGTGAAACTGGCCCTGTGTGTGGCAAATGATTTGTCCCTTAGAATGATTTCTTGAAAAATGATGGAGGCATGATGTTTATGAGTTGGGATGGCTTATTAATTAATAAAATTACCTCCCTTATGCATCGTCTACTCATATGTCTCTAATTCCATAGCAAACCCTAGCTCAGTAGGAAAGGAAATTAGGGTTTTGTGTAAGAAAAAGAGGGGATTTTAGGACTGCCTTGTAGAGGGAGGGGAATGAAGGGGTTAGGGGCTGTATAAATTCATGGGGAAATTTTTGGGGATAGGGATAGATGTTATAGAGTAGGGGAAAGTCAAATTTCAAGGATTGAGTGAGGGGAAGGGGTCCAAAATGGAAAAACACATGCCTAGTCTCGAAAAGTGTCAAATTGTAGCAATAGGCCAGGGTTTGTGGAAAAATGATGATTTTGAGGGATAGGAGTGATTGGAAGTATTTAGGAAGGTATATTAATGATAGGGGAAAGTGTAAGAGCATTGGGATACAAGTCTTGTTGATTATTTAGCCATGGAATTCATGAGACCAAGAAATATTCCCTCAAAACCCTAGGAGAGGGAAATGAGCTTTCCAAGCACAACTGAGAGACAAATATAGTAAACACAAAGCCACTTACTTGGAAATGATATTTTATAACCTGAAATTGTTGAATACATTTGACTATTACTACTCCTTCAAAAGATGAATTTGATGGTGAAATGAGCAATTTTCATGATTTTGACCCTATGACCTAATGGGAATGCTTTTTGACATGAATTTTGAATGATACTTTGACCTTTGACTTTAAATACTTCCAGGTGAATAGATAATTTCCATAGGTGTTATTATGCTCAAGGAGACATGAGAATGAGTCATCCAATATGATCTTTTGTGGGAGAAGGAAGCTTATTTGACTAGGACAACCACCAATGGAACAATTTTATATCATGACCTATTGGAATGATGAAAAATTTATTCAGAATGGGACACCTAAGATGCACATGCAAATGTGTTTTGATCCCTAGTGGAAGCATGCAAATACTGACACTAACATTGTCAATTTCATTTGGATCGGGGTGGTACTTACATAGTGGTGCTTCCTTTCACCTGACGGGAGATGAGAAACATTTCAGTGACTTGGAGGAGAAAGATGTTCAGATGCATATTGAGTTGGGCGACAATGGACGATACAATGCGAATGGAATTGGTGCCATTACCTTTCATAGGGTTTCAGGTAAACTCTTTTATTTAAAATATGTTATGCATGCTCCAATTTTGAAGAAAAAATTAGTCTTAGTCGCAATGTTAGAGGATAGAGGCTATGATGTTTCTTTTAGTGAAGGAAAAGTTTTCCTACGACGCAAGCAACTGGGCAAGCCAGGAAGGTTGGGGTTCGAGTTAATAATCTCTATAGAATTGATGTAGATGGGATTTATACTGAGCTTGCTACTTTTGGGAAGTGTCAAAAAGTCATGCAATTGATGCTTGAGAGGGAGCAGGATTTGCATGCAGGTAAGAGTGAACCTCGGGATGTGGAGTAGCCACAAGATGAGGATCATGGAGTGGGAGCAACCACTCATGTAGGGAAATTTCATGCCAAATGGGCAGAGGGAGTGTATGCAGCTATACAACCAAGTAAAAGGAGGGGCGACATGCATGGGTAATCCCAAGAAGGAATTTCTGAGTAGGATTCATTGAGATGGTGTGGATCTCATGAATCAAACCTGGCTACGAGGAGCCCACAAAGCAGCAGTAGCAGGATCAGTTGGATTGATGCAGTCAGATGACATGAGGACATGAAATCAAAGTGACAGTGCCAGATACTAGAGCACAGATCAGAGTTGGCAACAAGTGCAGAGTGCATGGATGCAAGTGTCAGCAGTGCAGTGGTTCTTGAAGACAAGTGCAGCAGCTAAGAAAAAGTTAGAAGACTTTGATGACAGATGCATTATACTGATTCAGTTGTTTGGATGCTATTCAGTTTCAGAAGTGTTGCATGCAAAGGTTGCATGTGCGAGAAACACTAGATAATTGTTGCATGCAAAGGTTGCATGGTGCATGCATGGAGTTGCATGGCGCATGCATGGAGTTGCATGTTGCATGCATGGAGTTTCATGTCGCATACAAAGACATTCCTTTCTTGTTGAGAGGGAGTGTTGAAGTGTGCAACAAGAAAAAGTGAAATTGACATCTGAAAACAACATCCTTGATCCTAGTGAAAATTAAGCAGCTATGCTAGGTGGGTCCCACACAGGCTATTTTTAGGTGTGTATCTATTTTTAGAATGGTGAGAAAATTCTGTTTATAGTGGGAGTCTAATTATAGATGGTTGAACAAATTATATTTATGGATGGAGTTCTATTTTTGGAATGCATGTGCGAAGTTTGTTCGTAGATCACATGTCTAGAAATAAAATGCATGATGATTACTATTATCTCTTAATAATAATTAGACAATAAATAATAATCTATTCTCTTGAAGCACTTGATTTTGGTTAAATGATGTGGCAAACTAGTTGAATGAAGGAATTACGAGTTCTAAGGTTGGTTGGTGGGACATGCAAGTGGACTTCATTGTAACTCAGTGATACAAAGTTGTAATAGAGTTGGATGTGTAGTTATGTGAGTTGTAAATTAGTTTAACTCAGTTAAGTGAGTTAAACTCAATTGTACTAGTTGTAACTAAAGATACACTAGTGAGAGATCAGTGAATTAAATATTAAATTAATTCACATGGATTGATCTCACATGCAACTGAATATTTACTACTGTTAACTACATACATGTCAGATCCAGTGGAGACCCAGTTGAGAGATAGGTGAAAGGGACTGTTTGACTATCTGTTGTGACATTAGTGGGTGCACACATGCAACCACACACTCATTGGACATGCCTATGAGTATTGTGTATTCAAGGCAGGCTGTCTGGAGGTAGTAAATTGTGCAAGCAATTTGCAAATTTTTACAAGACAGTGTGAGATGATTGTATATTGTACTGAGAGCTCTTGGATTAGAGTTTTGTATGATATTGTTTCATGCTCCATGATATATAAATAATATATGATAGTGGAGTTTTTAGCTTTATGCTTTTCCGGTAAAAACATTTGTGTTATGTGTGATTAACCTTTCTTCATGTGTTTGCAATTGGCGATTAAATTTCTGCAAAGATTTAAGTAGAAGGATTCTGTATTTAACAGTGGCATATAATTGTTAGATCAGGAGAATCCATGCAATACATAATTGTATTAAAATTTCTACATTCCATCTTTACCTGTCAGCATGGGGATGTATACATTGACTAATCAATTTTTTGTGGTTGACATACCTGACACCAATGTGATATTAGGTATGCAGTGGTTGATTACTTTGGGGAAAGTCACCACAGATTGGGAGAATTTTCAGATGGAGTAGATAGATAGAAAGAGTGGCAAGCATCAGATGATTAGGGGCATGCACACTTATCCCTCTAAGATAGCTTCTACACAAAAAATAGAGTTGGATTTGCGTAGTGGAAGCAAGGAAATAACAGTCCTATCAGTTATGCAGATGACTTTGGCCCATGAGAAATTACTGTTTAGAGGCATTTCACCTGGGAGCCCACCAGATCAAGAGTTGATGAGAGATGTCTCACAACAGGTTGCACCACTCTTAGATCCAGGATGGGTGAGGACCTTGGGAGGACTTGGTACAACGCAGAGAGCCTTGGGTAGGCTTAAGGAGGAAGGAGACATTCTCCCAATATCAGTATTACCCACTCTCACCAAAAATCTTGCGCTGAGAGAAGGTGTTTCAGGGATGGAGGATGGCACCATCATGGTGCAAGGAGACCCCTCCATGAATTTGGAGAATCAGAAGATACTTCCACATAGGGAGGAATCTTCCACATATGGTAGAGGTTGGTGGCCACTCATGCATACATTGGCCAAACTCAGAAGGTTTTGGATGGGTGATAGCTTCTTATGGAAGGCTAACCTCCAAAGACATCAACCTTTACTTGAGCATGAGCAGCTATAGGAGGAGCAGCAGAGGTAGGATAACAACATCTCGGTATGTGACTTTGCATGGGAGATGTCAAAGAAGGGGGAAACCATATGACAGGTGCTTTATATGATAGATCAACAACATTGTCATTAGGGAATATATATCCTTATTGGAGATCCCAGCTGTTGGTGGAATACTCCAAGGATCTCTTTTCATGCAGGATACTTGATGGCTAGTATTCAGATGGTAGATATATAATGAGAGATGGGGTCATCTACTATCAGATTATAATCTTCTTGACTAGAGCTTCTAAGCTCAAGGAGAAGCTACTAAATGCAACACATGAGGATTTTCTCTCCAGCCACACTGAATTCATGAGGGAATATCATACTATTATGGATATATTCACTTGGAAGGGATACAAAGAGGATATACATCAGAATATTAGGAGATGCATGGATTTTTTGGAGGTTGAGGGAGCACATAAATATTTGATAGAGTTATCACATCCACTTCTTTTCTCATTGGGAATGAGAGGAGACCCATCTATGAGCCACTTCACTAGCTTAATCAAGGTATATGGTAAGGATTATGATTTTTAGCATAATGATATACTAGATGTGTATTTGCATTCTTTTACAATTCATGTACAACTAATTTGTATAAGAGGGAGTAATCTTTCTCATAGACTTCATGGTCTACTTAGGGCCAAAAGCAGTGATGATGATGGCCACTCCCTAGGAGAATTTAGGGAGATGATATGTTCTTCAGGGTGTACTCCATTGGAACCAAACTTCATTCACCTTCTCCAAGCATGTGAGAGGTTTGTGGCAGAAAACAAGTGGTGGGGGAACCACTTATTATATCATGTTTTGAGGCAGTCAGAAGACATACTGTGTTGGTTCGACATGTGGGACTATGATCCTCCTCCGGTATTTCATATGGCAGCTTGTGTGTCTTTGATTGTAATCCCATATATTGATGATGTTCTTATCATTGTTGTGGGCATGATTATAGGGCTGACACATGGATTGGATGTGCCCAATGGGAGTGAGATTCTTGTTGGCTTGAGGGGTCTTGGCCTAGGTTCGGAGGTTAAGGTTTACCAACAAACCCCTATACTACTGGCCCTTTCGGTAGTGACCTGCTTGCGCAGGCCAAAGCCTCACCCGAAGTAGTATGGGAGGGTGCTGGAACTAGGTTTTTGCACCCTGAGAGAGAGAGAGTAGGTAAGTCAAGCAAGTATGCATTCCTAGCCTATAGAGTTCGCACTAAATATATCTATTGATAGGCTTATTGAAAATATAATCCACAATATAATAGAGCTATTATTATGCATAGATCTAGTAAATACCTATGCATCCACGTGCGCAATACCAATTATCAGCATAGAACACTATAGTTGCAGTAATTAACAGATCATATATACATATGCCAAAAAAATAGATACTTTCACAGTTCACAACAATTAAACAGATACTTTCGCAACTTAATCATATAGCCTAGGTTTGCATCAATCATAACAAAAAAGATCCAGATAGCATTAGATGTCCAAAAATACTTCACATATATATTAATATCAAAATCCACTTACAATCTAAAAATACCACCTGCGCACATAGCCAACAGGGTACACACACTGCAGGACTGAGGATCTCCACGCACACAGATAACAGGAGTCCTTACCCTAACAACTCGACAACATATATAACAATTCATGCTTAGCATCAATCTCAATTCTTGCCTATCGTAAAACTAAAATAGTAATCTATTTATATCGATTTAGCCTACGCATCTAATGGTCCGTAAATCATGTTTTGTGGACTCTTGGTCTACCCTTGACCCATTACAATGCATTCAGGGCTATGTCAGACTAAATAATACCAAAAATATACAAAATTATACAACATTCATAGCTTTTAGGGGACCCTATTCCAACAGTCCCCCAACACAATCTTGTGACTCGTCGCGAGTCACTGTGATGGTGGGGTTTCCACCTACACATGTAGTAGTTTGACCACCTCGATCAGTGGGAGCAGCACTCCTCACTCTAAGCAGTAGCATTCTGCGCAATATCCACTAGCTTCTGTGATTTCGGTCCTTCTGTTGCCACGGTTCTGCGCAATATCCTCCAGAGTTTGGTTCAATTGTTTAACAACAACATCAATATTCTGTGAGAGCTCGAGGGCCTCATCAGCCCATGGTTTAAGAAGGTCACTGAGAGTCTTTTTCTTCTGGCAGAGTTTGTCAATATCGTCCCGAAGGGAATTGCTAGTCCGAAGTCGTGCTAATCATTGAGCATGAACCAAAGTAGGCATCATGGCTTTGATCTGTTCGAACGCTTCTTCCTTTTGTCGCAGGTCCTGGTTGATTTCTCGCAGGATGGGATCGCGTTGTACCTTGGTCCATAACTGCATGGTTGTATCTAGGAATTAGGCGCCCTGAGCAATCTGTCCTGTAATTACGTTTGTAGCTGTGGTAACCAGCGCAGCTTGTTGGGCTCGTACCTCTGGTGGTGTCTCTAGTTGCAGGTTAGCCTGTAGATCTGCGATCTGCTGCTCCATCTATGTATTTACCATCTAAATCTCTGTCTTGGAGGCCTTCAAGGCTCCGACCAACCCCTGAATCTTGGAATGGGGGGTGGTTGTGGCTGGGATCTCTTTTGTAACATCTACGCAGAGTCTACTAATTAAGTGTTCCAACTCTGTTTACTGCACAGTGGTGAGGGTAAAGAAAACTTGCACCTGGGAAACTTCAGTGTTCTTCTCGTCAATTTTCTGCTCAACTGCACTGAGTTACTGGAGTGCTTGATGGTCCTGATGTTGAATTTCCTCAAAAAAGGAGGTTTGGAGAACCTGTAATGCTTCATGAGGCAACCAGGTCAGATTCAGTGGTACTTCTATGCAACCTGGACCTGCGCTTCTAAGTTGGGTGGACTCATTGCGAGGGTCACACCGAGCAGAGAACAGAGGTGGCTTTCCACTGTAATAAGGGATGTGCTTCTAGTGGCTGAGGGTGTTCGTACCTGAATCATACTAGTTTGTAGCGTGTTTGTCTTTAGCTGCAGAGCTCAGAGCTCGGCCTGAAGGGTGTCGACCACAGTTCGCTGCTGCTCTTCTAGAGCCAGGCATTTTTCCTCTACAGCCATTGTAACCGCATCCACAATTTTCTCGAGGTCCCCTTCAGTGAGCATGACTGCTTCATCACGCTCAAATAACTGGGAGCACTGCTTCTTTCATAGCCCCTTAGCAGGTTTAGTCGTCTGCTTTGTTCCTCGAGGGGATTCAACAGCTCCCACCTCCTGTCCTTCAGTATCTATATTCTGCTGTGCATCTTTTTGTACTACAACATCCAAGCCTTTCTCTATACTCTTACCAAGCTGCGACCCCTTCTGTGATGTAGCTCCCGCGCCCTTCCTCATGCCCTTGCTCAGTCCTCCAGTATCCTTGGCAATGACAGATGGGATTACTTTCGTTGTGCTTGTGCCTTTGGTGCCCTTTTCCCCTATTGTAAATCCAAGCTTCCAGTGAGGAGGCCATAGTGAAATTACATTGTCAATTTCATTGTCCACAACCATATAAGGGAGTGAAACCCATGCAAAATCCTTGCAGCCTCGAATTTGGACGTTGTGAATTGTTACCTGGGAGGTCGTAATGCTCTTGTACCTGTCATATACTGTGGGAGACAAGCGTGACCAGGAATTGATGGCTGCTGCCAAGCTGCTCTGGAAGAGGACCTAGAAGACTTGGTTGTCCTCGATGCGCTACACTTCCTTGGAGTCCCATAGGTTCACATAACGAGCCCCTTCGCACATGTCTTGGGTGAGCTCAGGGAGGAATGATTGCTCAGGTGCTTCCCAGGTGACCAACGCTATGAGAAGCAGTAGCCGGGAATAACAAAAGGCTCGTCCCTGCTCCTGGGATTCTCGGACATTGGCCAGAAATTCATCACACAAGTACTGGGCCCAGTTGAAGCATACCCCCTTCCCACATTAGCCTGCTAACTAAATTACGTATGCGGGGATAGAGGCAACCTAGCATTTTCTCATCATCTTGCATGCCAACGACATGGTGCCCAATTGCGTACCTTGATCACTGATGGATTTGATTATGAAGCCTCGAGTATTTCGCTCCACATGGTAGGTTTTTTGCACATATTCAACAGTCTCCCCCTCATACTTCTTGCCAATGCGCTCCAGAGGGTTTGGTCCATTCATGGGAAGACCCATAATTCGATGAACAAGTGCAGCATCGATGGGGATTCTATCCTAGATCCACAGGTAGCCATCATGAACTAAGGCGAACAACAGGCATACCAAACGGTCTGTGATATTGTAGTGGCTAAAGTGTGGCATCCTCAATAGGTTTAGAAGCGACCCGGCCAATCCACACACCCAGCGCATGGGGAATATCTTTATCCCGTCGTCTTCCTGAACTCTGTCAAGGTATAATTCAGGTGCTAGCACAGGGAAGCCTTCCAAATTGGCCAAGTCGTGATCGTCAAATCTTATCTCATGGAGCCTTCCAAAAGGTTCGCCAATGACGGGGACCTCCCCCGGGGTCAGTGGCATCTGCAGGCAGGTGATCAGGCAATCTAGGTTCTTTGGTGTTCCCATCGAGGGCCTACACAGCTGAACGAAGGGAGGTAACCATTTGATCGGTGCGATGGTCTGGGACTATTCCTGAGCATAGCGTGCTCGGGGTGTTGCTTGCGGGGATTTTACGTTCCTCGAGGAAGTACGGGGCTTCACCCCAACCCATTTCATGGGCTTGCCTGAGCCTTGGGATTTTTCCTTTCCTTTCCTCATGGTTGGGCTTAGTGTAGAGAGGACCTCTTCGGCCTCGGACTCAATCTCGACCACGTCCTCGTTTTCTTGTCCCACCGATGTCACTGGTGCTGAGGGTTCAACAGGATTAGTGGCTGTCATTCTAGTGTGAAAAATGAATCCCAACCCCAGGTGGCTACTGTTACACCATTTCTTGGTCATCTAACCTGTTACTATTAGATGGACCTAAGTACACCATGTAAGACCAATTTTACCCCAAGTAAAATTGCTTTCACTATGAAAAATAACTTAGTAAAACACCTTTATTAAGTTGTTTATGGTCTAAACAGGAAACCCCATGAGGAAATATTGAATAAATCCACATTTGTTTGATTTTCCTCAAGGAATAATTAGTTAAACACTAGTTTAATTAATATTCCTGGCAGGGATAATTTTAAGGATGGAAAATTATCTTGAAGTTTAAAAAATTGGCGAATCTCACTAGTCCCTAATATGAAAACTATAAAATGTATTTTCATGTATTTGTAAAATTATTCAAATTTATAGTGACATTATATATATTTTCTATATAATGTTGGCGATTTTTAAGGTAAAATAATTTTATATTGTAAAATTTGGGCGAATCATTTCTATAAAAAAATGCAAATTAGCGAATCTTTTTTTTGGAAAAAACATGGAAAATTAGCCCACCTGCGAATATTAGCCCCTAAAATTTTCCATGATTCCTGGTCATATTTAACCCAAAACAGGAAAATTAATTAGATAAATTATTACTTATCTTATTATTTTCTAGGAATAATTATTTAAACCTTATTCAAATTATATTCCTTGTTAAATTTGACTAAATCACTCATAAATAGTTAAATAAATCATTATTTATCTAATTATTACTTAACCACATCCTTAAAATGATAAATAAATCATTTATTTATTTATTATTTACAAATAAAGGGATTTGAACCAAGTCAAATTCCTTTTCCCTCCAACAAAAATAATAAAATATTCCATAAAAGCTGGATCTTGATTTGGTTAATAATATTTTAACTATGCACCAATATCTAGATTAACTCAATATTTTATTATAAATAGAAGGGGTTTTCCATTCATTCATCACCTTTTTTTGCCTAAATATCACTCTGGATCTATACTTTTGGTCTGAATTTGATGCACCATCATTGTCATATTTTTCTATCTTTTTGCTTGTGAGCTCCCTTTGAGTTCCATTTGTTAGGAATCTGTAATCAGCAAGATTGGCAAAGTCCAATCAAAGAAACAACATCGTTTCAACCAACTTTGGGATTCTAGGATCTAGTCCTCTTGAATCCAGAGAGGGATCTCTCCAATAAGTACAACGATGGATTTGTCTTTGAAATTTGGGGTAATAATATTAGGCTAGTTATGAAGGCCAAGGGTTTTGTTTTTTCTTTGGATGGTTTAGCATGAATACTGTTTGAGGTGGAAAGTCCTAAGTGCAAAGAGTTTCAAAGGTGAGAAGTTGAAAGTGAATAGAATGGCTAGGCTAAAAAGATAGATATAACGCTGGTTTTTAGTCCATTGGGCTATGGGGTCATAACAGGGCTTTAATTAAACAACAACATCAAGAGTGATCCAAGGGGCAAGTCATCTACACCACAATATTATTGAGATTTAAATGATGGAATGGGAACAATAAAGTGTTGGAGGGGTGGAAACTGATAATAATTTCACAAGGGATTTATAGTCAGTCCAAACAAGAAAAGCCTCTTAAGTAACTGTTTAAAACCAACCAAGTGCAGGGCTAACCATTGAATTCTTGGGCAAGTTTGTATTAAAGCAGCTTAATTGAAAAACAATCCAGTAATCCACATAATTACCTTCAGAAAGTATGAAAACATATAAGAGAAGACAAAGTATAAAATTAAGATTAGATAAAGTACTTTTAAACCTAGTCTACTTTCAGTTAACACCAAGGGAAACTTTCAGAATCTGCCTTTAGAGAATAGAAGCTAGAAACAGGGCAAACCATCACTTTCTAGTCTAACTTTAATAAGCAAATAAGGAAAATAACTTTCAAGAACAATGTTTAAAGCAAACAGTAGGACGAGGGAACTCCAACATTCCTAATTGCTTAAACTGTATTGAATCATTCTTAAATAAACAATTTGGAGGAAAACATTGAGATAAATCTTTTCAGTCAGAGAAGGTTACTGATGTACAACAGGTCCTAACTCTATAAATGCTGTTATTTATCAGAGAATAGTGAACAATATGACATACATAAAAGAAAACATTAACAAAGAAGGGGCACTTCACCAGTGATATAGACCAGGATCCCAAGAAACAACTTGTTTATTGATGTCAAACTAGTTACAGTACTCGGATCCAATGTTTTAGTTAAGCAATCATCTTCACTATCCAGCCTAAGAAAACTAACACAAACAGAGCTCCAAGGGCCAGTGAACACTATTTACAGTCAGAAGGTTTAAGCTTAGATGTATTTCAAAGTTCTACAACCAACAATTGCTCATCTTCTATAGAAGTATTTATAGAATAATGAAGAGGTGAGATCTGATAAAAGATCTCTCAAGGCAATTAATAAAGATTCAAGACTTCTTGGCCTTTTGAGGGGCTCGATGAAGAATTTTACAGGTGTTTCACTGTATTAACTATTTTAAATTTATGAATAGAACTCGATGAAAGCTTTTGTTGACTTTGAGGCTCAGTGTAATGTTTGGAGTAACTCTGTAGATATTTTTGCATTTATTTCCTTTCACAAGTAACTCTTTGGCTGCGCTGGAGGCGAATATCTGATTTTCTTCAATAAGTTCAGCCTCTGTTTGAATGCTTTGAGGCAACAGGTGGCTCTGTGGTAGCCAAGAGGAATCAATTCGCCTCAAATGTGACGGTGGAGGCCTTTCTGTCTGCTAAAAACTTATAATTTTCTATTGACTGTGTTTTAATCCAGGGAATTAGGCTTTTGATAATCATTCTTAGCCGTAATTCCCCAAATCTGTCTTCAATCTTCATCTCTGTTGTGCTCTGTTCTTCAATACTTATACTCTTTAACTATGCTTTGAATAAAACAGCGTCTTGTCGATGTGCAGGGCTGCACAAGGCTCTTTATGGTATCGGCTCCCATGGAGCGTTGAATAAACGTGGAGTAGAGCCCTTTTGATTTATTTCCCTTTGACAACCAAAGGCTGAAAGATCGGGACCTTTGCCTTTCTTTTCCTTTGTAATATGGAAAAAACCTTCGGAACTTGCAAAACAAGCAAAATGTTATGAAATCCTACAAAATTAGGTTAAACTGCGTTGGAGGCGTCAGGGAGAAACATGGCTGTTAGATGAAAGTATCCAACGGTGGATATCTGTGCAGAAAGGAAAAAAGGAGAACGGGAAAAGAATAAAGGAGAGTGATTTTGGACCGTCCGATCCGGACACGTGGACGGTCTGGATTCAATCGACAGATCGCAATCAGGGGTAGGGAGCGAATGGAGCGATTGAATCATGTGATGCGATGAAGCGCAGGCCGTTTGATCGGCTTTCGATCAACGAATGAGATTTGTTTAGAACAGATCAGCGGAGAAAACCTTTATAATATGAAAACTCAAACATTTTGGAATAAAACAAAGGTTTTATGCCTTGGGGAGCGGAAAATATATATAAGGCGAATAGGCGCCCGACTGCGGGGCCTTTGGGCTATATGAACTATAATATGCCCGGGGTATATATGAAACAAGTGCCAATCACAATCAGAGTTCGGAGACTGGTCTTTCAATCTACCCATTGTAACATTTGTGATGCAATTGGCGCCTGGGACCTTTAACACTTGGTCCCGGGGAAAGTCATATGAAATGAAAAGGCGGGGGAAGTTTATATGTATAAGGCCTGATCGCATTGGAAAGTTTGATGTGGCCTTTTCAATCAACCCATTGTGTTTTATCCGATTGTGATTGCGCGATCGGTCCTTCAATCTACACATTAAAATATTTCAACATGTGACTTGAGTTTTTAAGTTAAAACTTAGGAAAAGTGGGTTTTTTAAGACTTTACAAAGAAAAAGAATGATCGGGAATGAAATATTTACAAGGTTTTAAGTGCCGAGGCGAGCCCACGAGATATTTATACAAAGGTTTTAATCGCATTGGGTTTTATATGATGCAAAGCTAATCGCATCGAAACTTTCGAATATGGGAAAGACTTGCGTTCTTTGGATTTTTGCGATGCGATTGGCGTCGAAAGGTTTTAGCACTTGGTTTTAACGCATGGGCATGTGGGGGGGAAGTGGTTTAGGACTTAGCCCTAGGGGCTTAAGTCCATAGTAATAAAAATTTGTTTTTTTATGAAATTTTCAAAGTTTTTCAATGGAATTTGATGGTTTCGGTAAGGTTAAAAAGTGAGTTTTTAACCTTGTAAAGATGATTTTCATGAATGGAAGAAGGGAAATCATGAAAAATAGAGGAATTCATGGAGAAAAGGGGAGCAAATGAAGGTTAATTTTGGAAGAGGGGGAGGGGAAAAATGATGGTTTTTCAACAGTCTTTTCTCAAGAAATTAGCATAATTTTTGAGTATAAAATGGGAACAGAAATGAAGATTTTGGACAGAGGCATGAGGCCTTACAGAGTCTTCAATAGCCAACAATTTTTAGTAATAAAATTTGTTCCTTGGAGGCTCAAAAAGTCTTAGCCACCTTTTTCTATAACAAATATTATATGTGGCTAACAGTGGCTCCACTTGGGGATGATGCCTTCTTGAAGGCATCAAGAACTTCAGACTTGCATTCTCTGGGAGGCTAATCAGTTGCCTCATCCATTGTTCTCTGGGAGGCTGACCTGGGCCTGATCCATTGGGCTGCCCTTCCTTTGCTGGGATGATCTTGCTCTGAAAACATTTTAGCAGCCATGAAAACAATGGATTTTCATCTACAAGCTTTCTACCTACCCAATCCTACTGATCTAACATTTTTTCTTCCTTAGAGTGCACTTGGATTGGAAAAATCTCTTACAACATTTTATTCTTTTGAAAGAAAAAAATCTAATCTAGTTCTACTTATTATTTCTCCATGGACTCAGATTAAGCAGTTGAGTCCATAAAATTCTCTACCCAATCTACCATCTGTTGGGATTGAACTGTCCAACAGATGTTATTCTCTAAATTCTACCACAGAAATTTAAAAACAGCCAAGCCAAGATTAAGCTGTTTGACTTTCCTGTGATCTATGGCATAAAAACAAGCTGCACATAGACATTCATTTTTGCAGGAAAATTAAATCAAAATGGAAGGCTTAGGATCTGAAAATTTAAAGCACTTCCTTCATCTTTTTTTCACAGCTTTGTTTTGACTTTTTTTGAGTTGTTCTTTCTTTTTCTCTGGTTCAGATTTTGAGTTAATTAAAACCAGATTTTTACATCTTGACTCAAAAAAAATAAAACAGATTTGAGTCATTTTCTTCTTGAAACCTTAGGTTTAGATTTTGTTCATGTTTGAACCTTAAATTTCTATCCTAAACTATCTACTGATAAGCCAAGATTAAACAGTTTGGAAAATCGAAGTTACTATCCTATCAACAGAAAATTTAAAGCTAATTAGTCAAGTTTAGGCTGTTTGACTAACTAGAAGTGTGTTATTTAGGAGTGGCATTTAAGCTTGCACACTTTCAGAATTTGTTTCTCTTTTTTGGTATGGGGCTATACCTTCCTTGTTTTCACAATCTTCCCTCTTTTATTTCTTTCTATTGTTTTTTCATTTTTTATTTCCTAAATTTGAATGCAATGATGGATGAGATATTTATAATGAAAAAAGATAAAAAAAAGGCTTCAAAACATAGCATTGATCAAGAGAAGTAATGTTTATGCATCCTGCCATTGACAGGACCTCCAAACAATTCAGCTCCATTCAACTCCTGCAAGAAAAATGCATTGTTACCAGCAGCTGAATGAATAGAGAAAGGGCCAAGCCATAAGTCGTCAAATTTTCCATGCTTTCCATTTTCTTCCCTTCTTGAATCCCATTTTAAAACTTTGTCCCCAATCTTGAAATTGCTGGCCTTTGTTCTTCTGTCAAAAAGCTTTTTAATGCTGTCCTGTTTCTGCAATGCTTTGTTATACACCTCCTCTCTGGTTTGCTGAAGATGAATGGTCTGATTTATTCTTCTGACCATGTCATTTTATTCAGTTTGCAACTCTTGAATCAAATTCATCACTGGTACACCAAGACTGTTTGGAAAAATTGCATCAGTACCATACACAAGCTGGAAAGGTGACATACCAATAGATTTCTTCAAAGTCAATCTGTTAGCCCAAAGTGCATGAACCAGCTTTGTGTGCCAAGACTTTTTGTTGTCCTCCAATAGTTTCTTGATTATGTTAACTAAGATTTTTTTTGAGGATTCTGAAATTCCATTACCTTGAGGGTAATAGGTCGTGGAATGCCCCAATGTTATGTGATATCTATGACAGAACTCAACCATGTTCTTTGATCCAAATGCTGTTGCATTATCAGTGATAATCTTGGTAGGACAGCCAAATCTGGAGAGAATGTTAGTCTCCATGAATTTTATAATAACTGAATCATTGGCCTGCCTACAAGGGATGGCTTCTATCCACTTAGTGAAATAGTTTGTGGCAGTGAGAATCCATCTATGTTGGGCAGAATATGGGGGATGGATTTCTCCTATGAAGTCAAGTCCCCATTGTTGAAAAGGGGCTTCAACAGTGATTGGATGTAGAGGTAGGGGTAACAATTTTCTTTTGCCTTCAAAAAGTTGACATTTATGGCAAGATACGATCATCTTATGCACATCATGGAAAAGAGTAGGTCAATAGAAACCAGCCCTCAAAATTTTGTTGGTTGTTGTCTTCCAGTACAAATGGCCTCCACACTCTCCTTCATGAAACTGATATTTAACCTTCTCTGCATCAAACTTAGGCAAACATTTAAGCAATACACCACTTGCATTTTTCCAATAAATACATATATCTATAATGCAATAGTTTACAGCTTTTAACTTTAGGAACCTTGCCTTTGTTTTTGTCAAACTGGGAGGTGTATTAAATTTAAGAAAAACATAAATAATATCAGCATACCATGGAGAATTCATAAAATGATCTTCAACTACAGGAGTTGAGAATTCTTCTTGGTCATCCAAAGCATCAATCATATTAATATCAAGAACTTCAAAATTGGATTCAGCCATCAATCTAGCTAGACCTTGGCCTTTGATGAGTTTAGTGGGTTTTATCTCTAAATCATATTCAAGAATAATAGCAATCCACTTACCTCTCTTACCATCTGGGTCCTGTGTTAGAATGTCTTTAACAACTGAATTTGGGATGAAGGCAATGATGTGTGAGTGAAGGATGTACACCCTGAAGTCTTTCAAAGCTTTAACCAAAGCAAAAGCTTGCTTCTCCATAATGTTATACTTCAAAGGGGCATCCCTCAATGCCTTACTAAAGAATGCAATAGGTTGCTCTTGTCCTTGTGGATTTTTCTGCAAAAGGACAGCAGCTATGGTATGTTCTGATGCAAATGAAAAAATATAAAAATCTTTTGAAAAATCAGGACTTATAAGAACCGGTGTTTTGGTTAACGCTTGTTTCACCAGTTCAAAGGACTTCTTTGCTTCCAAGGTCCATTTTACCCCTTGCTCCTTTTTTAACATGTTTGTGATATTCCTAAGGAGCTCAGCCAAGTTGGGGATGAACCTTCTCAAAAAGTTAATCTTTCCGATGAAAGACTGCAACTCTTTAATGTTTTGAGGATGAGAGATTTGCAATATGGCCTCAATCCTCTTGGGATCTATCTTTATACCCTCTTCTGAAATAATGTGCCCAAGAAGTTTACCTTCTTGGAGACCAAATAGTGTCTTCTTAGGGTTTAAAGATATCCCAAACTTTCTGCACTTCTTGAAAACCTTTCTTAAATGTTCTAAGTGCTCTTCATCTGTTTTTGAAAACATAGTAACATCATCAAGATAGATAATGATGAAGAAACCCAGTTCTTCCAAGAATGCTATGTCCATGGCTCTTTGAAAAGTTGCTCCATAATTCATTAGACCAAAAGGCATCTTCACATACATGAAAGTGCCCCATGGTGTAGTAAAGGCTTTCTTTAATTGATCAACAGGGTGGACTAAAATCTGATTGTACCCTGAATAGCCATCAAGGAAAGAAATTATTTTAGACCCTACCACCTTTTGTAAAATATGATCCATCTTGGGTAAAGGGTAGTTGTCCTTTAATGAGGTTTTGTTTAAGTCTCTAAAGTCTATACAAAGCTTGATCTCTCCAGTTTTCTTCCTAACAGACACTAGATTAGATACCCATTCAGAATATCTAACAGGGACAATAATACCAGCATCATACATTTTCATGATCTCCTTTTGAACCAATGGTAACTGGATATGGTTTATTCTGCACAGTTTCTGTTTGAATGGTTTTTGGTTTTCTTTGAGGAGAATTTTGTGCTGTATTATTTCAGTGTCATATGATTTAAGATCTTAGTAACTCCATGCAAAAATATTAGAGAACTCTTTAAACAACTCGATATATTTAAGTTTAATGTGAGCCGGTAAAGTCTTGGACAGTTTAATCATTTTCAGCATAATTTCACTGCCAATATTACACTCTTCCACTTTGGTTTCTACAGGTTCCAGTTTTGGTTTATTCACCACATCGTTAAAATCAAACAACTCTTCTAAAGGGGCCAGACCCTTAGGAAAACTTTCATCTTTAGAGTGCAGAATTTCTAACTCCTCTGTTTCAAACTCTGCATTCATTTTTGTTTCGCTTTCAAGTTTGCTGGACAACAAGTTTATATTAGCAAGTTCAGGCGATGGTTCTTCTTTATCAATAAAATTTTCTTCCTTGCAGTCTGTTTCATAGTCTGAGTCTGAACCGTTTGGTTCGAATTCATTTCTGAATTTCATGAAGTCTTCTATTTGTTTGTCATTGTCAAATACTTGCCAATATTTCTCATTATCAGGCACATCTGGTCTAAATTTTATCTGAATTGTGCAGTCTTTGGTGCTATATGGCGTTAAGCATGTTCTAGATGCAAAGGCTAAATTGTGGGCCGCGATATTTCTTTTTCTTGGGATAAAAAACAGTTTGGACTCCTCGAATGTTTTCAAAAGGTCCATGACATCATTTCGGTAGGCCCTGAGTCTGGGATGATTTGCCTTATACTCCCCATTGACTTGCCTAATAACTAACTCTGAATCCCCGTGAACTTTAATTCTTTTGGCTCCTATCTTTTTCAACAAACGTAAGCCTAGGAGAAGGGATTCATATTCCACTATGTTATTGGAACACTGAAAATTTAATCTATAGGAAATACATTCTGTGTGGTCATTTTCAGTGTTAGAAACCCAGACACCTGCACCAGCGTTAGTCTTAGTGCAGGATCCATCAAAATACATACTCCACAAAAGACCATTCTTAGTTTCATCCTGGTTACCGTCCTCTTCAACTGATGTGCCTTCTGATTGTTCTTGAGTATCAGTGCTTAGTTGAATATGTTTTGATTCCCCAGGATTTGTGTTTATTTGAGGGTCGTTTTCTTTAGTGTCCAGGTTTAAAAGCAAAGGACGCATGAGCCATAGTTCAATACCTTTACTTGGTTTGCTAATTTCAATAAATACATCAAGCTATTTTAACCTTTCTGCGTTGAGTTCCTCTTCCTCTCTGTCGACCGTTAACTCTATCAAAGTTACTTGTTAATCTAATGTTTCTTCATTAAAGAGGATAAATGAATCAAGGCTTGTGTTTATAGAATATAAAGGGGAGTTTTGTGGTCTGTTTTGACTTGTAACTGTGTATTTCATATGAGACTCCCTGTAAAGTCCTCTATTATGATTGAAAATGGGGATAGTCGCGTAGGTCATGTCCATTTGCATAGTCCCTTGTAACTTAGCCCCCCATGATCTTGATAACAACATTCCATATTTGGGGGGAACATCAACCACAACAATATCCATGACTAAGAATTTGGCTGGAATTTGGGCTAAGTTAACAGAAAGGTCTTTGATTAATCCTAAACATTTTACTCTGCTGGAATCAAAGGAGTATAGGTTTTTATATGGTCTGGTGATTTCTAAACCAAGGCTCCCCATTACAGCTTTTGGCATTAAATTATGAGAAGCCCCGGAATCATGCATAGTGTTGTGAAATTTTTTGTCATGAATGTTTAAACTTACATAAAAGGGAGGAACAGGTCCCTCTTGATATCTACCTTCAATCTTTGGACCGAAAATAAGCTCTGGTTGGTCATCATTGAGATTGAGTGTATCATTGTTATCTTCTATATTTAAAGCCTTCAAAATTTGGGTTCTATATACATGTTGGGCAGCTAACTCAGTTAGGGGAATATAGATTTTGATTTTTGAAATTTCTTGTTCAAGGCTGAAGGGAAATTGGTTCTTTGAAGTGCTGGTTTCAGCCTTATTAGCTGTCACTTTATCAGCAATATCAGATTGCTGATTTGTTTTATTTACACTTGACACAATTGTTTTGACATGAGTACTAGCTGAAGTGTTAGTACTACTAAGGTCTGCACTTTGATTTTCATTATTTTGAGTGCCTTTCTCTTTACCTTTATCAGAATTTACAGCCACTGTTTTATCCTTTTGTTTGACAATTTTAGGCTTGGTTGTAGTGTTGTTTTGTGAAGATTTGTTAGAGGTTTTGTTGTTGGGGGTCTATTGACTGGTTTTGCTTCTAAGGTCATATTCTCTTTGAGACTCTATGATGACATTTTCCATGTCTTGATAGCAATTTTCATCATCATCTCTTTTTTCATCATAAGGTGTGTATAGACCTTTTTTTTTATCATAATGAATCTCAAAGTCATCATTATCTACCCCCAGCATGTTGATATCATCTTCCTCTGCTATTTCATCTGTTTCCTCAACCTCACTTACATAGTTTTGATGAAAGGGAGGAGTGTTCTGCTGATCATCTTCCCTAGGTCTGTTTGGAGGTTGGTTCCTTCTAAAATTCTGATTCTGGTTCTGATTTCTATTTTGAGGAGCAGTTTGGTTTTGGCTTGCTTGTGCTCTCTTAATTATGCTCATCTCTTTCATCATTTATTCCATCATTCTCTCCATCTTTGAGCTGGAAGTAGAAGGTGTGGATTCCTCTCTAAAAGATACTCTCTTTTCAGTTTTCATTCTAGCTCTCTTCTCCATTAAGTTGAATTCCACAGAAAGAGCACCTTTTTGCATATCTTCAAGAGTTGCAAAATCTCTCTCTCTCAGCTGATAGGTCATGTCAGAGTCAAACCCTTCAGGAAACTTGTTTAAAGCTGAGCCCTGTGGAGGTTTTAGTTCTGGTGAAAGTGCATTATACACACTATTGAATCTAGTGCAGTAAGCTTGCACACTTTCCCCAGCGTTTCTATGGAGGTTCTTGTAATCAGAAAGGACTTGAAGAGGGTTTTTCTTTACTTCCCATTTGTTTAAGAATGTTTGATGGAAGGCTTCGAGATCATTAATACTATGGGGGGCTAAGCCTTTGAACCATTTCTTGCTTCTCCCCCTAAGCTCTGAGAAAATAACCTAAGCTTGACGGAATCATCATCAATTTCATTTATGTCAAAGTAGTCATTCATCTTATCCACATGCTGTGATGCAGTTGTAGCATTGTTAGCATCATACAATGGAATTTTGGACTGATAGTCCTGTGGAAGATTGACTAATGGTACAGGAAGGACTAGGGGAGCATACCATGCTGCCATAATAGGTGGTGGGGGAGGATTTACAAGGAGTGGATTAATAACAGGAAAAGTGGATTGAAGTGGAGTGGTTTGAACAGTGGATGTAGGGTGAGCAGAAGTGGATGGACCAGGAATAGATTGCTGAGCTGATCTTGGATGAGAGACACCTAAGTTGTGAAGGAAATGAAAATCAGGAGGTGTTGTTTCTCTGCTACCAAGAGGTTCACTTGTTTCGGGAGATGATAGTGAAGACTGAGAATCTAACTGATCTAAATCACCAAGAGACCTAGTTCTAAATGGATTTACTAAGTCAACTTGATATTGTTGTAGAGCTGAAATATTTTCAGGAACTGAATTAGCTCTCAAGGGTGATCTGAAAACAGTTGATAAATGAATCTTAGGAGACTTCCTAAGGATACTTTCTAGGTTATCAACTATCTCAGGTGGATCAGGGTCAGGATAGGCTCTAGTGTGAATCTTTCTAGGAGCCACTATGCTGTGTTTTTCAGACCCAAAATAAAACGAAGAAGGTTCAACCAGGTATGACAATCTTTGAATGGTCAACCAATCTGTTTACAAAAATTTTAATCCTGCAGTCTTCCTATTACACCATTTTTTGGTCATCTAACCTACTATCATTAGATGGACCCAAGTACACCATGTAGGACCAATTTTACCCTAAGTAAAATTGCTTTCACTATGTAAAATAACTTAATAAAATGCATTTATTAGGTTTTTTATGGTCTAAACAGGAAACCCCAAAAGGAAATATTAAACAAACCTATATTTGTTTGATTTTCCTCAAGGAATAATTAATTAAACAATAATTTAATTATTATTTCTGGTCATGTTTAACCCAAAACAAAGAAATTAATTAGATAAATATCTATTTATCTTATTATTTTCTAGGAATAATTATTTAAAATCTTATTTAAATAATATTCCTTGTTAAATATGACTAAATCACCCATAAATAATTAAATAAATCATTATTTATTTGATTATCCTTCAACCACTTCCTTAAAATGATAAATAAATCATTTATTTATTTATTATTCAAAAATAAAGGGATTTGACCCAAGTCAAATACTTTTTCCCTCCAACAAATATAATAAAATATTCCATAAAAAGTGGATCTAGATTTGGTTAATGTTATTTTAATCATGCACCAAGATCTAGAATGACCCAATATTTTGTTATAAATAGGAGGGTTTTTCCTACCATTCTTCACCTTTTGTTGTCTATTAGATCATTCTGGATCTAAACTCTTGGTCTGACTTTGAGCCATTATCATTGTCATATTTTCCATTATTTTCTATGTGAGCTCCCTTTGAGTTCTATCTTTGTATGGGTTTTCTACACCAACAGGAGAGAGAAATGCTAGATCTGAAGTGCTAAGGACTTCCAAGAACCCATCCCATTGAGGAGAATTGGAAACACCTTCTTGTTTTCCTCCCAGGTGCCCTTAATACAAAAAATTCTTTCGAAAATTGTTCTTGTCTTGTCTATTGGATGTATGGAGAAAAACCTTATTTTTACTGCTTAATGTCTCTATGTGCATAGATCTGGTTTTTGCAGCACTTGTCTTGATCAACTAACTGCAGATCTGAAGATATTGGCAACCATATTTGATGTTAGGGCTATAAGTTATGCGTAGCTAAAGTGGTCTTTTTTCGTACACTTCGAAAAAAGATTCATACTAACACTTCTGACTGAGTTTGAAAGATATTATAATGATAAGGGTTCTTCCCAGTGGAGTCTTAAGGTCTGTTGAGGATTGTGGAGTCGCCAAGTGGAAATTTTTAGCCCCTAAGGAGGTAAAAGGTTTTATGGTCCACCACCATGTTTATTGGATACCAATCTAAAATATTTTTATGTATTTCTGAGTTATCTTTCAGTTGTATGGTTTTTAAGAACATCCTAACTCTGTGTCAAAACTTAGCTACGGTTATGAGACAAAGACAATTTCCTCTTATGGCTAAGCCAGCTGATTTTTCAAGGTTAGATAAAGTTTTATGAGAATCCTGGGGTCTACCTATTTTGTCACTGATTCAAACAAGTTTTACCATGATTACCTCTCTTATGTAGTGATTTGAAAAGGCTGCTTTTAACTCACAAGGTTTTATAAAAATGAAAATGATTCTGGGTTCGTTCCCCAGTGGAGTCGCCAGAAATGTTAGGAATCTGTAATCAGCAAGATTGGCAAAGTCCAATTACAGAAACAACATCGTTTCAACCAAATTTGGGATTCTAGGATCTAGCCCTCCTGAATCTGGAGAGGGATCTCTCCAATAAGTACAAAGATGGATTTGTCTTTGAAATTTGGGGTAATAATATTAGGCTAGTTATGAAGGCCAAGGGTTTTGTTTGTTCTTTGGATGGTTAAGCATGAATACTGTTTGAGGTGGAAAGTCCTAAGTGCAAAGAGTTTTAAAGGTGAGAAGTTGCAAGTGAATAGAATGGCTAGGCTAAAAAGATAGATATAACGCTAGTTTTTAGTCCATTGGGATATGGGGTCATAACAGGGCTTTAATTGAACAACAACATCAAGAGTGATCCAAGGGGCAAGTCATCTACACCACAAGATTATTGAGATTTAAATGATGGAATGGGAACAATAAAGTGTTGGAGGGGTGGAAACTGATAATAATTTCACAAGGGATTTATAGTCAGTCCAAACAAGAAAAGCCTCTTAAGTAACTGTTTAAAACCAACCAAGTGCAGGGCTAACCATTGACTTCTTGGGCAAGTTTGTATTAAAGAAGCTTAATTGACAAACAATCCAGTAATCCACATAATTACCTTCATAAAGTATGAAAACATATAAGAGAAGACAGAGTATAAAATTAAGATCAGATAAAGTACTTTTAAACCTAGTCTGCTTTCAGTTAACACCAAGGGAAATTTTCAGAATCTGCCTTTGGAGAATAGAAGCTAGAAAGAGGGAAAACCATCACTTTCTAGTCTAACTTTAATAAGAAAATGAGGAAAATAACTTTAAAGAACAATGTTTAAAGAAAACAGTAGGACGAGGGAACTCCAACATTCCTAACTGCTTAAACTGTATTGAATCATTCTTAAATAAACAATTTGGAGGAAAAAATTGAGATAAATATTTTCAGTCAGAGAAGGTTACTGATGTACAGCATGTCCTAACTCTATAAATGTTGTTCTTTATCAGGGAATAGTGAACAATATGACATACATAAAGGAAAAAAATAACAAAGAAGGGGCACTTCACCAGTGATATAGACCAGGATCCCAAGAAACAACTTGTTTATTGATGTCAAACTAGTTACAGTACTCGGATCCAATGTTTTAGTTCAGCAATCATCTTCACTATCCAGCCTAAGAAAACTAACACAAACAGAGCTCCAAGGGCCAGTGAACACTATTTACAGTCAGAAGGTTTAAGCTTAGATGTATTTCAAAGTTCTATAACCAACAATTGCTCATCTTCTATAGAAGTATTTATAGAATAATGAAGAGGTGAGATCTGATAAAAGATCTCTCAAGGCAATTAATAAAGATTCAAGACTTCTTGGCCTTTTGAGGGGCTCGATGAAGAAGTTTATAGGTGTTTCACTATATTAACTGTTTTACATTTATGAATAAAACTCGGTGGGAGCTTTTGTTGACTTTGAGGCTCAGTGTAATGTTTGGAGTAACTCTGCAGATATTTTTTCATTTATTTCCTTTCACAAGTAACTCTCTGGCGCGCTAGAGGCGAATATCTGATTTTCTTCAATAAGTTCAGCCTCTGTTTGAATGCTTTGAGGCAACAGGTGGCTCTATGTTAGCAAAGAGGAATCAATTCACCTCAAATGTGACGGTGGAGGCCTTTCTGTCTGCTAAACACTTATAATTTTCTGTTGAATATGTTTTAATCCAGGGAATTAGGCTTTTGATAATCATTCTTAGCCGTAATTCCCCAAATATTTCTTCAATCTTCATCTCTGCTGTGCTCTGTTCTTCAATACTTATACTCTTTAACTGTGCTTTGAATAAAAAAGTGTCTTGTTGATGTGCAGGACTGTGCAGGGCTCTTTATGGTATCGGCTCCCATGGAGCGTTGAATAAACGTGGAGTAGAGCCCTTTTGATTGCTTTCCCTTTGACAACCAAAGGCCGAAAGATCAGGACCTTTGGCTTTCTTTTCCTTTGTAATATGGAAAAAACCTTCGGAACCTGCAAAACAAGAAAAATGCTATGAAATCCTGCGGAATTAGGTTAAACTACATTGGAGGCGTCGGGGAGAAACATGGCCGTTGGATGAAAGCATCCAACGGTGGAGATCTACGTAGAAAGGCAAAAAGGAGAGCGGGAGAAGAATAAAGGAGAGTGATTTTGGACCATCTGATCTGGACACGTGGACGGTCCGGATTCAATCGGTAGATCACAATCGGGGGTAGGAAGCGAATGGAGTGATTGAATCATATGATGTGATGAAGCGCAGGCCGTTTGATCAGCTTTCGATCAACGACTGAGATTTGTTTAGAACAGATCGGCGGAGAAAACCTTTATAATATGAAAACTCAAACATTTTGGAATAAAAAAAAGGTTTTATGCCTTGGGGAGCGGAAAATATATATAAGGCGAATAGGCACCCGACTGTGGGGACTTTGGGCTGTATGAACTGTAATATGCCCGGGGTATATATGAAACAAGGGCCAATCGCAATCGGAGTTCGGAGACTGGTCTTTCAATCTACCCATTGTAACATTTGTGATGCGATTGGCGCCCGGGACCTTTAACACTTGGTCTCGGGGAAAGTCATATGAAATGAAAGGGCGGGGGAAGTTTATATGTATAAGTCCTGATCGCATCAGAAATTTTGATGCGGCATTTTCAATCAACCCATTGTGTTTTCTCCGATTGCGATTGCGCGATCGGTCCTTCAATCTACCCATTAAAATATTTCAACACATGACTTGGGTTTTTAAGTTAAAACTTTGGAAAAGTGGGGTTTTTAAGACTTTACAAAGAAAAAGAACGATCGAGAATGAAATATTTACAAGGTTTTAAGTGCCGAGGTGGGCCCACGGGATATTTATACAAAGGTTTTAATCGCATCGGGTTTTATATGATGCAAAGCTAATCTCATTGGAACTTTCGAATATGGAAAAGACTTGCGTTCTTTGGATTTTTGCGATGCGATTGGTGCCGAAAGGTTTTAGCGCTTGGTTTTAATGCATGGGCATGTGGGGGGAAGTGGTTTAGGACTTAGCCCTAGGGGCTTAAGTCCATAGTAATAAAAATTTGTTTTTTTATGAAATTTTCAAATTTTTTCAATGGAATTTGATGGTTTCGGTAAGGTTAAAAAGTGAGTTTTTAACCTTGTAAAGATGATTGTCATGAATGGAAGAAGGGAAATCATGAAAAATAGAGGAATTCATGGAGAAAAGGGGAGCAAATGAAGGTTAATTTTGGAAGAGGGGGAGGGGGAAAATGATGGTTTTTCAGCAGTCTTTTCTCATGAAAATAGTAGAATTTCTGAGTATAAAATGGGAACAGCAATGAAGATTTTGGACATAGGCATGAGGCCTTACAGAGTCTTCAAGAACCAAAAATTTTTAGTAATAAAATTTGTTCCTTGGAGGCTCAAAAAGTCTTAGCCACCTTTTGATATAGCAAATATTATAGGTGGCTAACACCATTTTTGTCTAGGTTTTCTACACCATCAAGAGAGAGGAATTTTAGATCTGAAGTGCTGAGGACTTACAAGAACCCATCCCATTGAAGAGAACCGGTAACATCCTTCTATGTTTTCCTCCCAAGTGCCCTTAATATAAAATTCATTCAACATATTCTTGTCTTTTCTATTGGATGCATGGAGTAAATCTCATTTTTATTTACTGCTAAATGTCTTATAATGCATATATCTATATTTTTGCAGAATTTATCTTGATTAACTAATTGTAGATATGAAGATATTGGTAGCCATATTTTCTGTTAGGGTTGTTTGTTATGCGCAATTAAAGTCGCTTTTTTCGTACACTTGTAATTAATATTCATACTAACAACTGGCGACTCCACACGGGTTTACGATTACGATCGCTGTTGTTTTTCTAATCCTTGCATATCCAGCTGCTTCAAACCCTATGATTTGTCTTCAGCCTCTTGTTTTTTATTTTCTTGATGTTTTTTTGAACCTATAAAACCCTAAAAAATTAAAATTTCTAACTTCCATGTGTTTTCAGACCCATTAAGCAGGTGACAGAAATCAACCGTAGCTGAGATGACACATTTTGTTGAAATCTGCCTCCGAGAGTGCCGAAAGTGCATGTCGCACTTTTTGGCCCTAAACCCGCGACTTGGAGCTTCAAGATGCACTTTTCAGCTCAAAAATTGCGATCTCTGCAGAAAACAGGTCAGAAACTGCAACCTGGACTTTTTGCGGGAGTTTTTCTGAAAGTTTTCTGGGTTTGTCTGGGCCTTTGTTCAGGGTTATCTGACCTCCATCTCCGCCCATTTTGGACCCGTACTTGTTCAGTTTTAATCAAATAAGTGGGAACCTAGCCTCCTATGGCTTCAGTACCCTCCACTTTTGGTGGAAGAGTTTTCGCTGTTACAGGTTGTCTGAAACTTCAGAGTCTTCAGCCATTTTTTAGATCTAATACCTCATCTTCAGATCCACTTCAGACTAGATTTTTACCCATCCACAACACCTCATTTAGTTTTTTTGGGTCTTCCTCTAGGGTCACCTCCACTTACCTGCAAGATATATCCTTTCGCCACCTCATTTACAACAATCTTTCCTCTGATTTGTTGTTGTTTTCTACACCACTTTCCAGTAGATTTGACCTTTAGATCCCTGTCCCTCTCGACCTTAGATCTATTGGCTATTTTGGTGTGTTTTGACTAGTTTTTTTCCCACCTACAGACTACTTGTTGAGAGGCTCGCTTCCTTGGGTTTAGATTATTGCATTATTATCTGTTTATTTACTGTTATTTCAGTTTCATATATTGTTATCTGCAGGTTTATTTACAGTTATACAACACACATTTTATTTTTCTCTACAAATGTCTAGGTTTAAAAATTAAAAATTACACACTTTACACACACACCCTAAGTGAAGAAGAGCTTGGTTAACAATACCAAGCAAAGACTTTAAACATTGAAATCAATTTGATCCTGCACCTCTCTGCCCTTGTTTCAACATTGTAATTAGTTGATCCTGCACCTTTCCGCCCTTGTTAAGTCTCTCTTCCCTTTTTGTCGTGTTTGTGTCGTCATCGTTGCGCCACTAAGGTGTTTATCCCGGAGACTTCTTGGCCTTCATCCTCAGTTTCTGGTAGTAAGACTTACTCCTCCGCATAGGATTCAAGTTAGTCCTCCACTGAGTTCGCACTCTGACTCCTCTTCTGGTTCATTGGGTTCTCCTTCTGGTTCCACCCCCGGATCTCCTCCTGTCACCTTCACCATGTCTAGTTCAAGACCTAATGGTGGTGGTAGCCCCGACCCTAATGTTGGGAATACTACTAGTGGGACTGCAACAGGAACTACTTCGGGTGCTCCTTTGCTCCCCTATATGGCAGGCCTCAGTTTTCCCGATTTTAACTAGTTGATCAATGACCCTATACACCATGACGCTAGTTGGCCTACTATGCCAGCCAAGCTCCCTTCAGACATACCCAAGTTTGAAGGCCTTGCTGGAGAAGATCCTACAAATCATGTTAGATCTTTCCACATGTGGTGTTCGTCTAACACCATTACCGATGACTCTATCCGTCTTTGGTTGTTCCAAAGTACGCTTATAGGTGAAGCTTATAAGTGGTATGTTGATCAGGCCTCATCCTCTCATACCACCTTTGCGACGCTTGCTCAGGCTTTTTTGTCTTATTTCCAAATTCCTCTTCATTATGACACTGGTACCGAACTTTTGACTTCTTTCTGTCCATCATCTGTGACTCGCCTACCCGATCATGTCTAGGAATGGCGGAGAATAAAGAGCCTATGTCGAGCCCCTACCTTCGAAGACCGGGTCTACATGGACTAGTTCATTAGATCTCTCTTGCCTGCTATCGGCAAATATGTCACATCGAATTTCCCTCAAACTGAAGAAGCCGCTCTCCAAATTGCGTTAAAATATGACCTGATCTATGCTCAGTTGGGTTATGTTTATACCATTCTACCTGATCTTCCTAGACCCGGTGGTGCCAACATACCAGGGCATCTCATGCCACCGACAGTATCATTGGAGCTCTCTCTCATCCATACGCTCAGCCTCCCATGGGCTATGGTTTTCCTCAAGGGGGGGCCAACACCTCCTGCACTTTTCTGCCTCCCGATAGCATGTATCTAGGATACGACATGCCTCCAACTTTTTCCCAACCTCCTGTTTACCACACTGTTACCCAACCTCCTCATTATCTATATCCACAGCCTAGTGCTCCAGCTCCTCCAACATTAGCACCTCCTCCTCCCTTTCCTTCTCAACCCCCGCAACAGCAGCCACCACCCCCTCAGGGGCAGGTGTATCCACAACAGGGCGCGACTAATCCTCCTCCCTCAAAGAAGAAGAGGAAAGGCACTCAAAATCAATCTGCTCTCAGTAATCCTAGACCTAATCCGCAAAATAATTCCCCTAACACTGTTAACCAACAACATGGCACTCAACCCAAGCAGGATAGGCATGTTCGCATGAACAAGCCTTGTTCTTGTTGTGGTGTTTATGGTCATTACATGTATGATTGTCCTCTTTTACCACATATGAAGTAGATGTGGGAGTCTCAAGCAACATTTCTAGGACAACAAGCCTCCCTTTCCATCCCTCCTAGTGCTGCGCCTAGTCAGCCGGCTGTGTTTACTAATCCTTTCCCTCAGCAAGGATTTGTGGCTACCCAACCACCTGAAGGTCAGGTGGCCACTCAACCTCTTCCATTTGGTACCTCCGATTACTAGATTATCGTGATGAATTCTGATCAACCTCTAACTATAGACATAAATCTTCAGGCTTGGTCTCGTCAGTACAATAATCCTCCCGCTACATCTGTCCCCGAGCCACCTCCTTCGGTCTCTATAGAGCCTCTTTTGACACCTAATGGTCCTTTGCAGATCGCTCAGCCTAACGTAGAGTTTCATACCAAGATCCCTAAGGGACCACTACACCGAAATTCTTCTTCTGGCAAAGCTTCCCATTCGTATAGCATAGTAGATGATTTGGCGCAATCTCCTACTGCCATTTCAACGCTGGAACTCCTCCAGTAGTTCCCTTCACAATGAAAAGCTCTACTATCTGCCATGGGCACTATATATCCTTCTGATGATCAATTGATTCTCTTCAATGTTGACCAGTCAGAACATCCTTCTCTCCCTGCTTCCGTCGCCTTCCAAATCCCAGTCAAGATATGGAACGCCAACGTTTCTCGGTGCATTATTGATGAGGGGGCATCCACCTATGTGATGTCTACTTTAGTTTGGAAGCAAATTGGATCACCTTAGTTGGCTCCATCCATGATCACTCTCTGAGCATGGGATGGCCATGCCTCCCAGCCCATTGGCCTAATCCACAATTGTCCTATTATTCTTGCGGGAAAGACTATTTTCATTGACATAGAACTCATAGATGCCCATTTAGATTACAACATTCTATTGGGTCGTAGATACATTTATGCGATTTCTGCTATCCCATTTGCAGTTCACCGCAAGATGTCTTGCCCTCATCACGGTCACCATTGACCAGTTGACATATTATGAACCGAAGTCTCAGACCTCCCTTGAGTCCATCATCTCTTCGGTGTCCAATAAGAAAACCGTCGATCCTTTGACCAATGTCTCACTCAGAGTCTAAAAAGACTCCTCTCTACTTGGTACATTCCCTGGTCTTCCTCCTCCTATCTCTGATCCCAGCTCATCGAATGTTTTCATGATGCAATCGTCTCGGGCTGCCCTCAAGCGGCCCACTTCAGCTAGTTAGCAACCTCCTCTCCCTCCACAGCCTACTCCTAGCCCTTCGATTCAGCCTTTTGGACCTCCTCCTCCTGGCCCTTCACCTACAGCTGGTATCCCTGAGCCTGTTTACCCTCCTAGAATGGTTCCTCCAGGCCTTAACCATCTTGGAACCGTCCCGCTACTGTACGAGGGAGTAGGTTGCTCAGACATGAAGGGGACGCTATAGGCACAAAAATTATTACATCACAAGTTCGATAAGGACAAACACGCCAAGTACAAGATATTCAAGCAATACGGAACCCTTGTCTAATCTATCCTGTTCCTTTTATAGCCTTTTCGATCAACCAACAGTTGGGTAAAATTCACTTGGAACTTACCATCAAGTAAACGGTAAAAAATCTCTAGAAATCACCTCATTAAATGCTAGCCCCCACTTCCTTCAATGATAAATTTTGCCTTTTACCTGATTTTACTATTCTAATGGCTAGTTTTTGCACCTCCTGTGTGCTTAGCGCACCCCTTCACTCCCAACAGACTTCTTGTACGCCCAATGTACATTTGTGTGGCTAGTGCACCTACTCCATTTCGAGTCGATTCCTGCACCTCTGGGCTTTGAATTCGGCGGCCATACCTGCACATATCATGGTAACTTTCATTCATACCTTCCTTGGTGGGTGTAGCCCATTTTATACAGCTACTCTGACCATATAGTCATTTGATCCAATACTGTTTGAGCCGGCTGCCATTGACATAGCTGGTAGCATATCGCTGTGCAGGGTGGCTAATCGAACAACCCCACCATCTGTGATCTCTTTAACTGCATAGGGCCCTAGCCAGTGCTATCGGAACTTCCCCGGGTGTCTCGCAAACTGGCTATCATTTAGTAGCACTAAGTCACCCTCCGCAAAGGAATTTTTCCGAATATGTCGATCATGCCATGCCTTATCCCGAGCCTTCTAAAACTGTTGATGGAAACTAGTAATGAAGCGATCTTCCTCCTAGGCCACAAGCTATGCTAACCGCTTCTCCATGACATCAAGCTCCGCCATATTCATAAAGGTTGCAATGTGCAGACTTGGAACAATATATTCCATGAGAATAATGGCCTCCTTGCCATAAACCATCTGAAACGGTGTTTTCCCTGTCAACTTCTTACAGGTTGTTCGGTAGGCCCACAGAACAGATGGGATGCGCACATCCCAGTTACTTCGATTGGCGTTACAGACCTTGGTCAGTGCATGCTCCAAGACCTTATTAAAAGCTTCAACCACTCCGTTTGCTTGAGGATGATATGGAGTGATTTTCACATGATGGATCCAAAACTATTCCGTCAAGGCCTGTATTGTTTCATTGACAAAGTGCGTACCTCTATCAGTCATCAGGGTTTTCAGACATTAGTCATCAGGATTTTTAGACATCTAAATCTGGTCAGAATATGAATTGCGTAGTGGTATCTGCAGTGCAATCCTTTACCGCTTGTGCCTCGGCCCACCTAGTTACATAATCAGTAGCAGTTTTAATGTAACGCGCACCTATCTTATTTCCAGGTGGGTTGATAGGTCCTACAAAATCGATGGCCCACTTGTCAAATGCTTGCAAGGCCATTTGTGGTTGAAGGGGCATTTCATCCTTGCGGGACGACCTTCCAGTGCATTGGCAGGTATTGCAGGCCTTACAATAGTCATGAGAGTCACTATGTAGGGTAGACCACCATAATCCAGCTCTTAAGATCTTCCACGTCATTGCGTGCCCTGCGTAGTGACCTCCTGCTACCCCATCCTGGGCTTCTGCCAAGATAGCATGTCGTTCAAGTTTGAAAACATACCTTCGTAGCACTTCATCTGCTCCCATATTATAGAGGTGACCTACGATGATGGTAAAATCCACAGCGTGGGTTACCAACTCTTTTCTATGTTGCACCGAATACTCCACAGGTGCCATGCCTGTAGTCAGGAATTGAATGATGTCCGCGAAGTGTGCATTAACTACCTTAATAAAAAACAACTGTGCATTAGGCAATCCTTTTTCAGGTTGGCTGGTTTCTCACCAGTCTCAATTCGGGACAAGTGATCTGGCCCATCATTCAAATTTCCTGGCTTGACAATGATCTCAAAGTCGTATTCCTGGAACAACAATAGCCATCGATAGATTGCCCCCCCCCAACACAGGCTTATTAACTAGGTACTTCAAAGCCGAGTGATCTATAAACATTTTCAAGTGTCCTCCTAACGGATAGTGGCGATACTTTTGTAATGCATAGACCATCGCCAAGTCCTCCCATTTCGTGGTAGAGTAGTTGCGCTTGTTACACCATTTTTTGGTCATCTAACTTATTATCATTAGATGGACCCAAGTACACCATGTAAGACCAGTTTTACCCTAAGTAAAACCACTTTCACTATGTTAAAACAGGAAACCCCAAAAGGAAATATTAAACAAAAATATTTGTTTGATTTTCCTCATGGAATAATTAATTAAACCATAATTTAATTATTATTCCCAGTCATGTTTAACCCAAAATCAAAGAAATTAGTTAGATAAACCTTTATTTATCTTATTAATTTCTAGGAATAATTATTTAAATCTTATTTAGATAATATTTCTTGTTAAATATGACCAAATCACCCACAAATAATTAAATAAATCATTATTTATTTGATTATCTTCCAAACACTTCCTTAAAAAGATAAATAAATCATTTATTTATTTATTTTTGACTAATCAAGGGATTTGACCCAAGTCAAAGACCCTTTCCCTCCAACAAATATAATAAAGTATTCCATAAAAGGTGGATCTAGATTTGGTTAACATTATTTTAATCATACACCAAGATCTAGAATGACCCAATATTTTGTTATAAATAGGAGGGTTTTCCCATCATTCTTCACCTTTTGTTGCCTATTAGATCACTCTGGATCTATACACTTGGTCTCATTTTTCATCATTTGCTCCCATTGAGCTTCATTTTTGCATTGGGTTTTCTACACCTACATGAGAGAGAAAGCTTAGATCTGAAGTGCTGAGGACTACAAAGAACCCATCCCATTGAGGAGAGCTGGATACACCTTCTTGTTTTCCTCCCAGGTGCCCTGTAATATAAAAATTCTTTCAAAATATTGTGTTCTTGTCTTGTCTGTTGGATGCATGGAGCAAACCCTTTATTTTACTACTTAATGTCTTTCCATACATAGATCTGGTGTTTTGCAGCTATTTTCTTGTCTAACTAATCGCAGATCTAAAGATATTGGTAGCCACTTTTGTTGTTAGGGCTATTAGTTATGCGTAGCTAAAGTGGTCCTTTTTCGTACACTTCGACAAAGGATTCATACTAACAGCGCTCTGCACCAAAGATTTTCCTACTGGAAAATGCAACCGATGATCAATGTCTCCATCCCCAGGCTATGTAAGGACCAATTCTAGGGAAATTCCAGATGCATCGACGTGGACATGGAACACCTTCGCCCAATCAGGAAAAATGAGGATAGGCATAGAGACCATCTTTTCCTTGAGTAGCTCGAAGCTCTTCTGACACTAGAAATCCAAAAAAAATGAAACATCCCTCTTAAGCAGCTTTTCCATAGGCATTGTGATCAGCGCGTACCCCTGAATAACTTCTTGTAGTAGCTTGTGTGTTCGAGGATCGAATGCAGCTGCTTCTCAGTTGTAGGTACTACTAAATTTATGATAACTACAACTTTCGCAGGGTCAACCATCAGTCCCTGCCGGCACCCTATGTGTCCAAGAAAGATTCCGAAGGGTACATAGAGGATACACTTTTTGATATTCAGGGAAATATGGTGCTTTCTACAAGCATCCAACATCATACGCAGGTTGAAACGTGCTTCTTTACTAAGCCAAAGACAGTCCAATCATCAAAGCAAACTTCTAGAAATTTGTGGATGAACTCTTTGAATACTGCGACTACTACTCGTGAAAAGATAGCGGGGGAATTCTTGAGTCCAAACGACATCATTGTATATCGGAAGGATCCTCACTCTATGGCAAACATAGTCTTGCTACGATCTTCAGGTGCGATTCTGATCTGATGGTACCCTGAGAACCCATCTATGAATGAGTACGCTTCCTGCCCTCCTATGCTATCAAGAATTTCATTTGAGAATGACGTAGGAAAGGGGTCATTCACACAGCATCATTCAATTTGCACAAGTCCATGCAGATTTGTATCTCTCCCTTTGTATTTTTTTCCTGAACTACCATTAGGCTTACCCAATCCGACTGTTTGACCGATTCGATGATACCTACGGTGAGCATTTTATCAATTTCTTCCTTGACATTTTTCTTATACTTAGGATTTAGCCGATAAGGCCATTGCTCGATAGGGCACGCATCTGGTTTTAGCATGATGCGCATGACCCCTAGGTCCCCTGTGATCCCCTTAAGATCTGAAAGATTTTTTGGGAATAAGTCCTGATATTCTGTGAGTAGTTCAACGACTTTTCCTACTGTATCATCATCCCAATAATCCCCAATTTTAGCCAACTTGGGCTATTGTTTTGTGCGAATGTTGAATTCTCACAGCTTCAGGGGCTACGTAGCGTCCACAGTTTGTAGTGGAGGTCCCGTAACCTTGCCCTCTCTATCCGATTTTGGGATAGAGACATTGCACGGATCCTCCTCGTACTCTTCTATGGTTATATTGTGGCAGTTGGCAATATATTGCATCTGTGTTTCCCATGTTTGTGCCCCAAAGGCTGTGTAAGAGCTGGATTCACTGAATACGAAGGTATCTATATCCTAGAGAGCTTCGTCAAGTGCCTTCGTTCCTCCCATTAATCCAAATGTCCCCACAAATTCATCCTTTAAGTTTTCCCAATGGTGGGTGTGCTGATGTAGCTCCGAATCTAAGTACCATGTAGTGGGGATTGGTCCTAAGGCATGAATAAACAAGTGAACCCATTCTTCTCTGGTGCGGTCCCACCATCTATCCATCCAAGCGAACAAATGTTCGTGTAGATCCCCTGGGCCAAGAAACATATTGACACGTATGTCAGCTGGAGGCTCAAATCATAGGATCATCATATCCTGACATTCCTCCCAATCCTAGAATGACCCCTTATGCGTGTCCCACCACCTTGTAGGTGTTGCGTGCATGGCTAGATTAAGGGCCCATAACCTTCGTTCTCTTGGAACCTCAACTTCAAAAGTTTGCAAAAAATCCTTTATACTACCATAACCATCAAAGTAGGGCAGTTATCTTACCTCTGAGGATATGCATCGAAAGTCCCTTGTGACTTGTAGGTAGCACAGCGCAGAGACATCATGTAACTGGTTTTTCCAATTTTCCATTTCTTCGTTGGAGTCAGAAAAGCATTTGCTATCCTTTTCCCAGCAAAGCACACCATCGACTGTAGCATTGATCTAGTCTTTTTCCCTCGTAGTTAACTTATAGATGTGATCCACCTCTTATTCCTCATGCACTAGCTCTATATACCTTTCTCCTTCTACGGCGTCTAGTGGTACTACCACCTGTGTTCCTTCACTTTAAAACACCATGCTTCTCTTCTTCAAATTAATAATATTTCCCATGTCTATGGCCCAGTCCAATCCTAGGAGCGCAGGATAGGGGTTCGCATATTCTACAATTTGAATGACCTCGAAGTTAGCCCAGACCTTAACTCCTGCGATATCTACCACAATCTTTGATAATATCCCCAACGGTTTGATCTTCTGCTGATTGGCCATGCGCAGCTGGATAGTGGACCATTCCAACTTAGGTTATTCCATTCGCTACCAAGTTTGCTTAGGTAGTACGTTCTCATCTGAGCCTAGGTCTCGAATAACCTGATCCATCTCATAATCACCAATCTACGCGGTTAACCGCATCTCCCTACCAGTGTGTCTCTTATGTTTATATAGTTTGTGCACATCCTTAACTTCCATGGCTGGGGTTGTTCTTTTTGTGCAGTTGTCTATCAAATTTTGGAGGTTTTCTATGGCCCTTTGGTTGCATAACAGCTTCATACATGCTTGTAGGAATGGTTTGACGTCGTCATCTTCTTTGCGGTTCATAGGGGCTCGAGGATTAGATGCCACAACCTTAGCAAAGTCTTGGTGAGCTATGACAAAGTTTTTCCTTTCCTTCTGTAAGTCCAAACCTTCTTGTCTCATGGCTTCTTTACGGATAAGAGGCTCCAGCTCATATTTTTATGCAGCTCCTCCGGTGGCCATGCCACTGCGTTTTATCACATTAACGCTTGGCCCCTCATCTCGAGGTTCTGCCTTCACCCTTTGCACATTTTTCGTAGGTGTCTGCAGCTTTTCCTGCATCTTGGTTATCAGAATTGGGTAGTCTTTGATCACATGGCCCAGCTTTCTGTAGTATCTGTAGGATTGCCTTGCTGGGTTCGTGCAGTCGCTTGCAAAGTGGCCTACCTCCCTGCAGTTATAGCAAATCTGTTGTCCCCTTCCCCTACCCGCGCTTCCACCTCGACCCCCTCCCCCGCCCCTAGCTGGGGAGCCACCCATGCCTGAGGGGGATCTCAGTGAGGAAGGACACGACTGTACCCTATATAGGTTTCCTCGGTGTATCATCAGATCATAAGTCTGGCAGTTCTACTCATCGTGTCCTACAGATCTGCAAAACCTGCACCATTTTTGCTTCACTTCTAGGACATATGCGGCAAGGCAGGGGCAGTGGTTGGTATCATGTAGCCCAACAACATGACATTCATCGCACCACAGCATCGGCCCACTTGGTCCCGCAGCTTCCATAGGATGCAACGGGCTGGGTCCTCTGACTTGCATGTAGTCTCCTAGCAGCGGACAATTATCCTTGGTGTGGCCATTCACCCTGCATTAGATGCACCATCTGTTAAGGCTAGCCTCTACTCCTTACTCATTCCACAGATTCTAGATCTCCGTGTGCATTGCCTCGAGCTGTCCTTATATTTTTTGCACTCCTAACTGGGTATCATATCTTGGTGCAGCTTCCAGCTTCATAGAGATCTCCAAGGCTTTTTCCTACGATTCAATGGCTTGATGACACATTGGTACGCGCAGGTGGGGCAACAACATAGAAATGAACCACTTTGTGTGCTTCCTGTCATCATACAAAAATCCTCCTTCTCTAATTACCTTCTTTAACTATTGGTTAGCTTCCCATACAAACTTGGACAATCCTTGTCTAAAATTATTTAGATCATTCACTATCTGAGAGTAAGAATTAGGCTTCTTGAACTATTGTTTCAAGGAATTTTTAATCTCTTCAATGGTTGCATTTTCATGCTGAGCTATGTATCCCATATACCAATCCAAGGCCCTTCTTCAAAAGCAAGGGATAGATTCTCCCTCTTCACAACATCACTGGCCACGTTCTGCGCAGTCCATACCGATGCTACAACAAACCAGAACCGATCCATGTCTTCATCCCCTAATCCCTTGAAGGTAGGTAGCTTCATGTGTGAGGCCATCTCGTCTTCTGGTGGGGGGGGGAGGTATGGGTGAGTTCTTACCCCTGTGTTGGCTGGACGATGGTGCAGTTGGAGGTTCTTGCGCAGCTGAATCCCTTACTGGACTATAGACAAATCTGTCTCCTTCTTGTTTAGTTCTGTAGTACTTACCACTGCGCATTGTACCCTTGCTCTGATCGGAGCTCATTCACTCTGTATGGCTGCAAAAAATGCTCTTTTCACACAATAAGATCTTAATGAGTAATGGCAGAGTTTTTATAAACTTACCCCAAAAACCCTTGAAGAACCTTCGTTCTGCCTCAGAATAGGACACAATTGGTCAATTGCAAATTCCATCACAAATCCTTCCAGCACACTATCTACCCAGTGGTCTACAGTATGCGTAATGGTATTATCAGTTCTTTCTAACTGCTGGATCAGATCTGAAGTCCACTGCGTGACCCGCTCATCCTTCCAACACGTTTGGAAATATATGAGCCTTGCTAGCAACTCCTGGAGCTCAGTTGCGAATGTCATGAAGAAAATTTCATAGATCTCCGTGAAAATGTATTTATTCTTCCACTTCTCTGCGGTCAACTTTGCACTGTGATTCTCTTTCACTCCGAATTCCTGAACTTGATTTTTGAACCAATCGTTGATTTATTTCTTCTGAGGTCTCCAATGTGTTCTTGGCATTACTAGATCCCTCTCTCAAAATTTTCCCGGTCTCGGAAATAGAACCATTTGTTGGCTCGAGGGGTCCTGACCCAGGTTCAGAGGTTAAGGTTTGCCAACAAACCCCAATACTACTGGCCCTTTCAGTAGTGACCTGCTTGCACAGGCCAAAGTCTCACCTGAAGAATTATGGGTGGGTGCTGGAACTCGGTTTATGCACCCTAAGAGAGAGAGTAGGTAAGTCAACCAAGTCTTCATTCCCAACCTATCGAGTTCGCACTAAATAGATCTATTCACAAGCTTATTGACAATATAATACACAATATAAAAGAGCTATTCTTATGCATAGATCTAGTAAATACCTCCGTATCCACGTGCATAATACCAATTATCAGTACAAAAAACTATAGTTGCAGTAATTAACAGATCATAGATACATATACCAAAAACATATATACTTTCACAGTTCACAACAATTAAACAGATACTTTCGCAACTTAATCATATAGCCCAGGTTCCCATCAATCATAACAAAATAGACCCAGATAGCATCAGATGTCCAACAGTACTTCACATATATATTAATATCAAAATCCACTTACAATCCCAAAATACCATCTGCACACACAACAAGACTGAGGATCTCCACACACACAACTAGCAGGAGTCCACCCTAACAACTCGACAACAGATCTAATAATTCGTGCTTAGCATCAATCTCAATTATTGCCTATCTTAAGACTCAAAACGTTCATCTATTTATATCAATTTAGCCTACGCATCCAATGGTCCACAAACCGTGGTTTGTGGACTCTTGGTCTACCCTTGACCCATTACGATGCATTCAGGGCTTTGACCCACCCCAAAACCTCTGCATTATACTAAATAATACCAAAAATATACAAAATCATACAAAATTCGTAGCTTTTAGGGGACCCTGTTCCAACAATTCTCCATATTTCTTATTCTTCATGATTCAGGGAGAACATTGGGCAACACATGATTGCTACATTAGACCTCTTATTTCCTTATGGGATGAGCCATATGGTTAACTTGAGCACTTGGGAGGAGCATTTCATGGATGGATTGATTGAGGGACACTTGGTTCATGAGGAGAGATTATCGCATGGAGGTGTCACAAGGGAAGGATGAGAAGAGTTGAAACACTCAGCTTTCCAGTTTCATGACGACAAGCAACATTTGGGAGGGGAGGACTGTAATATTCCCAATTATCTTTCAGCTAGTTGGAATATTAATTTTTTTTTTTTGCTTCTTAGTTAGAAGAATAAGAGGGTAGGGAGACCTATAAATCTCCTTAGTAGTAATAAAAACAATCCTAATGTGAATAGGGGTCATATAAGTAGCTGGATTAAGCACCCTTATGTGTGAAAAGGGGATGGAGCATGTGGACTGCGTCAACTTTGACCAAATCAAAAATGCTGGTATGGAGGGAGTGGACATTTATTGAAGGACATCACAATTTTGGAGGGAGATTCCTTGCATGGAAGTAGTGGATTTAATGAGTGGGGCCAAGGGTGAGGAGGCTCACAAAGAATATAAGGAAGGGGATGGCATCCATGGAAGGCATGATTGATTATTAATTTTTTTATGGTCTGTTATGACTTGTTTCTCTCTTCAGCTGTTTAGCAGAGATTGCAATGGTGTTTAGCACAAGGGTGTTCCCGACCGGGAATCCCACGTTCATCCTTGGGGGAATTTGAGTGCCCACTTAGGAGAAGTTATTGGGCTACATTTCCACATTCTAGCATCATGCCAAGCTACAAATTTCTTCTACAACACAGTTTCTGCTTAGGGTTGTGCTGTGTTGCAGGGTGCAGTAGTGGAGGATTGGATTGGGCCATTTCTGAGCTATTTTTTCAGTGGAGGAAGCATTTATTCCATTGGGAGGTCATTAAGGAGGGTCCTTGGGCATTATTGCAGCATTTTGCACCAGGAAAAGTTATTATTATCCCCTACAGCATAGTTTCAGTGTTGGATTGCATTATTGTAGGGAGGAGTTGCAGGGGTGGTTTCAATGCACCATTTGGGGAGATAGATTTCCAGTGAAGAGATCAACCTTTAACTTGGAGATTCTATTGGGAGAAGTATTCATTCTATGCTACATCAGATCAGCCATATCTTCCCATCTATTCAGTTGCAGTGAATCTTCAGCCCTAGGGCTGCAATTCCCATTTGTATTTTGGTGTATTTTCCGGAAACCCTCTTGGGTTGTCATGTAAAGGTGATATAGAGCCTAGATCTTCATGTATAACATATTCTGAGGCATATATTAGTTATTTTACATCTCTGTATGTTATCATGATGTAGATATGTTCATTATGACTGTGCTATAGCAACTCTTCGACATTTTGTATGGCAGCAACACCTCAATTTTGAGAGTGTTTGTTTATTGGAGGCTTGTTTGTCTATATCATATGATTTGTGCCTCAATATTTTAAACTTATTTTGTTCTAATATGATTAATATAATGGCTCCATATTGGTATCATATCTTGATGTAATGTTATTCACTATTATTTCCATTATTGTGTTCAATATTGTTTCTTTTCATAATTTGGAATATTACAGTTCTTTTTGGATTTTCTTATTCAAACACATTATAAATGGCTTCCCATGAAGAAAATTCACTTTCCTTATTGCACGTAATGTCCAAAAATAGTGGAAGCATGTCTGTAGTTTCAGAAATGGATGCTTGGGCAATGGATTTTCCTTTCTTTGTTATTCCTATTGATATTGCTTCCCTAGGTAGTTTCCTTAATTCAAGAAAAAAGAGTAAATTCAGATCTAAGATGAGAAGAGAAAAGGAAAAAGAATAGATTTGAATCAACATAAATTAAAATCTGGCATTTTAAATCTAAAATACACTTCAAGTAAGATATATATCTTTTTGAACCTTGTACCCATTGAATGTTGTTAATAACCCTTTAATCATTTATCAAATCTCTTACATGCCTTACACGATATGTCTAATCCAATGACCTAGGTCATTAGATATTATAATGGATCGATTGATTAAGGATCACTTCAAGCGCTTTAATAATAAATGTTATAGCGCAAATCACAACTTTTAGCAGATACCAAAACTATATGTTTTCATCGCCAGTGAAATGTGAAATGTGATCTGTACAAATCACACATTGCACTTAATTACGGTGGATATAACTTTCCATTTCCTTTAACGTTGTGAAATGTGATATGTGCTAAAAACTCAAAGTATTGCACTTTATCGGATTTTATGGGTACATTTCATTGTTTGTTTATTGTCTTATCGGGTCCAACTTATCGCAACTTCTTTTCAAATAATATAAGTTGGTCTTTTAAAGGAGGTGCAGCGCAATTTATAAATTTAAAGGTTTTCTAAGATTTTTAATCGGGAATTTCATATAATTCAAAAAGGTTGAAGCGCTTATTGCAATTCTCAATTCTTATCTGTGTTTTAACTTTTGTTAACTTGTGAGCTTTGCGATTTTCTCTAAGCGCAATGAAATCAAAGTGAAAATAAAAAGCCTTTTATTCCTAAATATTAACAACTTAACGCTAAAACGAAATAATGTTTCTAAAAAATTATTTATTTTTTAAAGGGTCCACATTTATTTTTAATAATAAATGGGGGGTGTTGTATAGTACAACAATTGGCGGTTCACTTGGGAGAACCAGTTATCTCTGATTGGTGTTTTGAAATTTCTAAAACTTTTCAAATTAAAAATAGTTGCAAGAATGAATTTTAATACAAATAGTATTTCACTAAGTAATAAAATCTCACTTGATTATAATTCATAATATTTCCTCTTTAAAATGAAAATATGAGTATCTATATCAGTCTTTACTAATTTCAAAAAGATAAAGTAGGTGGCTCATTTAGATTAGCTTTATATATATATATATACTCATTTATCACAGGTAGAGCCTCTGATACCAGTAGGAATTCATAGCCTTGGCATAGTTACCTTTTACCCAACAATGATTCATTGTCCCATCCAGCTACTATTACAATCTTCCAAAATAAGTTCAATATTATATACTTTATCTCTTTGGAAGCTTGTTTTTTTCTTTTCTTTTAATATTTTATGTATTTTTTATCACTTAAAAGTCATTTCCTTGGCTTGGTGAATGAATATTCACAATTCCATTCACTAGTTGTAGCTAAACTGATCAAGCTGGCTCTTGATGAGACCCCTTGTATTTTGATATAATCTCAAGTCATTACCCTGTTTTGGTAGGCAATATTCGTAATGTCAATTTAACTATTTTCCTATGAACATGGTAAAAAAGCTCGTGATGAGACTTATTATCTTCTAAGCTTCAACATATTTTCTTGAATTACATTTTGAAAATTGAAAATTTTTCCAGATGGGGTGACTCACTGGTCCTTTTGAGGATTATGGATGATAATTTTAGAGTTTAAGATTGCTTATCTGTAAAGAGTATTTACATCTTAAAGATTCTTTTCTTGACTGATAGTAGAGTAACCATACTTTATAAAAGTGATAGTTTATCGAAGAATAAATAACTTCAACGAAATTAATTTTTTCAACAAAATAAAATCTATTTGAGATTCCAATTTTACAATTATTACCTTAACCATTCTTATTTATAGAAGCAATAAATCAAAAAATATTTTTTGAGATCTTTATTTGAAAAGACAAAAATAAATACCATTCAACTTTTATTTTCCTAATAAAATAAAAGACAATAATATATAGGGAATAGAAGGGGTTACCTCCTATGAAACATATTTCTTTAAAATTTTCCCATTAACAGGAAAATAATCTATTTTGCCTGATAGATCTTCCAATAAAAACCTTGATGGGCCTACTTCTTCTATGATTTGAAATGGTCCAAACCATAGTCTTTGGTATTTGGTAGGTTTACCTTTTTCCTCATGGGCCTTATCCCATTTTAGTACTATATCACCAATTTGAAATGTTTTTGGAGTGACAGAAGTTGTATCAAGCGAATATTTAACTAACTATTGATGATGCACATGAGTAACTTTACATTTTTCTCTTTCCTCTTCAAGTTTAAGGATTTGGAATTTTCTTATTTGAAAAGAAGAAGAGGGTGATTCATCAATAAATTGGACCAGGGCAAGAGAAGGAATAAATACATTAGTAGGAAGGACAACTTCTTTCCCATAAACAATTTTAAATTGTATTATCCAAAAAGGGAGAATGCCATTATACTAAAACACAATATAAGAACTGCATCAAGGTAAAAAATAAATCTAAATACACATAAGAATGCACAGAAATATGTGAGCCATTTTATTATATAAGAGGTGAAAAAGAAAGTACAACAGTGCTCAAAATATGAGACACTCAAGCCAAAGGGATGGCTTGGAATGACCCTACAATGATCGCACAAGAGGGACTACGTATCTGCTGAATTGCTGGAAGGTAAACTGCACTGTCCCTGCTGCAACGGTTGGGACTGCAACTGCCTAAAAGAAAGAAAGCCAGATCTAGGCAGAGTGGGAGTTTTGATGATGCTTAAAACATAGATCCGGGCTCTATGATGGATACCCAACATAACCTAGAAAGGGTTTCTCATATCTGTCAATCTCAGAAAACCACCCTGTAGGGCTTCACATATATACTGCTAGGTATGTAGATCTGAAGCTAGATCTGATGATATGATGGCTTCAATGGTGCACAATCAGATCTATGCAAGAAGGGTTGATCCCTTCTCTAGATCCTTGGGCTAAAAACTCAAGATCTAGCTCCTCCATTCTCCTCCACTGAAAATAGCTACTGGATAAACAACAACTTCAGAAAACCGCATTGTCAGAGAGGGAGGCTCAATAGCCTGCTGCTAGATATTTCAAATCAGCTCCTGAATGGTGGAAACAATAGATATAATGTGAGGAGATAATCCCTCAGAGGATTTCCAGCTGAAAAACTGGAAAATTCCTTCCTCCAATAGATCTACAGGATTGGACTACACAATCCTTGAAGGGACTGCTGCTGCATGGAGGTAAAACCCAATGCCCTGAATGCTGGATATAGATCTGCTGCTCCTGGAAGACTGAATGTGAAGAACAAAGTGGTAGGATGAATCCTCCACTGGTTTCCTAGCTAAATGCTAGAAAAAACCTCTTGAAGATGGCACCAATGCTTGATAAGGAATGTAGTACAACCCTCTTTCAAGAGCTGCTCAATGAAAGAGGTGGGATTCCCGCTCAGGAACACCCTATGCTAAACAACACTGCAATCTTAGCTAAACAAATCAAGAATGCATAGAGATGTCCTAAGACAAATCTTGATATAAACAGATCAAGAAATGAATAATCCAAATCATGCCCTCAAATGCCTTCACCTTCATTATATAGATATGAGCCTTCCATAGCCTAGGCTCACTCCAAAACTGCACTTTACATGTGGACATAAGTCTCCATGGTTGACTGCATTGTTTCTCCATTTCCTCCATCATGTTCACATGGGGTGATCAACCTCTACATCATGTCTGAATTAAATGCATCACTTCCTCCACTATCTTATCATAAGTGCTTTATGATCTTCTTTGAATGCACTGTGATCTCTGTTGACCTTATCAAATATCCTCATGATTTTACATTTAAGATCCATGATCTTATTTGAATGTTTCATCCTTCATAATATATCTCATAAATGAGACATGATCTCCATTAATAGAGTTGCTCCACTACTCCATGATTTTAGATCTAGATCTAGAATATCCACATACACACATTAAAAGTGGATTTTATTCATCTTTGAGGTTTGTGGGCCCCTCCACCATTTTATTTACTTAATTAATTAAGTTTATTAAGAACTCTAATATTCCAAATATCATGTGAAAATTTGGGAATATTACATAAATGGAGAGGTTCCAATGGAGGCTTTCTAAGTTATTCGATTTGCCCAGAGAGAAAATGTTAATGATTTGTGCCAATTTCTTTGATTTTGGTCAATAGTTCATTTAATGATTCTAATAAGGTTTTTATTTGTTGATTCTGCTAAACCATTTCCTTGAGGATGATAGTTAACAAAATATTTGAGTTTAAAACCTCTTTTAATGGAAAATTCTATCATAGCAGCTCTTGATAAATAAGATGCATTGTTAAACATCAAAGTAGTGGGTAAACCAAATCTAGTTATGATAAACCGATCAATGAACTCAATAATATTCTCAGAGCTAGCTACTTTTAGTGGAATTTATTCCACCCATTTAGTAAAATAATTGGTAGCTGTGAGGATGTATTCATGATTTTTGGAAGATTTAGGAACAATCTCACTAATTATATCTAATCCCCATTGCTCAAATGGTTGTTCGATATCAACTGGTTGTAATGGAAAAACTAGTTTTCATTGTCTTATAGATGCACTTTGGCAGACTTTGCATTTCTTCGCATAATCATGAGTGTCTTTGAAAAGTGTTGGCCAATAGTAACCTGCATGTAGGATTTTATGTGTTGTCGTATTTCATCCAAAATTTCCTCAAGCTGGTCCATCGTGGAGTTCCTACAAAACTTTCTCTGCTTCATTTTTCTCTAAGCATCGTAATAACATAGAATCGAAGTTCCTTATAAACAATAAATCATTAATCATTTAGTACTGCTTAACTTTCATTCTTAAAGCACACTTTGTTTTATAACTGAGCTGCATGGGGGCATATCCATTTTTCAAATAAAACTTAAGATCAACATATTGGGATTGAGCATCGTTGAGGCTTACCTCAGAAACCTGTACATCATTACCTAGATCTACTTCTAATGATAAATGAGATGCTCCTGTTACCTAGTTAGCCCTTTTCTCTACTACTTCTCTTTGCATCAACAATTTCCTTATTACAGAGAATGGAACTATTATCTTGGTGCGAGGCTTTAGGAGAAATTGCCTAAAAATATTTATAGATCTGAGACAACAAATGCTTGTTTCTCAACAAACGAATAGTTTAGTTCTGCGCCTTGCAAATTGGAACTGAAAAATGATATTGGTGCTTCAATTTTTTGGTCTTTGAGCTATGTCAGAACAACAACATAGGATGTATCTAATGAGAATGCATATAAAGTGAGAGGATTAAGAAAATTGGGAGTAGTCAAGAATGGAGCATTGATAATAGATTGTTTGATTAAATCAAATTCTTTTCTTTCATTATGTTCCCACTTGAAGACTGAATTTTTCTTAATCATTGTTTGTAAAGGTAAAGCTATTTGCAAAAGGTCAGGGAAAAATCTCTTTACAAAATTTATCTGTCCAAGAAATGACAGCATGGTTTTCTTATTATGAGGAAAAGGAATCCTTTTAATTTCTTCGATTATTTTAGGATCGATATAAATACCATTTTTGGACAGGATGAATCCTAAAAGTTTTCCTTCATCTAAAGAAAAATATGACTTCTTTGAGTTAAGTGATATTCCATACATTTTACATCACTCAAATACTTTTTTAGGTCATTCGCATGATAGGATCTTTCTCTAGCAAAGACTGTGATGTCATCTAGATAAATAACTACTGATTTGTTAATGAGTCCTTTAAAATTTGTGTCTGTGGCTCTTTGGAAAGTGGCATCTGCATTGATTAACCTGAATGGAATCTTCTAATAGGCATAAGTTCCCCAATTAGTCCTCAATGTGGTATTTAATTTACCATCTGGGTGTACCAGGATTTGGTTATATCTTGAAAACCCATCTAGAAAAGACATAAGTTCAGAGCTAGCTACAGTTTGTAGTACTTGTTGCATGGTTGGTAATGTAAAATTGTCCTTCTGACATGGTTTATTTAAATTTATAAAATCAATTCAAATCCTAATGTCACAATTTTTCTTCCTGATAGGAACCAAATTTGATACCCACTTTGAATTTCTAACGGGAAAGATGATCTTAGCTTTGAGGAGCTTATTCAACTATGATTTGATCTAACTTTCAATATTAGAATGAATCTTCCTTAACTTTTGTTGCACAGGTTTCTTGTTTGAAATCATAGGGATAGTGTGTTGAATAACAGAAGTGTCATATGTTTTGAGATCAGTATAATCCCAAGAAAAAACACTTTTGTAGGTCCTTAATAACTTGACAAATGTTACTCGTTCTTCAGAAGACAGACCAAGACCTAGGTTGAGATTTTTTGGTTTACCATCAATTCCAAGATTTGCTAACTCAAATATTAAAGTTGAAAGTTAAGTTTTAGAACTAGTAACTCTTTTGAACATATCTTTTAAATCATAAAGGTCTTCAAGTTTGACAACTGACTTTGGTATTGGATTTTCATCCTATTCTTCCTTTATCTGAATGTCATTTACATGTTCATCTAGAATTTAATTATCATAAGATCCTTTATATGTAAGGAGATCTATGATATAAAAATCATGATTAAAGACTCTCCAATTAGTAATATTATCAGGAATTGATGGTCTAAAAATGAACTCTATAGAAAACCTATCGGGACTAAATTCTTGAGATGGAATTAATTTTGATGCTACATTGGCCAATAGATCTGCACTAGAATTTTGTATTCTAGGTACAGAGGAGATGTTAAAAGCTAAGAAATGAGAAGTCAAATCCTATACTAATGAATAATAATGCTTAAGATGTCGAGAATGACAATGGATATTATTTCTTACTTGTTTGATAATGATTTTTGAATCTCCAAATACTTGCAGATGTTTAATGCCAAGGTCAATTACTTTATACAAACCTTGAATTAGTGTTTCATATTCTGATGTGTTGTGTGTGCAATCGAATTCAAGTTTGCAGGCTAGCATGGTATTTTCTCCTTGAGGACTTATTTAAATACAGCTAGCTCCTGCACCATCTTCTGATTTAGAACTATCAAAATAAAGAATCCAGAATAAATAATTAACTATTGATTTATTTATAAAAATTTTACATTTAGAAGTGTCTGTTTGGGAAAAATTTTCAATTTGAGAGGTAACTGCATTATCGATGAAGGGTGACGGTTGAGCATTAAATTTTCCAAGAAATGATTTTGCTGAGTAATTTCCAATAATATTATTATTGAATGCTGTTGGCTCATTGATTCCTTCAAGATTATTAAATGTATGTTTCATGAATTTCTCATGGTCTACTCAAATTTGGTTTGGTTCTCCATTGTAGGGAAACCACATGTGTGACCAGTCTGTTGTGAAATATCCATGAAATTTCTCAGACCAGTCCCTGCTCAATACAAAACCATAAAATTAAGGAATATCAGCTACCAAAATATCAATTATCTGGGCAACCTTAGGGATGATAATCTAATGGAAATAGAATTTATTTCTCCTACAACCTCTACTTTTGTCCTATCAAGTTGTACTATATGAACAAGAGAATTTTGAGGAGTTATGTTCAATTAAGCACATACTGATTTCGGTATGATATTAGAGGAAGCCCCTGAATCAGTTAAGCAATTATGGACATTCTTATTAAATATCTCATAGTTCAAGAGGAATGGAGGTGTATTAGAGATGGATCGATCACCTATCATGATAAGATATGTGACATCTATTTTAGTTGAAGGAGAATGAGGTTTACCGATATGATTTGTAGCTTGAAATACTACTTGAGCAGGTAAAGATGAAGCATGAATTGCATTCAGATCTCTAAATAAAATATTCTATTGTTGTTTCAATTTAGTAAGTTCATGGATTGAGATATTAGCCCTAGCATTTTTCATATCTTCCACTATATTATATTTAATGGTGTTAGAGACTACCATTGTCTTTTATGTAGATGGAACATCTGAAGGAGCAAGGCTAGTCTATGTAGCCTTAGATGTAGACTTCTTACTTACTGTTTTTTCTTTAGAAAGAGTTGAATTATTCTGTTTTTATTAGGCTATATTGCATAAGTGGTATTCTTTCTTCTTGAACTAACGGGTAAAGGTTCATGTTGTTCATCATTTGGTAAGATTAAATCCCTCATGCCATTTAGTTCAACTTCTTCTTCGACTTCATTTTCTTCTTCTTCTGTTTCCTCCTCATCTGTGTCTTAATCAGACTCATCAATAGATATAATGTTGGGCGGCTGAGAAGTAGAAGACTAATTTTTCTTGAAGGGCTTGGAAGTCTTATTTGTATTGGGACTTTCAATGACTTGTTTCTTAATGTATGCCATTTCATTTGTCATGGTGTTTAGTACCTTTTGAAGACCTTCTACATCAAAAGGATATTTTGGTGTCTTTTTCTTTGAATCATATTTGAAATATACTTTCTTGGATTTCCTGTCTTCTTGATAACTCTTCTTTTCAAGGGCTACAATACATTTCTCTATAGACAGATCTTCCTTCATGTTTTCTGCTAATGTAGGTAACTTTTCTCTATCGAAAAAAATGGCTATGTTAGATGGAAGAGAATAAATATACCACTCAATTTGAACCTCAACACCAGGAACTGATGTAGAAGGTATTTTATTAAGTAATTTATTAAATCTAGAATTGAATTCTTTTATTTTCTCTCCTTTTTTAGCCTTGAGATTTGATAGGTCGTTGATGAGCGATGCAGTGGTTCGGTCATCTCCAAACTTAGCTAAGAATTGTTCTTCAAACATATTCAACTATTTATAGGGTGAGCAGGTAATGAAAAATATGAGGATCTTGCAGATCCTGTAAGAGTATATGGAAATAATCTGACTACAACGTCTTCTTTAGTAACTTCTTTAAAATTGATGGCTAACATATAATTATGGATGTGTTCTTCAGTTGGGAGGCCATTATCTGGATTGAATTTAGGTAACTATATTTCACGGTATTTAGGAAGAGGATGAAAAGGAGCAGGAATTTTTACAGCACCTGGATTTTTCCATGGTTGGCCTGCCCTTGGGCGTTGGGTGGAGATGATGAGTGGAGTTTGAGTTGAAGAAGAGGTCGAATTAGTGCTATAACTAGTTGAAGGTGAAGTATTTTGGGTACTGGAACTAGTTAAACTAACACTGATTGTTGGAATAGAAGTTGTTGAAATGAGTTGAGGTAATGGAGGTGAATGAGGTGGATTATTGGATAAGACCACGCTAGTGGTTGACTCTGACTCAGTCTTATTTATTTTTCTTTGAGAAGTATCAATAGGAAATTCAAAAGGAGGGATTCCTATCTTTTGAGTTTCTGATCGAGTTAATATTCATCTTGGATGTAAAGAATATGAAACACTAGTTTCAGATGTTTGAGAAGTTTCAGGCTTTTCAGCAGACATGGATATTCTCTCTAAATTTTTAATCAAAGACTGAACTTCTGGAGAGTTATGATGATGATCTAAAGATAGTATTTGTTGAGTCTCACTAGGAGACTTAGGAGAAGGATGTTCAACTTCAGATCTTAAGGATTTAGATCTAGATAATGGTCTAGAAGTTTAAGGGGATCTAGAGGGAGAGAGACTCTTAGATTGGCTTTTAGATTGATCATACCTTTTTTCCATTCACGATGGCCCTCCTTCTAGTGCAAAAATGTTGAGGCCTCAGAATTTCGTGGCAACAAAATGGGGGAAAACCACTCGGTCCGGACCTTAGAGTAAGTCCTTTTCTGTTTGGTCTAGTGGCTCCGACTAGGGATAAAGGGACCATTTTCCCAATAAGGATAATGAGGGTATGTTTGTTTATAACATGAAAATGGAAAAATGATTTAATCTATCATATGCAGTGACTAAATATTTATTCTACTATATACCTGGGAGTATTCATTCTTCAATGTGATCTAGAAAGATATCTTTCAACAATTGGTAATGAAGATTATTCAATAGTTGAAAGAGATAAAAATTATGTAAAAATAATTATTATGAAAAAATAGCTTAATCAAAAAAATTGTGAGATATATATCGCATTCATAAGTTTGATCATATATGAGATAAGTAACCATAGGTAAACATCAATACAAAAGTGCATTTAACATTAAATTATGATAACAACTTTCATATATAATAGAGATAAAAGATAATTTTCAATTCAAGAAGTAAAACTTAACATAATGTGTAGAAGTACCATATATACGAGGTTATACTCATTCAAACCGACAGTAGTATTCTTCTCCTCTTCACCTTAAAGAAATTAAATGAGTACAAAAGTGAAACTTCATTTAAATAGCTTCAATATCAAAAGAAAATAGACTATGTTCCATTAATTCATCAAGGCATTCACAAACATACAGAAGTGCATTCCTTTGAAAATATTTTTGACAACTTTCTAAACCATTCTCTAAATGCATGAGAAGGCTTTAAATACTAAACTAAATATGTCAAAAATAGATTATTACATAAAAATTTGAGGAGGTTTCAAACAACCTTCCGTGTAATGAGTAAACTAAACTACAATATAGAAATAAATATAACAATATGCTTAAGTGGGTTGATCTTATTTTCTCATTTGATATCAGAGGTGAAAAATATCTATCATCATCTTCAACTAAGCTAGATGTGTGATCCTGGATCTGATCTGGCCTTTAAACATGACATTTGAGAGTGCTGGAAATGATTTCTTAGTGGAATGAATTAAGGACTGTAGAATCATGCACTGATGATGTGGTTTGATCATAAAGTTCTAGTAATTTTCTTGATCTAACTTAGTTATCTTTTTGATAGCTTATGCTGTGTCCATGTGCTCTCCTTCCACTGTGTTTCCAATAGTTTAAGCTCTGGGATCACTTCGGCTGTATATTCTTTGAAAATTTCATCATTTAAAAGATGTCTATTTAGACTCTATGATCTCATTTGTTAGATTTGTTTCCTTTGATGTTGCCTTATATGCCTGTCTTAACTACATTTCTCGGTCTTTAAAAAAATATCTTTGTGAAACTTATCAAATTTTGGGAGATCAACTTTCTTTCCTATATCAGATTCTTGCCATAGAATGAATTTAAAATTTTTATTTTGAACCTTTTCACATTCCAGTATTATGTTCGCCACTTGTTGAATCAAAAATTTTCTTGTCTCACAATATGAACTGGTAGCTGAGATTTGCTGAAAAAAAGTCTCTTGTTACTGCTTCAATTTTTCATTCTGTTCAAGTGCCTCTTTTATAAATTGTTCTATTTGAGGCTGGATTTTCATCTTATCCATCACTACCTCAATCTGTGTTTCCTTCTCTAAAATTTGTACTTGGTGCTGCAACTTCAATATCTCAAAGTCTTTCTGGAACTGTGACATTTTCATCTCAATTTTCTTATTGGTATTAAGCTTTTCTTGTTATAGTTTTCTTTTCAATTCTTGAAATTTATCTTCCTTTTGTTTGAGTAGAAGTTTCACTTCTGCCACTTTATCAATTATGGAAATTGCATATGCACCTGTAAACTATAACAGTTTGGTAAGATGTTCTGTAGGATTGGAAAAAGAGTCTTTCCAGACAACATCTACTGATTCATTACTGAGAGTAGTCACTGTTTCATATACTCTTCTTCTTTTCCTCGTCTTGAGTACATCTTTGTGATTTGGGCTATATAAAACATCTAATGGAGGTATTTCCTCAATATTCAAAATGATTTCTTCTATTGGGTAGGCCAGGATGATCTTTTGTTCCGAAACCTCTGGTACTTGCTGAAGTGCCATTGCTGTTTCTGCTAGTTTTTGAGTTTTCTCAGGATTCTGAAAACCTGTTGATCCTTCTGGATTAGGATTTGGTGGTGTCTCTAGTGCTTTAGTAAACTTTTTCCATTTTGTATTTAAATCCCGTAATTGATATTTTTCTGTCTTCTGAGGTGTAGTTTGGACATGCTGAACTTATTTTGAAGATGATTCAACTACACCAGTTTCTTCCTCAGTTTGCATATCAATTACTTTAATTACATTTTCAATTATCTTCTCAGGGCTTTCATTTTTGCTTTCAGATTCATTATCAGATGATGATCTAAACTCTGAGAATGATGTTGTGAATTATCTGAATCTTGAATTTATTTTTCTTGTGAATCATCCTCTAACATCTCTTTTGCCTCATCATGTAAAATGATGCTAAGAGTTGTCCTTTTGACATCTTCCATTAGTAACAAGTCTAATGGGATTCTTTCTAACCTCTTATTTTTTTATTCATGAAAAGCTCTAAGATTTTCTACACTGAGCTTATTGGATGTTGTTTTTAACACATATGCAAACTTCTCTACTCCTTCAAATAAGTCATCAAACATATCCTTTTCATTCATGAAAGGTATGAGTTTTAGATTAGTGGTAGAATTTTGAACCACATCGTTAGGATCATACTGTCTCCTTGGCATTAAAGCAAATTCAATGAAGTAATGTTTTGAATTTATTTTTCTTCATGACCTATGTCAAAAATGGAAAAGGTACCACACTGTAATGGGAATGTAGGCCAGATTGTTTTCTTGGAATCTCTGAGCTACATGGTTATACAGTTTATAAGAGTTTGGTACACAATTTCTGTAGCCAAGAGTTTATCTGGAACATAATAGGGTAGGAAATGAGGGGAAGAAAGACTCCCAAAAACTCTGACATAGGTAAAATTTTCATCACCAAACCATCTGGCCATAGGTAAAATATCGGCACTGGCTTCTTTGGAAATTATAGAAGCTCACTCATTAAAAATAATCTGATAAATGGGTAACATAACTCCATGACAAATCTTGTAGAAATGTAAATGAAACTCAGACTCCCATAGGGATTTATGTTAAATATAAATAGGGTTAGGGTCTTGGCTAGTCCACTTCCAACCCGTAATAGGAAAGTTTGAGCAGAAACATATAGCATCCATGATATATGCGCTCATGTGAAAATGATGAATTGTCTTCGTGGAAAAGACTCTATTTGTTCTGTAATCCATAATGGTTTTGTCCAAATCATCAGATAAAATGTTTTCCCAATTCATGATAGTGGAATTGACAACTGCGTCAATTAAAGGAACCCACTCAATGGAGAATATAGTGGTATCAGGTCTAGAAAATAATCTGCACAATATTCCAACTAAAAAACAGTAAGGTGATGGAAATTGCGCTATTGGGTACATACCAAGTTTGTCCCGTTTTATCTTGCCTTGATCTTACTTACATACTTTCACCACCTTCATTACGTCTGAATTATTTCTTGTAAATATTTCTAGGAAAGATTTATCATAAATCTTTTGTGGCGTAGGAAAATGATACATTGTTCGCAAATCCTCGACGGTGAATGAACCCATGTTCTCTAGTTTGGAATTATTCAATGTCCTATCTGCAATGTTTATATTGTCAATGACCCATTTTTCCATATTAGTGTATGGTAAGATCTTCGGCCTCATAGATATCCTATGTAGATACGAACATGCAACTTCGAAGTAAGAAGGTTCTGATGAAACAACCATATCTGTCGTTGCTATTTTCTTTAGTTCTTTTGGATGTTATTCTTCAAACATATTATACATGGATTCCCATGAAGAAAATCGATTGTCCTTATTGCACATAGTGTCTAAAAAATAATGGAGGCATGTCTGTAGTTTTAGAAACGGACGCTTGGGAAACTGATTTTCCTTTCTTTTTCATTCATGCTGATATTGCTTCCTTAGTTAGTTTCCTTATGTTGGCGAAAAGTCAGGTCTCGCGGGCAAGACCCAGGTTCAAGAGTAGTGGCCAACAAGGGGTCCGGTGTAGTCTAGCAACACGCCGGCATTTTCACCCTGCTCTGGGAGAGCAGTGCGTCTCACCCGAGGCGTGCCGCGACCACATGCAAAAGGGGATTGGATCACTGGTAAGGAATAAACCCGCAACCAAAGAAAGAAATGGCATTCATTACATACACCACATTACACATGCACGATCTCTAATGAAGTATTCAGACAGTCGCAACTTAAAATTTTTAAAGCAGTGTAAACACATTAGAACACATGAACAACGCATAGAGACAGCAATCCTTCCTTAAATTATTCTTCTGGCCGAACACATGATTACATAGCTTTCTTCTCTGATAACTCATAAGTCAGATACAGATGGGTTTTAGAACAGAAGGGAAGAACATAGAAAGTAGGAACCCATAGAAAGAACAGGTCTGATCCTTCTGCGGCTGCTTTGCGCGTCCATTCAACCTTCAACAGTAACAATGACCTCTCCTTCTCCTCCCTTTCTTCAGCCGGGTGATCGCCCTTTTATTCACCCGCTCGTCGCGGCTGGCGGCTTCTCTATGTCTTCACTCTGGCTTTTCCCGTCTTCTCTTCTGATGTCTGCATGTTCCTCTTTCTGTTTTCTGCTGTATTTCTTTCATCTGTACTTATCTCTATTCAATCTCCAGTTATCAATTGCTTCCGCGCCACCTTGGTAGCTCCTCAACTCCTGGTCGCTGCGACGCGGTCGCGTTAGCTATGTGTATTTCTTCCGCAACTCAAAAAGAGTCCAAGTTCAAAATGTCTAGGCCGGATATTCAAAACTTAAACAAAAACAAGGGCCCCAACAGGCCCCGACCACAATCCTTTGACTCGTCCGCGAGTCAATCGCAAATGACAATCTCTACCTCCATACCCTCGCTGGCCTCCGCGCCCTGTTCTGCTGTTCCTTCTTCCGCTGCCCTTTCCTGTTGTGCTCCGCCACCTGCTGGTTCAAACAAGGGCCCCAACTCCGGGACCCGGCGGAGTGCTGAATCTCGAAGCTCTGTGAAATTCGCCACTGCTTGCTGCCATTCCTGCATAAGCAGGTCGGCATCTTGAACAATTCGGTTAGTGGCGGCTTCATCAATGGGAGTCGGGGCAGCCCCGAACAGTGTGGCGAGTTGGGACTCGGCATTGGCATCCAGCTGATGCATTGCCTCGGCATGGGTGCGAAGGGGCGGCCGCATCTCCCGGAGAGTGTGCTTAGCCGCTACTGATTCGGCCTCGGTCATCTGCATGTGAAGTTCCAGCTCGTCCGACTGGGCGTAGAGCTGATCTAATCTTGCCGGGTCCGTGGTCGCCCGAATTTGGGTGGAGATTTGTTGCAGTTGAGCAGCAATGGGCTGCGTTTTGACTGTCAGTGCGAGGGAGCACTCCTGTAAACTGCATAAAAGGGCAGAAGCCGCTGCTGTCGTGGAATGGAGAGTTTCTTGTAGATTAACTGCCTGTGCCTGTTTGGCAGTTACCTATCCTCAATAGTCAGTGGGTGGATCTGGTAGGGTAGGCCGTGCGGCTAACGCCGCCTGTAACTCCTGGTTCTCTATGCAAATGGTGGTGAAAACGTCCCCGAGCTGGCAAGCCTGTGAAGCTATACTGTCTTCTTCGATGCGAGCAGGGAGTGGGGCATTGTGAGCCCGTGCCTCCGGCCATACACTGGAGAGCGCCTGATTGACAATGTTGGCCTGCTCCTGGAGGTAGGCCTTCTCCTGCAGCAGCTGATTGCACTGTTCAGTAAGCGCCGTAATCTGGGTCCGCTGCTCGGTGCATTGCCGTTGTAGCTCCATGTGAATCTGCTCGGCCTTGATGGCCGCCCGCTGAATGAGCAGATATAACTGTGCGGGACTCAGTTGTTCTGCATTTGTTGTGCTCGGGGCACCCTGCTCGGGCGTCTGTTCCTGTGAAGACTGGCCCCTGGCCGCTGCTCTGCCTGAAGTCGCTGGAAGGTGGACCGGCGTCTACTGTTGCACCGAAGTGGCCATATCAGGCTCTGGCCGGTCCGGCTGCGTGGTTTGCTCTGTGGAAGGGGCGGTTGAATCAACCCCAACTCTGGCTGGCTGAACAAATATAGTGGCAAGGGGATCCCGGGATGTGGCCACGGGGTCAACAGGTGGTACCACAGCTGCAGTACTGGAGGTGACCTCCGCCTCGTGGTCACCGCCGAAGAGTTCCCGGATCAACGAATCGGACACAGTGGCTGATGAAGTGGACAGATTGGGGGAAGTGGTGTGTGGTCTGCTGGTGGAGGGGGCGGTGGATGGAGTGAACGAGGTGGGAGGGAGACGAATGTTGAGGAAATCTGCTGGATCAATCAGCGGTTCCTCCGGAATCAGAGTAGCTGTGGGCGGCGTGACTGGTGGATCATCCTCCGTAAGGTCCACCACGGGATCTGTGGTCGTAGTGCGGGCCCTCTTGGATGGAGGTGGCCCAGAGGAATCGGGTTCGGGGCCCGGTTCACCCATTGTCGTGATGATGGGGGTGGCCGAAGTGAACAGGGACGTGGGAATGGGGGAAGTGAGGGAAGCGGTGTTGGAGAGACCAAGTGACCGATTAAGACGAAATTCATTAAAAGAAGGAAATATAGGGGCGCCACTAGAAACAACCTGGGTTACCACGTTGAGTCTCCGAGCCTGGTCGTTGAAATGCTCCACGACGGGGACCAGCGATTCGGGCAGGGTCGCTGCGGTCCCCGCTGCATCTGTGGTCGTCGCCACCGCAACTTGGGAAGATTCCTCGGCACTGGTCGCGGCAGGCTGCTGTGCAGCCCGCATCCCATCAAAATTGTATCGGAGGACTCCATCACTAACGTGCTGGACGACCCCCGGCCATGTAGAAACCTCCCTATGGAAGACACTATCATTCAGCTGGAAGCGCAAGGGCGCCATGTGAAAAGTATGGTGCGGTACACAAGTTGGCCGGATGAAAGTGTGGTTGTGGCTGACGCCAAACCACACTTGTTCACTGTATTCATCCAACAGGTTCCGGGGGACCCGCTGCTGGGAAGCAACCACATCGATCATCCGCCCATACCATTCGCGGAACGCCTCTGCGTTCACCTGCCTGCTGCTGGGGGCCGTGGACACCTGCCAGGGGGAATATCGCATCGCGAACGGTTGGCTCCCGGTGAGCTCCGCCGGTGTTCGTATCGGAGGAACATGCCATTTCCACATGGCGAATGCTATGAGCAAGTACCCATAGATAAAACTGGTGGTCCTTCTGTAATTTTCTTCGCAAGCCGCGAAGAGTTCCTTCAACACAAACGCACTCCAATTCAATCGGGCCCCCTTGACGCAGTGCTCCGCAATAGAAATTGTATCCAAAGTGCACTCGCCCTTTGTGTAATGGCGCATGGTCTTGCTAGCTATCAGGTAGCAAGCAAACCGGATTGCTGGTACATTGATCAGATCGATCTTGGCACCTTTGCCACCCCGGCGAGTACCATACTTTGTGTAGAGGTCCGCATCAGCCGACTTCCAGGCGCGCTTGGAGGCTGTCTGCCCCGCAGAGGAAACATCTGCACCAGTTTGGCATAGCCCCGTAAGCCGACCAATGTCTGCTGCATGTATTGGAATCTCCTCGTTCAACCACAGGGACCCGTTCTGCACCCGACTGAGGAGGAACCGGGTGCATTGCAGAACTGGTCCGGTGGTGCCGAAGACAGGAAGACTTCTCAAATTCATCAACGTCGACTGCTCGAGACCCCGAAATTCTTCCTTCATTCGACTGTTAGAGTTACTCCTCGGCGTATAATGGTGTTCCATGAACGTCTGCCAATGCAGGTGGGGAAACTCAGCCGGGTCGGACAAGTTAGCGTCCATACAGGGTGCATTGTCGTACTTGCCGACCAGTGATTCGAGTCGGTGAATTCTGCGATCAATCGCTGGTTCAGGAACTGAGAGAACAGCTCTCGGCATCTTGGCGCGTCTCTGATAGACCTGGACAATTCATCTGTAACTTCCTGCTAAGTGCTGAGTGCTCTGGTACTGCGAATGCTCCGGAGTCGCTGAAACTTCCAAATTGAATTGGTCCGTCATCCCTGTGCCGATAGCCTTCATGCAAATTGGGCCATCTGCTGGCACGCGCGGGGTTGATGAGACTCCATAACGGCAATTAATTCTTTCTATCTTTCTTGCCTGTGCTAATCGTGCGATCAATCGCAGGCCTGTGGGTAATCTGACAGTTGCTGACGGCGTCATTGGGAGATGGGCGGACCCGACAGCGGAGAGAACTGCGGCTGATGGTAAATGATTACGGTATGATTACTGTCCATTACGGGAATTTATGACCAAAATCTGAGCTATCCTACGGACTGACAAAAGGACTGACGGTTATGACCTGGACTGACACTGGCACGAGGATAGATCCTTCGTGCAGGACACGCTGGACGTGGAGCGGCGCCATGCTGGACTGGTGTGGTGACACGCCGGACTGACCCACCCCGACCACAGTCGGTTGCGGTATGGATACCGCAACTGACGGTTTATTTGACTGATTGCAAAGGAACGGAAAAGACTAACTATGCTCATCCCGGTTGCGGGAGAGTTATTCAACTACGCTACTCTACGGGTGCTCTCGGTTGCGAGAGTTATTGATGGAAAGGGAGAAGGTACCTACTCCTGGTAGGGCTTCAGGCGTGCGCCATTCACCCATCCCGGAAGAACTGAGCCGTCCAATTGTGCCAATCGAACGGCTCCTGAGTCGCGGATCTCGACAACAAAGTACGGTCCCAGCCAATGCATCTGGAGCTTGCCTGGAAACTTCTGGAACCGGCTGTCGTACAAGAGAACTTTGCCGCCAACCTGGAAAGCTTTAGTCTTGATGTGGCGGTCGTGCCACGCTTTCTGTCTGGCCTTCTGAACCTTCTGGTGGAATTCCACAAGAAACCGAGCCTCATCCAGCTCCTGTAGCTCGTGGAGTCGTTCCTTTAGAGAGGCGTCTTCTGAGAAATGAAGGGACGTTGCGATCAAAAGGCTGGGTACGGTGAACTCGGCGGGAATCACGGCTTCCCGGCCATACACCAGCTGGAATGGCGTCTGGTTTGTCAAACGTTTTACCGTGGTCCGGTAAGCCCATAATGTCGCGGGTATCCGCTCATCCCAATCATCCCGCTGAGCATTGCAAATCTTTGTCAAGCCCTTTTCCAGAATCTTATTGAAGGCTTCCACCATACCATTGGCCTGCGGGTGGTATGGACTGCTCTTATGATGCTGTATCATAAATGTCTCCAGTAGCGACTTGACCGTGGCATTAATAAAATGCGTGCCCTGATCGCTGGTCAAGCTTCGTGGGCAGCCAAAGCGGCTGATAATGTGTTCAAAGATGAACCGAGCAGCGGTCTCTGCCGAGCAGTCACGGACCGCTGCTGCCTCAACCCACCGGGTGAGATAGTTCGTCGCGGTAATGATGTACCGGGCTTTGGAATGGCGAGCGATTGGTGCGATGGGGCCCACAAAATCCACGGCCCACTTCTCAAATGGCCGCAACACATGCACCGGGTGTAGCGGAAGCTCGTCCCTGTGCGAAGGTCTCCCCATTCTCTGGCACACGTCGCAGCGTTTCACATAGGCCTTATAGTCTGCATGCACCGTCGGCCACCATAGGCCAGCTTGGAGCACCTTCCTTGCGGTGGGTTTAGCGCCCACGTGTCCTCCCGCAACACCGCTGTGACATTCCCACATCACTGCTTCCCGTTCGTGGTCAAGAACACACCTCCGCAACACCTCATCTAGGCCCAGTTTGTACAACTAGCCTGCGATCAGTTGATAATCGGCCGCCCGGACAACCAAGTGGCGTTTCTGAAGAGTGGTATAGTCCTCAGGGCACTGTCCCGTGGTCAGATAGGTGGCAATGTCAGCCAGGTAGTCTGGGACTGCTTCAACTCGAAATAAATCAGCATCCGGAAGCTGATCGTCCAACGGACCGTCGTTTTCTCCCGTCTCCAGCCTAGACAAGTGATCGGGACCCACATTCAACCTGCCAGGCTTGACAATCACCTCAAAGGTGAAATCCTGAAAAAGTAGAAGCCATCGACAGATTCTTCCTTCCAACACAGGCTTATTGACCAGATATTTCAATGCCGAATGGTCCGTGAAAAATGTAAATTTGCCACCCAGAAGGTAGTGGCGGAACTTCTGGAGAGAGTACACCATCGCCAACGCCTCCCGCTCGGTCGTGGTGTAATTCTTCTCCGCATTGGATAACCGTCAGCTGGCGAAGTATACCGGGTGGTCAACTGTCGTTTCCCCGGGTTGCGCCAGTACCGCGCCAAGTGCAATCCCGGACGCATCAATGTGCACATGGAACTGCTTATCCCAATTCGGATGGACCAGTATTGGAGCCGTCGCCAGTTTCTCCTTCAATGTGTCGAGTGTCGTCCTGCACTCCGCCGTCCACTCAAATGCTTCGGACTTCCGCAACAGTTTCTCCAGAGGGGCAGTGATTTTGGCGTAGTTGCGGATAAACCGCCTGTAATATCCTGTGTGCCCTAGTAGTGCCCGCAACTGCTTCACGTTCTCGGGGGCCTCCATGTGGACAATAACCGCGACCTTGGCGGGATCAACGCAGACCCCTTGCTTACACACCACGTGACCCAAGAGTGTGCCGAATGGTACTGCAAAAATACATTTCTTCAAGTTCAGGGAAATCTGCAACTGGCGACACCGATCGAACATAACACGCAACAAGGAGGCGTGTTTCTTCAGCAGGCTGTAAACGGTCCAATCATCCATATAGACTTCCAGGAACTTGTGAATGTACTCCCGGAAAGCAGCAATGACAATCCGGGAAAACACAGCCGGTGCGTTCTTCAGACCAAACGGCATGACGTGGTATGCGAATGATCCCCACTCAGTCATGAATGTTGTCTTCGCCTTGTCTTCCTCGGCGATGCGCACTTGATGGTAGCCCGAAAACCCATCAGTGAAGGAATAAGCTTCGTTTCCCGCGACATGATCTAGAACTTCTTCGCTGAAGGGAGTGGGAAACGGATCGTGAATACAAGCATTATTCAAACTCCGATAATCTACACAGACACGGATCTCCGCTTTGTCCTTCTTGTTCTGGATGACAATGGGACTTACCCACTCAGCTTCCTCTACAGGAAAGATGAGACCCGCAGCCAGCATCTTGTCGATCTCCATCTTGACCTTCTCTTTGATGCGTGGATTCAACCGGTAGGGTCGGTGCTTCACCAGCCTGGCCCCTGGTTTCAGTGTGATGCGCATCTCGCCTAGATCCCCCTTGATCCCCTTCAGGTCCGCAACTGATGACGGGAATAAATCTTCATACTCCCGGAGGAGGCTGAAAATTTCTCTTGTCGTCTCCTCGTCCCAGTAATCTCCCACCGTTGCCAGCTTAGGTTTCTCCTCCGTTCCAATGTTCAGCTTCTTGGTCTTGAGGGGCTGCAAATGGACCCCTTATGTTGTCGGCTCGTCACGGACACTCCGCTCGCCCTCCTTTTCGTCAAAATAGAGATGCCTAAGGTCCTCCAAACTATCATCCTCCGGGTCGCCGTCAATCCGTTGGCAAACCATTTCGCGCTTGACCCCAGAGCGTGACGCTACCGGGCCCCCATCGGGCTCAGGATGGCGGAAAAACAGAACCTCCTTGACGGCTTGTAGGGCCTGGGATTCCTGCGCCGTCTCCCCTTCGAACGAGAAGCTCTGGACGAATTTTTCCGCAACTACTTGCCAGGAGCGGGTTCCCCGTTTCCGCTCTTCCTCCAGATACCAAGCCTGGGGAATCGTTCCCAGGGAGTGGACAAACCTGTGGACCCACAACTCCTCAGGATACCCTGTGCTACGCCACTGTTCCTCGCACGCCCGCAAATGCTGTCGCGGGTCGGAAGCTCCCTGATGTTTAAGGGTGATGCAGGGCCCTTCATCCTCTTTGAAACGTGCCCTTAGAGCATCCGCCACCCGCTCCCATCGCAACAGGGTGTTGCGGTGATTGTTCCACCAGCGTCCCGATGTTGACTTCAAGGCCACATCTAACAGGGGTATCCGGCATTCTTCTGGGACCCGGTCTTTCACCTTGGTGATAAAAGTATTCACTGCTTGCATGTTTGACAATGTGGGGTACCCGCGGATCTCGGTCCCCACCCACCGGACCTGAGCGATGGCGGCACATCGCCGCGTGGTGGTCTCATATCCCCCTTGCTGCCAGTCTTCCCACGCAAGCTCGGATCCGAGTTCCGAGCTCTGCACACTCCGCCAACTGATAGATCCGGTTGCGGTCGGGTTGATATAATCGTCCCGCTTCCCTGCAGTCATCTGATAGAGGTGGTCCATCATCTGAGCATCCTCCCAACTGTCCACCGATTCTGTGTATTGCGGACCCTGATACGGGTCGAGAGGCTGAGTGACCCTTACCTCCCCGTCCTCAAAAATCATCAGTTCCTTCTTGAGGTCGATGATCGCGTAATTCTCAAAAGCCCAATCAATGCCAAGTAAAGCAGGATAGGGGTCCTTATCGCCCATGATATCAATAACCTCGAAGTCGGTGTATGTCTTCACCCCCGCAACGTCAACCTCGACACCCTCGAGTCGGCCGATTGGAAAAATACAGTACTGGTTCGCCATCCTGAGTTGGATTGAGGAATAAGCGAGCCGTGGCTTTCCAAGAGCCTCCCATGTCTTCCGTGGCAATATATTGACGTCAGACCCCAAGTCCAACATGGTGTCGCTGATTTGGAATCCCGCGACCTGCGTGTTAAGCCAGAATTCTTTGCCTGTTCGTTGCTTGTTCCGCTTGACGCGTTGCACGTATTGAGGCCTAGTGTCCACCAGATTTCTGGGTTCTGCGTGCCCCTGCAGTGCTCTGTCTAACACATGCTTGAGCTGCTGCCGCTGCTCAGCGTCATCGACAATCCTGAGGAATATCCGGAGCCAATCCTCGACCACAGCATCTGCGACGTTCTGAGCACCGGTTTCCGGCCGCTGGGGCTCCTCCAGCCCTCCCTCGTTCCGCAACTGGGCGAATGCCTCAAGCGCCTCCTGAAAGTACTTCTTCTGGACTTCGGGCCTGGTCAACTTCTTTGGGGATGCCGGCCGCACCACTCGGGCTGGTTCCTTCTCGTGGGCATCCTCTCCAGTCTTCTTTCCACCTCGGGTTACTATCGCAACGTTCTGCCTGTCGGGAGTCGCGGTGCTGCGCAGTTCTGAGTTTACCAGGTTCGCTCCCCTCTGCCGCACCCGTTCTTCCCATTTCTTGATGAGCTCCGGGCAGTCTTCTGTAGCATGGGCGTTGACCCGACACTGGGAACACTAGGGCCGTCACGGAAGGGGACACTCTCGAGCCACATGACCCTCCTGGTCACAGTTGTAGCACTTTACCGGACCGCGTCCTCCAGTCCGGCCTCCGCGCATGCCACCACCTCTTCCCCTTGTAGCCTCGTTCACCCTGTACGAGGGACGATCCAGTCGATCCGCAAGTGCATCAAGCGCCCTGCACTGCTCAGTGGTGTGCATTGTAGACACACAGAATTCGCAGTATACATTATTCGGTACCGTGGAGTACTTTTGTAATATCGGGCACATCCGAGGAGGATGCCCCATTGTCCGGAAAATCTCACAGTACTCTGGGGTGGAGGACCCCGGTTGTAGTGGAAACCCCGCAAAGGCCTGTTGCGGCTGGTATACTCCCTGCGGGTTCATTGCCGCGCCACCCCCTGGTGGTGGACCGCCCTGGATAGCCGCAACTGAGGGTCCAACTCCTGCGCCGCGCAACTGAGGACATTCGGTGGCGACGTGCCCCTCGACCAGGCAATGAGTACACCAAACATTCGGTCGCGCTGGTCTTGCTGGCTGAATTTCCTTGAGCTTCTCAGTCAAACTGGCGATCTGGTGTTGCAACCCTATCAGAGAAGGGTCTTGCGGGGCCAGCCCCCCCCTGTATTCCTGGGGGTATCCCGCCATGGCTTCAATCTTCATGGCCTGCTCCAAAGCATCCTGCAGATTATCAATCTTCTGCTGAGTGAGAGGGGTTCGTGTTAAGGGGAGCAGAGCCTTGATGAACCAGTCTGGTGGTTTGGATCGATCGGGTAGCTCAGTTTCCCGATCGCATCCTTTAATCGCCGCATCAACTCCCACGCGGTCTCTCCTTCCTTCTGCTTAATTTCCCACAGCTCGGACAGGCCCTGCTGGTCTGTCTGGGGAAGCTTGAATTCGCGGACAAAATCCCGCTTCACGTCTGCAATTACAGGGTTAGGGTGCGCCTCGGACCACTTGATGAACCAACGCAGAGCTCTCTCTCTAAGCGTGGTTTGAAACTCTATCAACTTCCCTGCATCCGGTGTCTGTCGAGCCCTCCAGATGGCTTCGCACAGATACCAGTGTTGTTCTACATCGTCATTTCCCCGGCCAGAGAACTCTGGGTACCGGGTGAAAGATCCGGCCATGTATGCTTGCGGAGAGTTAACCAGGATAAAACCTCCGGGTCCTGGTTGCGTAACGGTCCCACTCGGGAAAGCGCTACTACTAGTAACGCTGCTGCTACTGGGCGTTACCGACGCCGCTGAACTACTATATGACTGACTTAATGCTTGAAACTGAATAAAAATATTTCTTAAAGGTTGATAAAGTACCAGGGGAAGGTCGGGATCCTGGCCATGCGGAAGGTGGGACGTAGGGCTGCCTGGAGGGGTGGGTGCCGTCTGATCCTGGAACATCTGCTGCATCACGTCGTGCCATTCGTCATCGGAAATTTCTTCGGGCTGCATCTTTCCAGTATCTTCGCTAGTCGTTACTTCTCTTTCTCGGGTCGCTGGGCTCCCATGCACCCATTGTACGTCCGCTGCTGTCCCGTCTCCTGTCCGGGTATCCAAACCCATGGTTCTTGTATTCTGAGGCGCCTCCTTTTGATTTCTCCTCTCGATCTCCCTTCTCTTCAAATCTCTCATTACCCTTCTTCGCCACCTATCGGCGATCTGTGCCCGCCGATGTGCACATGACTCTCGCAACTTGCATGCGGCCTCAACGTCCATCCCCCGCTCCCTACTCTTACAGTCTACACCGCATCGGTCCCCTCAATCCTTCCCCCAGTACGGGTGGTTTACGATTCCATACTCGTTTTGTGGAATTCAATCAACCCTTCGTCCACCATTAGGGCTTTGATCCACAGCGGAATCTCCTTCAACAGTTTTCCCCTCAGCCCTGAGTGAAACACAGCCTCAGCCTTCGAGAAAGATTGGTAGCACTCAGCGGCAAACTCCACAGCGTATCCTTCCAACGTGGTCTTTACCCAAAAATCCACTGCGCGGGTTAGTTCAGTATCTACCCGATGCAGAGCTACCAGGTCTTCGTGTGCCCACCTGCGGTTTATCTTCCGCGAGCTTTCTTAGGGCACCGTCGCTCGTAACCTTCGCAACCAATTGTAAAGGTCGGTAGGGAATCTTCCCCAGAAAATTTCGTACGTATCACTGGCTGAATCCGAGAAAAGAACGATCTCCTTGATCGCAGCCTCCTTCTTCTTGGTCAGCTCCGCTTGCTGAGTAATAAAATGGTCAAGATGATCATCCCACCATCGCCGTATTGCTCCTTCAAAAATCCTCGAGACCATGATCTAGATCCCCTCTGAACATGCAGGTCCTGGCAACGGAACCATTTGTTGGCGAAAAGTCAGGTCTCGCGGGCAAGACCCAGGTTCAAGAGTAGTGGCCAACAAGGGGTCCGGTGTAGTCTAGCAACACGCCGGCATTTTCACCCTGCTCTGGGAGAGCAGTGCGTCTCACCCGAGGCGTGCCGCGACCACATGCATAAGGGGATTAGATCACTGGTAAGGAATAAACCCGCAACCAAAGAAAGAAAGTGCATCCATTACATACACCACATTACACATGCATGATCTCTAATGAAGTATTCAGACAGTCGCAACTTAAAATTTTTAAAGCAGTGTAAACACATTAGAACACATGAACAACGCATAGAGACAGTAATCCTTCCTTATATTATTCTTCTGGCCGAATACATGATTACATAGCTTTCTTCTCTGATAACTCACATGTCAGATACAGATGGGTTTTAGAACAGAAGGGAAGAACATAGAAAGTAGGAACCCATAGAAAGAACAGGTCTGGTCCTTCTGCGGCTGCTTTGCGCGTCCATTCAACCTTCAATCGTAACAATGACCTCTCCTCTCTTTCTTCAGCCGGGTGATCGCCCTTTTATTCACCCGCTCGTCGCGACTGGCGACTTCTCTGTGTCTTCACTCTGGCTTTTTCCGACTTCTCTTCTGATGTCTGCATGTTCCTCTTTCTGTTTTCTGCTGTATTTCTTTCATCTGTACTTATCTCTATTCAATCTCCAGTTATCAATTGCTTCCGCGCCACCTTGGTAGCTCCGCAACTCCTGGTCGCTGCGGCGCGGTCGCGTTAGCTATGTGTATTTCTTCCGCAACTCAAAAAGAGTCCAAGTTCAAAATGTCTAGGCCAAATATTCAAAACTTAAACAAAAACAAGGGCCCCAACACCTTATCTCAAGAAAAACAAGTAACTTCAAATCTGAGATGAGGAGAGAAAAGGATAGAGAATAGAGTTAAATCAACATAAATTAAAACCCGGTGCTTTAAATTTAAAACACGCTTCAGGTAAGATATATATCTTTTTGAACCTTGTACCCATTGAATGTTGTTAATAACCCTTTAATCGTTTATCAAATCTCTTACATTCCTTACACGATATTTCTAATCCATCGATCTAAGTCATTAGATCTTATAACAAATCGATTGATTAAGGATCACTTCAAACGCTTGAATAATAAATGTTATAGCACAAATCACAACTTTTAGCAGATACCAAAACTATATGTTTTCGCCATCAGTGAAATGTGAAATGTGATCTACACAAATCTCACATTGCAATTTATTACGATGGATATAACTTTCCATTTGGTTTAAAGTTTTGGAATGCGATATGCTCTAAAAACTCAAAGCATTGCACTTTATCGGATTTTATGGATAAATTTCATTGTTCATTTATCGTCTTATCGGGTCCGACTTATTGCAATTTTTGTTGAAATGATATAAGTTTTTCTTTTAAAGGAGGTGCGACACGATTTATAACTTTAAAGGTTTTCTAAGCTTTTCAACGAGGAATTTCATATAATTCAAAAAGGTTGAAGCAGTTATCGCAATTCAAAATTCTTATATGTGTTTTAACTTTTGTCGACTTGTGAGCTTTGCAATTTGTGCTAAGCGCAATGAAATCAAAGAGAAAATAAAAAACCTTTTATTCCTAAAGATTAAAAAATTAATGCTAAAACACAATAATGTTTCTAAAACATTATTTATTTTTTAAAGGGCCTCTATTTATTTTTAATAATAAATGGAGGGTGTTGTATAGTACAACAGAAGCCTCAAGTGGCACTGGTTGTCCCTTCAAAGAGTACATGCCCTTTCATCCTCATATAAAAATAAACTCCCTTTGTAACTATGAATATATGCATAAAATATAAATCTTAAATCTAACTTTCAGATTTTTTTTTCAAGGGAATTAGATGAGCTTAACATTGAATAGCTATAAAATTCAAAATAGAGAATTTGCAAATATACTCTATGAAAATTTAACTTGAAAGAAATTATTGACAAGCACCATATTTCACCCCTACAATAATAAGCCAAGTCTACCCAAAAAAATGTAGACCGGGGTAGACCACATCCAACTTGTGCATAAAAAACATGCCAAAGTAAACTAAGTACTGCATTGTGGATTTTAACCACCTTAGCATTACGACATGATTTATGCACACAAATTGTCTACTAGGTTGTGATCTCAAGGAAACCTAGAATGTCTCAATGATAATGACATTGGTTCAAAGCAAAGATGTATTAAAAAAAACCCTTGTACTATTGCAGTTTTCTATGTAGTTTCAAGGTGAAAATCACATATATATGAAAATACCAGTTCCATGATAATGGATAGACACATTAAAGGCATCCCTTATACTAATGAATTTTTATGTGAAAATGAAGATATAATTATCACCATCTTTCATTTGTAGATATTGATATTGATGATATTTGTCTTCTTTTCTTGGATCTCTTATATAAGAGAAATCTGAGTTGGAGGCATTTTCTATTTCTGAGTGTAGGATGAAGGTAAAATAATCCCCCTCGTCTGGTATGCAACAAATTTTATTGCTAGGATATTTATCAAATTTGTCCACAATAGACTTCAAATCATTGGCTTCATTTTTTAAAATTTCAGACATATTTTCTATCAGAGGTTCATTTTTGTCAACATTTCCATTTTTCCCATTGCATTCTTCATCTACTTAATATCCTTCAATATATGTTTCAAATTCCTCTTCGCCTTCAAAATAAGTTTCGGGTATCACAAGAAAGCACCCTTTCAATGACATCCTACATATCCAATCCTCATCAAGAGATTTATTTTTTCTATGGATTTTAACCCATGTTTAATTGATTGAACCACTTCGAAAGAATCCTAAAAAAGAAAATAAATTTACAAAAATCATCCTATTGGAAATGAATAAATGCATAGGTATAAAATACAACAATACCTGGAGAATCATGGTGATTTTACTGTCCCTATAGGGAATGAAAGCATCCTCATTTGTTGTATCCTTGAAAACACTTTTCAATGCCCCATCCCCTTGAATTATTTTACCTATCTGATAAAAAATATGGAATTATAGATTACTTTTTCTAGCCATATAGCTATTACATGAGATGCATGAATGTGTGTATATGTGTTTAAAAGTGAGAGAGAAAGAGTGAGCACTAACAACCTCCATATTTTACTCTACCCCTATCCTAGAATTTCTAATGAGCCAACCATGTCCACCAACACCAAGCTCCCTGCAACTGATGGCACATCTATTATACTCTGGAATTTAATTTCTATTAGAATGGATGTTGGCCTCTACCACTAAAAAAACAAATTGGAATACCCTAAAACATCATGTATGAACATATATGATTATGAAATCAGAACAAACCTGAAGATATGTTGCTTACAAAAATGTAAAATATCAATCTCAAATATGCAAAAATTATAGCACAACCTGGGCAAGGATCCCAATGCACAAGAAAAACTCTGTACTTTTTAAGAAAATATTTACATATGTTTAGAATATTTCAGCATTCAAAAAATTAGATAGTTTCAAGGAAAAGGCAGTAAGCAAAGTGAGATACCATGAAATGGTAGTGAGAGCTCCTCTCATTGAAATTGGTACTCTTCAAAACAAAAAAGGAAGTAAGACAAAGTGAGCTACCATGTAATGGCTGCGATAGCTCCTCTTCACAACACACATTTTCTCCACGATTTTCATTTCCTGAATAATTTCATTCACTTTATTCCCACTTAATGAACGTGGGTTTTCAACCTTTCAACCCTTCACGTCCAATATCATCAGCAATTCAGCAACAAGAAATATCATGTCGAATCTCAGAAAGAAAAAAAAAAGAAAAAAAAGAAAAAAAATATAGAAAAATAACATCAATGAAAATCCACTAATTAGCCTAAGTATTGAATGAATATTAAGACCACACTATGGTAGTTTCTCTAAAGATGAAAACATTACATTGCAATGATTGGTGGCAACATATACTTTCAATGATTTAGGAAAGCTAACCTACATAAGGACTAACAGGGTATTTAAGGAACAATTTAGAACTATGCATCTTCCTTTGATATTAGGCTCCTCTACACATGTTTTGAGAAAATTACACTTCGTGACCCCACATAAGTTTTTTTCTTGCTCTAATTACAGTACCATCCACAGACATCAACCTCATACTACAAAAAATATTTACAATATGCAACAAAAACTATTTACAATATGTAAATGACTAAACCAAAAACTTAAGAATAGAGCATTGACCTTCCTGATCTAAATATTTAAAAGGTGAAACAGGTTAAATGTTGCATCACATGCACAATTTTGTGAAATAATACAAATGGAATCGTTTCAACCCTAAACAAATGTCACCTAGAGCTCATGGTAACAACATTTATAATTGCATCCACCATGAACAATACACTAATAATAATAATTTTTTTATTTTCACTTGTTTTATATAGCATATATAATTATTTTTGTTATTAACTCTCTCTCTCTCTCTACCTTTTCTAAAATTTTAAATATAAACTTTATATTGAACATTGAATGAAATACAAATATCTATAATACTTTCAATTAGCAAAAAATATTATATATATCCAAATATTTTAAAGATGTTGTAGAAATTACACCAATGGATTCAATCCGATCATGCAATGTACTAAAACAAGATATTGAATCCTTCTACAATATTTGCGGAATATAAATCATGATCACTCAATCACATACAAGTAAGAGAAAGAAGTAAATCAATCACACACCACAATATTTTCCTGGGGAAATCAACTTCTCAAAACCCCTACATCTCCATTGTATAATTAGCCAAGGAATCATGAAACAATATAATGCATGTGTACTCACTAGAACCTCATACACTCTACCGATCGTCTCACACTGATCTAGGAAAAATTGGACCAATACATAGCTAATTTCCTGCCAACCTTCAGCCTACCTTGCTCATGTTGATCTAGGCAAAATAATTCCTATTAAATAGGAATTCCAACCTTCCTTGACTGCGCAATCCATCATGGGAATCTTGTGGCCTTATAATTGCGCTCAGGAAATTCGCTAATAATACAACTGATAGTTTACTTACATTTAACCTTTGTCTCAACTGGGTGATCATCAGAATTGACATGCATGCAACTATTAATAGTGAATCATCAGTTACTTGGTAGATCATTACTTGTGAATTAAATATATTTTAATTCACTCGACCTTCCACTAGCTCATCACTCAGTTAGAACTAGTTAAAATGATTTTAACTCAATTAAATTGAGTTAACTGATTGCACTCACACCACACTTGTGCTACAACTGGAAATGCGCCCTGTAAATAATAGAATCTCTCTACATGCCTCACCTTTGACCCTCAACTCGAAATTATTGTGCTAACTAAGTATATCACACTTAGTTAAGTATTACAAGTTGTTATGCGATAGTATTACAATTTATTTTAAAATTAGATGCCCACATTTAGCGCTAATGTGTCACTAAATTCCTCACTCATGTGTGATTGGAATCCCACACTAGTATGTGGTGCATTTTCTTGTTGAATTTCAACACTCCCTCTCAACAAGAAAGGGATTATCAGCTACCCCAATCTTGCCTATGTGGTATTTGAATTTGCTCTTCGCAAGTGCCTATGTCAAGATATATGCATCCTGATCTTCCATGGGAATGTACTACAACAAAATAATGCGCCTCTGAACACAATCTTTGAGATGGTGGTATCGGATGTCAACATGCTTGGATCTGTCATGGAATACTAGATTAACTGAGAGTTTAATGCAACTCTCGTTATCACAATGTACCACCGTCGGATCCATATGATGAAAAAACAAACCAACAAGTATCTTCCTCATCTAGATGGCCTTGAATGCATCTTGACTAGCTACCATGTACTCAACCTCGGTTGAATTGAGTGAAACTGACCTCTGCTTCCTGTTGTACAAAGAAACTATTGTTGATCCTATGCTGAAGATGCCTCCTGATGTGCTCTTCCTGTCTGATGGACTACCTTCCCAATCTGCATTGGTGAAGCATTTAAACTTCACTCCCTCTATCCGTCTGTACCATAATCCATACTCTGCAGTGCCCTTGATATATCTCAACACATGCTTCCTCACCTTCTAAAAGATCTTGGTAGGCTTAACCATAGCTTGAATAAGGTTTTTAACTGCATAGAATATGTCTAATCGTGTGTTCAATAAATACATTTAAGTGAACCCACAAGTTGCCTGTAAACAGTAGCATCCACTACCTCACCTGAAGTAGCATCCTCCTTCCTCCAGTTTCCTGCAAGAGGAGTCTCCATGGGTTTGTTTCCCTCCATGTGGAACTTCCTTTGAGTCTCCTTGGCACACTTTCCCTAAGATACAAATAGCTCTCCATCTCTTTTCCATATTTCCAAGTGAAATAAATAGTGGAAGAGCCCCATGTCCTTCATCTCAAATTCTCTTACAAGATCCTTTTTGCAAGAAGTTATGAGCTTCTCATCACCTATCAGTATAAGATCATCAACATAAAGTACAATAATCACAATCTTACCATCAATCACAATATGATATAGGTTCATATCTACTTCACCCTTTTTGAATCCCAACCCAGTGAAATAGCTGTCGATCCTAGTGTAACAAGCACGAGGTGCTTGCGTCAACCCATATAGTGCTCTCTTAAGTCTGCACACATGAAAATCCCTTTCAAATATGTCAAAACCTTCTCGCTGCTCATTGTACACTTCTTCCTCAATAAATCCATTGAGAAAGGTTTTCTTTACATCCATCTGATGTATCTGCCACCCAATCTACGCTAAGAGTGAAAGGATGGATCTAATCGATGAGTACCTTGCAACTAGTGCAAAAGTATCCTCATAGTCAATCCCCTCTACCTATGAGAATCCCTGGGCGATGAATATAGCTTTGTATTTCTCCACACTCCCATCCGTTTCTTTCTTCACCTTATAGATCCACCTGAATCTAGCCACTTGCTTCCGCACTGGTCTTGCCACCACTTCCCATGCACTATTTCTGATAATGGATTCATACTCCTCAACCATTGCATCAACCCATGTTGGATGTTGCACTGATTCCTCAAAAGACGATGGTTTTGTCACAATACACTCACTCATAAGATCCATGTATCTAATATACCTATCTGGGGACCTTCTCTACCCGCGCTGTGATGTAGGTGCACCTACATTCTCTGTCGCATCTAACATCAATCTGTCATCCTCTCTAGTGCGATTCCTACCATTTTTGGTGGATGGCTCTACATGAGTGGTTTTTTCCACTCCATGATCCTCTGATTGTGGCTGCTCCAAATCATGAGGTTCATCCTTTGGAACTAAGAGTTCCTCATCTGCATGCAAGTGAAGCTCCCTCTCAAGGGACAATTGCATGGCTTTCTCCTCATCAAATTTAACATCTCTCCTGAAAACTGTCATCCTGTTTGCCGAAAAATACACCCGATAGTTGTGGGGAGTATCAGTGTACCCCACAAATATCCCAACCTCTACTGCTGGTTCTAGCTTCTTCCTAGCATCTTTGGTCACATGGTAATAGAAAAATGAGCCAAAAAATTTAAAATATGAAACATTTGGTTTCTTACCTAAAAAATCCTCTTATGGTGTACTCATGCCAAGTATCCAATGAGGACTCTGAAAAAATATTGTTGTGTTGCATGCCTATGCCTACAAATGAAATAGTAGGCCCTGATCATGTAACATCGCTCGTGTTGCTCCCACAATTGTTATGCTCTTTATTTTTGCAACCCCATTTTGTTTTGGGTTATGACGTGCAATCAATTCTCTCTTAATTCCTTATTTGGGGAAAAATTTCTTGAATTAATTAGAGATATACTCAACATCATTGTCGCTCCTTAGAGCCTTCACCTTCTTCCCTGCATATTTCTCTACCAGTGATTTGAACTCACAAAACTTGGAGAACGTCTGATATTTCTTCTGCAGGAAGAAGATCCAACACTTTCTAGAAAAATCATCAACAAAAATCACATATTACTTGTGCTTTGATGTGGAAGCTGTTGAGAATGGTCCACACATGTCTTAGTGAACTCTATCAAGGATTTCCACTACTTAGTTCTCTTTCTCATTAAAGCTGGCTTTAGTATACTTCCCCATGGTACATCCCTTGCATGTGTCTATTTGTGCAAGAGTACCCTTTGGAAGACCTGTAGAAATCTGCTGCATGATCATCAAAGCATTGTGGTGTAGATGGCACAATATCCTGTGCCATAACTCACATATCTCCCAACTCACCACCACCCCTTCTTTACTGCTCAATGTTGCGCAACCATCTAAATGAATTTTGTAGAGGTTCTTCACACAAAATCCAATCTTCTTTACCTGTCCTATGGCTTTGTGATGAAGGAATGCCTTTCGTTCAATGAAAACCACATCATATCCAAGATCCTCCAACATAGCAACTAAAACTAAATTATTTTTCAAGCTTGGTACATGTATGAAATATTTAATAAAAAAGGTTTACCTAAATGTCTATGGAAAGTAACTGTACCAATCCAGGTAGTGTTATACCTCTCGTCATCACCCATCATATTGTGCATCTGAAGATCCTTCTCCTCCAATCTAATAAAGATTTCTTTGTTTCCCGTCATGTGGAAAGATTCTCCACTATCCAAGAACCACATAGATCTCATCATAGTTGACACCATGCATGTGATGAGAGAGAAGCCCAACTCAAACTCTGAGGCCAAAGCTTCACCTACTGTAGCTCCCAGATCCTTCTTGTTATTCTTCCTCTTTTGTGGACAATTTGTGGCATAGTGTCCATGATCATGACAGTGAAAACATTTCACCTTTGACATGTCACGCTTCTTGCCTTATTTTCTAGTCTTAGATTTGGAATGGGACTTCTTCCCCTTCCCATTATTTGCCTTACCATCCAAGGCACACTTTTCTTCATCATCAGTCTTGGATGAGGATCCATCCCTGGTATTCCACCAAAACTCTTCTTGTACCAAGTCTGACCATAGTCACTCCCAATCTGGTAACTTCTCCCCCCCATTCATAGAGTCCTGGTAACTATGCCAGCTCTTGGGAAGGCCTAGAATTTATATGTTCGCCAAGTCATAATTAGCTACAGTAATCCCAACACTTCCCAGCTCATCTTGAAATTGAGTGAACTTGGTCAAGTATTTCTTGATTGTGTCACACTTCTCCATTTTGATTTTCCTGAGCTTGTCCTTGAGTGCCAATTTTCTGTGGTCATTGCTTCTTTGAAATAGATCTGTCAAGGCCTTCCACATATCATATGGAGTTTCCTTGCCATGGAGACATGAGACAATATGATCTCAAACTCCCTCTAATAATATCCTCATCACCTTTTGCGACATTCTTCCTCCATGCTTCATGTTGCACAACATCTTCATGATTGGGTTCGGGAATAGCAGTGCCAATGAAATCCTTCAACCCATTATCCTCCAATACTGCCTCCATCTTGTCCCTCCATGCAATATAGTTCGAATCTCCCTTAAGTGCATATTCGATTCTCAAGCATGTGAAAGACATCTTGGTCAACTTCTATCTCCAAAGAATGTATGCTCAAATTTGAATATTTTTCAACAAAAACTCAATTTCTTCTTTATTATTCTGATTCCTTGCGTGGTGATACCATCTATAAATTACACCAATGGATTCAATACGATCATGCAATGTACTAAAAGAAGATATTGAATCCTTCTACAATATTTGGAGAATATAAATTACGGTCGCTCAATCACATACAAGTAAGAGAAAGAAGTAAATCAATCGCACAACACAGGATTTTCTGGGGGAAATCAACTACTCAAAACCCCTCCATCTCTATTGTATAATCAACCAAGTAATAATGAAAAAATACAATATATGTGTGCTCACAAGAACCTCATACACTCTACCAATTGTATAACACTGATCTAGGAAAAATTGGACCAATACATAGCCAATTTCCTGCCCACTTTCAGCTTTCCTTTCTCACGTTGACCTGAGCAAAATAATTCCTATTAAATAGGAATTCCAACCTTCCTTGACTGCGCAATCCATCATGGACATCCTGTGGCTTTATAATTGTGCTCGGGAAATTCGCTAATAATACAATTGATAGTTTACTTACCTTTAACCTTTGTCTCAACTGGGTCATCATCAGAATTAACATGCATGCAACTATTAATAGTGAATCATAAGATACTTGGTAGATCGCTACTTTTGAATTAAATCTATTTTAATTCACTTGACCTTCCACTAGCTCATCACTCACTTAGAACTAGTTAAACTGATTTTAACTCAATTCATTTGAGTTTATTGATTGCACTCACACTACACTAGTGCTACAACTGCAACTGGACCTTGTAAATAATATAGTCACTCTACATGCCTCAACTTTGACCCTCAACTCGAATTTCTTGAGCTAACTAAGTCTATCACACTTAGTTAACTATTACAAGTTGTTATGAGTTAAGATTACAATTGATACAAGTCCAATTTATTTAAAAATTAGACGCCCATATTTAGCACTAATGTGTCACTGAATTCGTCACCATGTGTGACTGGGATTAGTATGTGGTGAATTTTCTTGATGAATTTCAACAGATGCATATTGAAATATTTGATTTATAATTCACATTAAAATTTATATGAACTTCATGTTAAGAATGAAATTAATTACACATCTTTCTCACAATAGAAAATGATAAAAATTACAGATACATCACCCCTATTGGGGAAGAGAATTGAACCTATGATGAGTGCTATAACAACGCACCTCATCACAGTTTAACCAGGACCCCACAGAAAATATATTTTAATTTGTTGATATAAGTATTATTTTATTATTTTTAATGTTGATATTTTTGTTAATAATATATTCTAATTTGTTGATATAAATATCATTTCATTATATTTTTGTTAATAGTATATTTTAATTTGTTGATATAAATATTATTTTATTATTTTTAAATGTAATGGTGAGTGATGGTATCTTCCTCACATACACACAAAGTATTAAAATCATGTAAATTTCAAACAATTATTTATGGAAAATAAATTATTAAAAGTTAAATGATGTTTTAAATTTTATTTTTATAATCCAAAATCATTAAATTTATTTTCAAATGAAAAATAATTTATTTGATTCCCTCCTCGTTGTTTTCTTATTAACCAAATACTTATTTATTTATCAATTTTTAAAAAATGTGTGTCAACTTCCATAAACCTAATCACAAGTTGACCCTCATACTATGTTGTAAAATTCATATAACTTATATTATTTTCATGTATGAAAATAAATTATATTATTTTCAGGTATAAAATTTCAACTAAAACAAAACATTAATATATTCAATTTTTCTTAAATAAAATTTGAGTTTATTTTAACAGCTAATAATATGCAAACTATACATAACATAAATATTTTTTATTCATTTTTTCCTAAATAAAACTTTACCACAACCAATTATAATATGCAAATTGCACACAGCATAGGTATTTAATATAAACTTTATCAAACACATTATATCCCACAAACTATAAATGATTATATATTTGGTTATTATTAATATCATATTGGAGAGACGTGCTAAAAATATTTCACTTTCACTCTTGGAGTTATAAATGAAATATTTTGATGTCTTTGTCAAATAACATAATTTTATATCAATTTTGAAAGATAAAGTATAATATTTCAAATCCATCTTAACATTATATTTATGAAGTACTAAAAGATTAAATCTTTTGACATGTAATTTTTTTTCAATTTTTGCATTTTAAAAAGAGATGTATATCAATCCTTAATTAAGATGGATTTAGACTGATTATCTAACAACATTAACAATATTTGTATATGTAGCATTAGAATTGTCTCTCACCACGTATTAGTCTTTGTCATTGTCACCAATTGGTCACCAATTCCACTTAGAAATACATATATATAGATATCAAAAAAAGAACTTTGCAACATATTTTTCCAAATATATTGGAGCAATTCAATTTCAATTTTACTATACGTTCTAGATATATTTATTAAAACCTTAATTTTTTTTGGATAAACAATTATTTTATTATATAAAATAATTTTAATTTTACTATTTTAAAACAAATTTTAGATATATTTTTATTTTTAAAACTAAAATATAAATAGCACATCATTATAAACAACATCCTAAATAAAAATCAAATAATGAATTTATAACTTTATTTTAACATTTTTTGAGATACCAATACTTCACCTTTCCAAAAAGTAGATTTCTCTTATTTAAAATTTTTAATCCACATACACAAACCGTCTTTAACTGTATCGTTGTACATATCATTATAAACGACATGCTAAGTAAAAATCAAATAATGGATTTATAACTTTATTTTAACATTTCTAGAAATCCCAATACTTCACCTTTCCAAAAAGTAATTTTCTGTTATTTAAAATTTTTAATCCACATATACAAACCATCTTAAGTGTATCGCTGTCTATCCTCAGAAGCTTGTGTACTTGTTAGCTTAGTCAGTAGAGTGCAAAATTTTTAGCAGAGTATAGAGGTTTCTCAGAGAGGAATAACATTGTATTGTTTTATGTTCTTGACTTTATGCAATATATAGATAGTGGGGTTTTTATTCAAGGCTTTCCCATATACATCCTGTGATTAATTGTCTATTTCTCTTACTTTTTATGTGATTGTGCGATCACAATCCTCTTCACCTTCAAAACAAGTTTCAGGTATGACAAGAAATCACCCTTTCAATGAAATCCTGCATATCCAATCCTCATCAAGAGATTTATTTGTTCTATGGTTTTGCACCCATGTTGAATTCACTGAACCACTTCGAAAGAATTCTGAAAAAGAAGAGAAATTTACAAAAAACCTCCTATTGGAAATGAATAAATGCATAGGTCTAGAAGACAATAAAGCCTGGAGAAACATGGTGAGTTTACTATCCTCATAGGGAATATAAGCATCCCCATTTGTTGTAGCCTAGACAACCCTTTTCAATGCCCCATTACCTTGAATTAGTTTACCTGTATAATCATCAATATGGAACTACACATTACCTTTTGTAGCCATATAGCTATTACATGAGATGCATGAATGTGTGTATATGTGTTTAAAAGTGAGAGAGAAAGAGTGAGCACTAACAACCTGCATATTTAGCCTGTCTGATGAGCCAGTGATGCCCACCAACACCGACCTTCCTCCAACTGACTCAGTTATGGTAGATGTCATATATATGTTGTTTAAGGTGGCCTTTGAAGAATTTGTGAATTTGTCCTATGGTGTCAGCTATATGCTCCTTAAGGCAACATTTGAAGGATCTATATGTTATTTTTATGTAAGACATACCACAAGGAGCAAGGGATCTTATAGACTCTAAGATCAAGCATATGATCATTCTTTTTTTTTGGTAGATTTGAATAGCTCCACTCTAACTTTAGATACCACATTCAATTAACAGTGTTCCAAAAACTCACATCAACATATTATGAATTTGTGAAAATCTACATTACAAAATTAAATTTATGTTAAAAATAATCCTTATTATAAAATATTTATATTCATCAAAAATATTATCAAATTAAAAAACAATTAAATACAAATTTCCATATATATATATAAATAAATTGTAATTTAATTTTTAATAATATTGATCATTATTTTTAAATAATACTTATTATTTATTTAATATTATTAATAAATTCAATGTGTTTTATTATAAATATTTTATGTATAATTTTTTTTAATTGTAATTTGTTTTTTAGTAATATTGATAACTATTTTTAAATTATACTTATTATTTGTTTAATATTATAAATAAATTCAGCGTGTTTTACTATAAATCTTTTCTCTTTTATAATATCTATAAATATTATTATATAATATTTAAAAAAATAAAATTTATTTTTAACAAAAATTATTGGAACAATTCACTTTTATTTTATTATTATTATAATAAAAAACAAAATAAAAACATAAACAACAATATATATATATATATATATATATATATATATATATATATATATATATATATATATATATATATATATATATATATATATATCATGAAACATCACCCAAGATTTAAATATTATAACGCAGCTTTATAATTTGTAGACTTAGATATTATAACCCAAACTTTATAATTTGTGGATTTAAATATTATAACCTAACTTTATAATTTGTGATTGTTATTTATACCTGCCTGCCTACCTTCATCATAGTATTAAGATACCAATAATTATATCATTATCGAGTAATGCATTAATATGGTAGTATGCCATTTTCTTAACATAATTTTCTTAGGTAATTATTTATGCACCAGTTGTATATTAATATTGTCATGCTCTTCGAAGGATTTCCCTGTTATCATTATATTAAACAACAAAATAGTAATACTAAAAAAATATGTGTTATGAAACATCGCCTGGAATTTAAATATTATAACCTAGCTTAAAAATTTGTGATTGTTATTTATACCTTCTTACCTTCAATTTGGTATTAACATCGTATTTAGCAACAAAATAATAATAATAATAAAATATAGGTTATAAAACATCACCTTTGCTTAAAAATTTGTGATTGTTATTTATACTTTCTTATTTCCAATTTGTTATTAAAATCATATTCAGCAACAAAATAATAATGATAATAAAATATAGGTTAGAAAACATCACATAGAATTTAAATATTATAACTCAGTTTTAGAATTTGTGATTGTTATTTATATGTGTTTATCTTCATATTCATATTAATATCACTTACAAAATTAAAATTAAAAAAAATAAAAATAAAATAGAAATAATAATAATAATAATAATAAACAAAACATTTCCCATAGTTATAATTATATATATATAAACAAACACAACCACAACCATAATAATAATGATAATTATGAGACATTACTAAAAATATAAATATTATAATCCAAATTTAAAATTCGTGATTCGTGATATGTCTACCTTCATCATGGTATTAACCTCACGCATAATTATATCATTATCTAGTTGTATATTAATATCGTCCTATATATCATTAATATTGTGTTTTATTATAAATATTTTATTGTCCTATATAATTCTATATTTATATTGTTATATCTTAATATTCTCCTATATGAAGCATTTCTCGGTGAAAACAATGTCATTGCATGGAGAGACCTTGTATTAGTGAATCATGGGGTAGAGGCCTGCAAACACCCTACAAAGATTGTGATTAACACAAAGATTATATTTTTAAAATATTATATATTTAATTTGTTTTTTAATATTACATAATTAATCCATATTGTTTAATCGAAATTTATATTAAAATATTTTTATTTATTTAAAAGTTAATTTTTAAAATGATAAATAAATTGATATTTTAATATAATTATTATTTTAAAAAAATTATACATTTATTATTATTATTATTATTTTAGCAAAGTTGATTATCTTGTATTCATTCCCAAAAAAAGAAGATTAAGAACCTTGATACAAGATTTCTTGTTGACTGAGAAAGGAATTTAGAACTAGGTTCCTTTGTCTATATTTTTCTGCTTTTGCATAAGACATACTAAATCCTATGACACATACTTTGTAAACTCTAATAAATTGCTGCAACAAGTAAATACATTTACATTTTATTGGTCACCCTAATGAAAGACAAGACTATAGAGGACAAGATAACCATTTTTATTGAGAGCAAGGCCCTTTGGTGACTTCTGTTGAGTTGAACCTTTCTATCCTTGTTTTTCTTGATTGATGGATCTCTCTTCATTCTGAGGATGTTTGGTGCTGCGATTATTGGAGTCAGAGTTCTCTGCAAATTTATTTTCAGCCATTTTACTCGGTGAATATAAGGATTGCTTGATGTGGGAGCAATGCTGGAAAATATTGTTGAGTGATTCTTTAAGGGAGGATGATTGGTAGTATATGAATCCCAACTCTGATGAGCATATTTCATTCCACTATTTTTGCAATGCTTTGACTTGATCCAATTCTCATTTGAGATATTTACACTGAGGACCATCTAGGTTCAATGCCATAGATTGGGGGCTTTGAGAATGGGCAGAGGTGAAGAGAAGGAATAGATCACCATGAGATGGAGGGGATGTGTAATGGAGGGAGAAAGTGATAATGCTGGGAGGAGTGGGAGAAGAAATAGCACACTTGACAAATCGTTGTGAAAAGGTTAAAGGAGTATAAATTTATTATTTATTATAAAAAGTAAAAAAAAAAAAAACAGTTTGGAAAAAATCTTTTTTATGTTAAATTTTTTAAAAATAATGTAATAAATGTATGTCTTTGATTTTTCACAAAAAATTGTGTTAAAAAATAACTTTTAACATTTCAAAAACTTAAATACTACTTATTTCGAAGAAAATTTAAATATTATTATATTATATTTTTTACATTTTAATTATAAAAATAGCTATTGAGTTTAAACTTGTGATTCATATTGCATTGAGATCGTTCTTTTGGATCAATCAGATCATCATTTTTTGGGTTGATGTTTCGAACCAACTAATGTGGTTCATCATCATGACAAAGATGAAGGATATGATCTTGCCAAGGGTTTAAATAATAGAGATGCATAATGTTCCAAATATGATATGCCATATTTGGAACACTATGCATCCTTATTATTTAAACCTCTGGTAAGATCAGATCCATCATCTTTGTCTTGACGATGAACCACATTAGTTGGTTCAAAACATCGACAAAAAAGTTGATGATGTAATTAATATGAAAGAACGATCTCAATATAAAAAGTGATTTCATTGATATAAAATTTCCATTTTCTCGATTAAAAAATTATATATTAATCAACTTATTAACCTTTGTATTTTTAAGGAAACATTAAAGATTTGTATTATTAAAAAGATTCATTACCAGGGTAGAACCTTTACATATTCCATTCTTCCTTGTAGGTTTGAAATTGAGCACGTAGTTTCATTCTAAACCCTCAAGCGAGTTCCCCATGACACAAAAATTTTAGTCCCTTTCGAACTAAATTTTTTCCAAAAAACCCCCAATATCTAGACACATTTACATTCCATTATTCACTGATTTTTCTTTGATTTAGTCTCACTTCTTATTTTCTTTGGAAAAATACCTTTTCCTTTCTTCCCAACTTGAATTCATACTATGTTTTCTTCTATTTCTAACATATCATTCGTTGGTAAGTGATTTTTGAAATCTTCCTCATCCACCTGATTTTCCCAAGAAGATGATTCAACAAAAGCCCTTGTGAGTCTAGGAGGGGACCCATTTTCCATGAGGGTTTGTTGCTTTTCCACTTTCGTTAACTCTGAAGGATCCTCACTGGCATGTGTTTTTTCCTTCTTTGTTTCTATTTCCGCTAATACAGTTTCTTTGGCAGTAATTGTTCCCTTCTTACCTTTTGGTTCTTTCTTATCACAAAACTCTTCCTCTTTTTATGCCATATATTGACCATCATGAGCTCCTTCCTACCATTTGGGCCTTTTTATTCTTTCTATCTTTGTTTTTTCTGTAAACACTTGGTGAATTTTTTATTTACATGCTTTGTTTCATAGTATGCTCTACACCAAAATGAAACATTTTGATTCTTGATATTTTGATCCCAATCATAGTTTGGAGGTGTCAGATTAATATCAACGGGAAAACCCTTGTTGAAATTCGTTTCCACACATATATTCCAGCATTATGTTGGGTGTGGAGCCTGACTTTCATCCTGTTTCAGAGGTCTCTTTTTCAATCGGATGTATACCCCAGGAAGAATATACACCCCTCCACGCGGAGGGTGCAGGGGAGGACTTGTACCCCCCGCGGGGGTCCGTGGGGGGTGATCCCTCCCGACTGGGGCGTCTGGGGACCAGTGGTCCCCCAACGGGGGTTTCTAGGGTAGCGCCCTCGAAGCTAAAAAAATATGTAAATTTTCCTTGTAAAATATTGTAATTTCGTAGTCAATCTGGGCTGTTCATTAATCATATGATCTGACGGTAGAAGTTATGTTTAATGTAGGGTTTTTTTCCCTAAAAGGCAACCCCTCATTTTGTATGAGGGTATTGTATTGCGTCCAGTGTGTATTATATGTCTATTATGAGCTAGAAACATAAAGGCGGACTGTGAGAGAGAGTAGAGGATATTACAACAGATCTATTGTAGGTTGTGTCTCTTCATCTTGCTGGACAATATAAAGGAAGGACAGGTTGTTCTGGGTGGACGTAACCCAAATTGGGTGAACCTCGTATATCTGTGTCTCTCTTAATTTATATGTTTTCTATGTTTGTGTTTCCACATATTTTATATGTTCCATTGCTCTGTAATATAAAATTTTATAACAACTGGTATTAGAGCCGAAGGTATTTTTGGTCGATAAACTCGCAAGAAAGAAGGGTTCCTAGTTCGAGTGGGATAAATGGTGGAAGATGGAAGGTTTAGGGTCGAGAAATTTAACGGCCAAAACTACCCAATGTGGAAGATGCAGATGGAAGATTATCTATATCAGAAAGATCTGTACCTACCATTGAGCAGAAAAAATAGGAAGTTGTCGAGTATGACAAATGCAGAATGGGAGATTCTAAAAATAAAGGCACTTGGAACAATATGGTTGTGCCTCGCAATGTCGGTATCCTTCAATATTTCGAAGGAAAAAACAACAGAGGGTTAATTAAGGCATTGGTGAAACTATATGAAAAACCCTTGGACCCAAATAAGGTATTTCTTATGGAATGTTTATTTAATATGAAGATGTCGGATGGTGGATCTGTTACTGACCATTTAAATGAATTTAATACAGTTACCAGTCAGTTAAGTTCTGTAGGGGTAAAATTTGATGATGAAGTTAGGGCTTTGTTATTTCTGTGCTCATTTCCAGAAAGTTGGAATGGTTTATTTATGGCCATTAGTAACTTTATCTCTGGATCTAGTACTTTAAAGTTTGATGATGTTGTTGGTGCTATCCTTAGCGAGGAAATGTGATGGAAAAGATCTAGTGAGACATCGGGTAATGCTTTGAGTGAAGAGACAAGGCGAAAAAGAATGGGGATAGGAAAGAGCTCAGCATATCACAGTAAATCTGTAATGTTCCAAATGGGGAAGAATAAGCTCAGTAGGGAATATCTTAAGATATTTCACTATGGATTCACAATCGTATGGAAATACACCAGCAATTATAAACCAGAGATAGACTGAAGGGGATTTTACTAGATGTGTCACCTCTAAGGAGAGGGTGAGATCCAGAGGCTACCTGGCCCGTTTCAGACTCTGTCTATAGAAAGTTGGTGAAACACATAAAGTATGGGAATAACACACTCCAAATGGATTTTTCAGCCCTTGGGATTCTTAGATATTTATATCTAAAGAATGAGTCCAAAGAGGAGCAAAAACCAACCAAGGAAGAAGTGGGAAATTCCACTTTCAGGAAAATCAACAAGAGGCTTAGTGAGAACTCTGTATAAGAAAATGGGTGCAAACATAATGCAGGTCAGGGCTTGGTTCCCCTATCTTGGGCTGTGTGGGACTTGTTTGATGAATTTTAGGGAAAAAAATGAGTTTAATACCCTTGAAAAAATCTCCCATGAAGCTGACTAGCTAAAACTCAGCTAATGAGAAGGGTTGTTGCAACAAGGAAACCCAGCAACCAAAATTGTGTATTTTTTCCCAGTAATCACTGAAGACCAGCCATAAGGCTCAGAATTTAGCCATAGATCATCATATAAGCATTATAAAATATTCTCCCATTAACATACAACAAATCACATGAAATAATAGTGCAGAAATCCATTAAAATGACATCTCCGGCATTTATAAAATTACAGAAAGGAATGGACTGCGTCCCTCTAAGTGTGCTTTAGCAGATAAATAATGGAGCTCAGATCTATGGCAGATCTATGGCTGTAACATCAGATCCATACCATATCTGGAAACTACTCAACCTCTTCCACAAGTCCCCTTTGGGGATTTTACAAAATATTGCACCAGAAGATGTAGATCTGATTTTTAATACATGAAATTGCAGGAAACTTCCAGAAATTTTTGAAGATGATTATTATTATAGTATATCATATTTTTACAATATATATCAGCAAGATACAATATGAATCTTCAAGATGAGAGGCAAGCCTCAATCATCAGAAAGCAAGTACAATGAAAGATCTAAACAATAGTGAAGCAGTACATAGAAAATAACCTAGTTCCCTAAGGACACAATGCTGTATCTTGAAAAAAATATGAAAATATGTGAAATATACAGATTTGAAATGAAAATACAATAGATATCCTCTTCCGAGTAGTCACAAGACACCCTCCCTGAGAGAAATCCCTCAAAACAATTAGATCTTTGCAGATCGGAGTCACCACTTGCTGCAACTTCACAACAGCTGCAAAACCCTCAACAGGACCAACACTGCTAATGGAGATGAAGCTTGGCCAAAATTCCAGATAGTGGAGAAATGCAGCACATCCTCCTCCAAAGAGATACTCCATGGAAAGAGAGAGGATTCCTAAACAGGAGATCCTCTTCTCTTTGGTTAACTAGCCAAGAGAACTCAAGTTGCTCAAGCAACCAGAAATCATCAAAAACGTCTTCATGTGCCTTCTCCTCCTTTTTATAACATTAGGGTCTCTTGGTAAACCCTAAACCACTTCATCTCTTTGTCCCCTTTCACACTTGGAAACCCCTTCTAGAACAGCACAGTCGATCAAGGAGGTTCAATGAACCTAGACAACGCTGGTTGACTTGGTCAAATAGGATCTCCTTTGGTGGTCTTGAACCTTTCATACCTGCAAGTTTTTATTCAAGAAACTCAAATATGCCTCTTTTGACATAGGCACTGATTTATTCTTGAGTTTTAGGAGTTTTTTATGTCCCCCTTTCTATTTTATTCATCCATACATAAGATTAAGACAAAATGAAATGTTTTTATTAGCTTGGGCTAATTAGGAACATTACAGTCCTCCCCTCCAAAATTTTTGCCTTCCCTCAAGCAACTGCAAGGTGAATGCTGCAAAATTCCCTCCTTGGTGACACCAACATAAGATAAGCTTCCTCCATAAGCCAATTTCTCACCAATCCATCCATGTCTTGCTCCTCCAATGTTCTCATGAGATGCAATTAGCTCATCCCATAAGGATACAATAGATCATATGAAACAAACATGGTTTGCCTCATGCTCTCTCTGGAATATGAGACATTCAATACATGGAATATGAGGCACATGCCATCCTTCATTTTTGCTTCCCATGCCACATCATCATGGCTGAAAGTGTGATGCATTTTTGGTGCTTTGGGGCAGCACCTTCTCTTTGCAAAAATCCCCCTTTTCCTTTCAAGGGAGTGGCTCAAATCAGAAAATTTTGGAGCCCAAAATTGGCCAAGAGGCTTACATGATATATCATGTCTCCTTGGAATCTTTGGCCTGCAAAAACATGGTGTAAGAATGCATGAAATAAGAAATAAAAAAATGTATAACTTGATCATGTCCTTCACCAATAATTCTTCTCCAATTAAGGGAGAGGTGCATGGTTCTATGCCCTCCCTCCATAGAAGGAAGAGTGGCTTGATTCAATTCTCCCAAAGAGTCATGTTGTTGATCCAATTCTATAATGCCCACGCCTATTTGACAATGCTGATGTAGCCTTATTTCAGAGCCCTTCCACCAATAGCTTCTCAAGGTGTATGTTGGAATGCTCCCCTTCCCATGCTGCTTCAAAAATAAGTGGCCATCCCACCACTTGTTTGCTGGAATAAGCTTCTTCAAAGCCTGGAAATGGTAGAGGATAATGCTTGTTGGCTGAATGTAATTCAAGAAACACATATCATGCTCCAATCCCCCCCATGTGGCAGACTTCCCTTCATGGTACCAACTCAATACATGACCTTTTGCATAGGGAAACATCATGCACAATGCAGTAGTCATATAAAGCTCCATCCTCTCCTTGACATACCAATGAATTTTGGAGATTTCATTCACCCTGAAAACATTCACCCAATGTGTCATCCCTCCTCTCATGCATGGGGCATCAATATGATATGGAAAAATCTCCTTATTCCAATCCATGAGAAGGTTAGAAGTTCTCCCAAGCCCAAGTACATACATGATTTTAAAATGCACTCTAAACATAATTACATGCACATACATGGTAGGAAAAAGTAAATGTATGGACATGGGATTCATCATGTGGTGTCCATAACTCTTCCTTTTCAAACCAAACACCCATGTATTCTTCTTATGCAGTCTCCTCTTGAGATACAGGGCATGTGACAAGAAAATCAGAAATTTTGGGGAGTGTTTAAACTCACCCAACAAGGACCAGTGCAGGCTGTCCCTTTCCTGCATCAAATATAAATGTGGTAAGTGGTTCACAAGCCACTTACTTGCTGCTCCCTTCATCCCACCATGGTTGAAAGTGAAAATTATATTTGGTGCCTTGGGACAGCGCCCATCATGGTGTAGAACCTCCCTTAGCCCATCAGGGGAGTGGCCATGTTTGAGAACAATCTTGGTCCATAGTTGGCCATGAAACTTGTATGGTATAACACTCCTCTTGGGAGTCATGGCCTACATATAAAAGGTAAAAGAATGCATGAAATCATAAAATAATATGTGATTTACACAAGAATGCTTCTTACTCAGAGTCTCTAGCATTGTGATAGTTTCTCCCTTGACCCAAGGTGTCTTCAATGTATCAAGTTGAGAGAACACTTTGCTTTTCATTTCACCAAGGGATTTCCCTCATGAAGTTCTTCCAAATGAGGAGACATTAAGGCATAGATCATAGTATAAATGTGTATGGACTGATGTGTCCTTGATTCTCTTGCAGAGATCTCCTTGCCTTCTTGGTGCAGCAATCTTCCAAAATATAGAGGGGTAAATACTGTTTACCATGTGTAGCTTGGCCTCCCCTTTAAATTCTGCAATGTTCAAGATCTCACCAAATGATGGCACATGCTGCACATGGCTTGTTCCATACTCTCTATGTGTGAGATTATTAGAAACTCCTTGCAAAAATGCAAGAGCTTCTCTCCTTGGAGCAGTTTCTCCTTCTTCTTCTTCATGGAGTGCTAGAGGTCCTCTTGCTATGACTGCACTGTCACCCCTAGCCTTTTATTAAGAGATTGAAAATGCATCATCCTCACTAGGAGACCTTAGAGATTGGTCTTCTATTGAAGGAGGAATTCCCATGTCTCCTTTTTTCTCTTGAAGCCTCATAAAGGTTTCATTGCAGCTTCCCTCTTGAGAAGAGGACCCTTCACCCAAAAGAGGTTCGGCCCTTGGTAGTTCTTCCGATAAACTCATTCCTTCTCTTTTCCTCTTCATGAAGGAGTCACTAACAAAATGCTGAGGCTCTGATGATATGTCTGAGTGCACATATCCACAAGATGAGGATTCTGGAGGTCCCTCATGCACAGATCTTGCAGATCTGACTGGAAGACCTTCTCTCTCTTGAAACTCCTTGGGAGCTTCACTGCTTCTTCTTTCTTCTTCTTGCACAACCTATTTGGAGAGGTTCTTCTTAGGTCTGAAAATAGATGAGAGTAATCTCATCCTCTCCATACTTTCTACTTTCTTCTTTCTGCTTCTTCTCAGCACTTCTCTGATAGTTTGATCTCACAGGCTGAGCCAGAGATCATGCTCTCATATCACTGTAATGTTCCAAATGGGGAAGAATAAGTTCAGTAGGGAATATCTTAAGATATTCAACTATGTATTTACAGCAGTATGGAAATACACTATCAATTATAAACCATGGATAGACTGAAGGGGATTTTACTATATGTGTCACCTCTAAGGAGAGGGTGAGATCCAGACGCTACCTGGCCCGTTTCAGACTCTGTCTATAGAAAGTTTGTGAAACACAGAAAGTATGGGAATAACACACTCCAAATGGTGTTTTAAGCCCTTGGGATTATTATATATTCATATCTAAATAATGAGTCCAAAGAGGAGCAAAAACCAACCAAGGAAGAAGCGGGAAATTCCACTTTCAGGAAAATCAACAAGAGGCTTAGTAAGAATGCAGTATAAGAAAATGGGTGAAAAAATAGTGCAGTTGAGGGGTTGGTTCCCATAGCTTGGGATGTGTGGGACTTGTGTGATGAATTTTAGGAAAAAAAATGAGTTTAAGACCCTTAAACAGATCTCCCATGAAGCTGACTAGCTAAAAATCAGCTAATGAGAAGGGCTGCTGCAACAAGGAAACCCAACAACCAGAATTGCGCAGTTTTTCCCAGTAATCATTGGAAAACAGCCATAAGGCTCATATTTCAGCCATATATCATCATATTAGCATTATAAAATATTCTCCCATTAACATACAACAAATCACATGAAATAGTAATGCAGAAATCCATTAAAATGACATCTTCGACATTTATAAAATTGCAGAAAGGAATGGACTGAGTCCCTATAAGTGTGCTTCAGCAGATAAATAATGGAGCTCAGATCTATGGCAGATCTATGGCTATAAAATCAGATCCATACTAGGTCTGGAAACTACTCATCCTCTTCCATAAATCCCCTTTGGGGTTCTTACAAAATATTGCACTAGAAGATGTAGATCTGATTTTTGATACAAGAAACTGCAGGAAACTTCCAGAAATTGCTGAAGATGATTATTATTACAGTATATCAGATCTGTACAATAGATATAAGCAAGCTACAAGATGAATCTTCAAGATGAGAGGCAAGCCTCAATCATCAGAAAGCAAGTACAATGAAAGATCTAAACAATAGTGAAGTAGTACATAGAAAATAACACAGTTCCCTAAGGAGACAGCGTTGTAGCTTGAAAATAATATAAAAATATGTGAAATATATAGATCTGAAATGAAAATACAATAGATATCCTCTTCCGGGTGGTCACAAGACACCCTCCTTGAGAGAAATCCCTCAAAACAATTAGATCTTTGCAGATATGAGTCACCACTTGCTGCAACTTCACAGCAGCTGCAAAACCCTCAATGGGACCAGCGCTGCTAATGGATATGAAGCTTGGAAAAAAATCTAGATAGTGGAGAAATGCAGCACATCCTCCTCGAAAGAGCTACTCCATGGAAGGAGAGAGGATTCCTAAACAGGAGACCTCTTCTCTTTGGCTAACCAGCCAAGAGAACTCGAGTAGCTCAAGCAACCATAAATCATCAAAAACGTCTTCATGTGCCTTCTCCTCCTTTTTATAACATTAGGGTCTCTTGGAAAACCCTAAACCACTTCATCTATTTGGCCCCTTTCACACTTGGAAACCCCTTCTAGAACAACGCAGTCCATCAAGGAGGTTCAATGAACCTAGACAGCGCTGGTTGACTTGGTCAAATAGGATCTCCTTTGGTGGTCTCGATCCTTTCACACCTGAAAGTTTTTATTCAAGTAGCCCAAATATGCCTCTTTTCACATAGGAACTGATTTATTCTTGAGTTTTAGAATTTTTTCATGTGCTCCTTTCTATTTTATTCATCCATACATAAAATTAAGACAAAATGAAATGTTCCTACTAGCTTGGGCTAATTAGGAACATTACAAAATCAAGGAAAGGAAGATACAAGTCTAGATCGAGGATATTGTGCTGGAAATTTGGAAAGAAAGGACACCCGAAGAAATATTGTAAATCTCGGAAGGGAAAAGAAGGAGACGCACAACAAGAAAACAATCATTAAGAAAATGTGACAGGTGATGTGTTACAATATGATTTGATTCTTTCTTTAGAAAATGTTACTGATTCCTGGGTGGTAGATTCAGGGGCCTCATTCCATGGCACACTTGATAAGAAATATTTTTTGGGTGTGGAGCCTGATTATCTTCTTTATTTTGTATCACAGCATTGGACCCATGTTCTTAACGGGGCGGCAACGCCACTCGTAACTGTACGATTTCTAGGGGGTCCAATGGGGGCCGACTGCAACTTTATGGAGACCCCCCTGGCAGGAGGTTTCGGGGACAACGCCCCCGAAGCTAAAATCATATGTAAAATTGTCTTGTAAAAGTATCATAATTTCTAGTCAATATGAGTGGTTCATTAGGCGGATGATCTGATGGTAGAACTTATGTTTGATTTATGGTTTTTTTCCCTAGAAGGAAACCTCTCATTTTGTATGAGGGTATTGTATTGCGGCTGCATATTGTATGTTTATTCTCAAATCGAGAAACAAATAGGGAGATTGTGAGAGAGAACAGAGGATATTACAACAGATCTATTGTAGGTTGTGTCTCCTCATTTTGCTGGATAATAGAAAGGAAGGACTAGTTATTCGAGGTGGACGTAGCCCAAACTAGGTGAACCACGTATATCTATGTCTCTCTGGTTTTATGTGTTTTGTGTGTTTGTGTTTTATGCATATTTTATGTGTTGCATTGCTCTATAATATATAATTTTCTAACAATATTTTCATGACTATGTTCAAGGATATTTTGGACAGGTTCGTCTGGGTGATGATAAACCCTATCAAATCATTGGAATGGGTAAATTTCTTGTAAAACAACATAATGGAAACCAATGGTTATTAAATGAGGTAAGCCATGTTCGAGATCTGAATAAAAATTTGATTTCAATAGGGGAATTTAGGCAGTGAAGGTTATGCGACAACTTTCATAGATAAAACCTGGAAGGTCACTAAAGGAGCCCTGGTAATAGCAAAAGGAGAAAAGTTTGGTACACTGTATTTATGCAACAGTATTTCTAGTTTTGTTAATTCCTTAACTTCCAAAGGAGAAGATGCAAAATTATGGCATCATAGGCCCTGACACATGAGTGTAAAGGGGATGAAGATTATTCACTCAAGAAATTTGTTGCCAGGTTTGAAGAATATTGATTTGGATTTATGTGAGAATTTTATTTATGGAAAAAGAGAAGAGATTCAGATTTCTTAGAGTTGGGAAAGAAAAGAAGAGAGAAAAATTAGAGCTTGTGCATACAGATGTATGGGGACCTGCTCAAGTATCATATCTCAGTGTCTCTCGTTATTATTTTACTTTTATTGATGATGAAACTATAAGAAAATTGATTTATTGTATTCAGAATAAATCTAATGTATTTGATACTTTCAAGAAATGGAAAGATGTTGTTGATATTGAGACAAGAAAGAAGTTGAAGTGTTTGAGATCAGACAATAGAGGTGAATATTGCAAAAAATATTTTGATAGGTATTATTTAGAGCATGGAATTCACAGAGAGAAGGTAGTTCCAAGAACACCACAATAAAATGGTGTGTCAGAAAGGATGAACAAAACAATCATGGAGTGTGCAAGGTGCATGAGATTGCATGCAGGATTGCCTTTACAATTTTGGTCAGATGTTGTAGATATTGCTTTTTTATCTAATAAATAGAGGGCCTTCAAGTTCCTTGGATTGTGGTATTCTAGAGGAGGCATGGAAAGGTAAAAATGCAAACTACACATTTTTAAAGCCTTCTGGATGTGAGGCCTTTGTCCATATTAATAAATAAAATAGAACAAACCTTGAGGAAAAATCAAAGAAATGTACCTTTATTGGATATGGTGTTAATGATTTTGGTTATATCTTATATGATTATGAAAATCACAAAAACGTTAGGAGCAAAGATATAATATTCAGTGAAAAGGTCTTGTATAAGAATCAATTGCAGGAAAAGAAACAGGAAAAATAAAACAAAGAATACACAATTCTTGATGAGACCACAGAAAAAGTAAAGGTGCATGAAAATAATAATAACCAACATCCATAACAACAGCAACCCCCACAACAAAAACATGCATCTCAAACAATTGAAAGTGGTGTCAAAATATCTACCATGATAAGTAGACCCCCTGAACGATACTCTCCTTCATTGTATTATTTATTGTTGATTGATTCTAGAGAAACTGAACGTTATGAAGAAGTAATGTAGATCAAAACCAGGAAGAAGTGGGAGCTAGCCATGGAAGAAGAGATGGACTCCTTAATACATAACCAGACTTGGGACTTAGTCAAGTTGCCTACAGGTAAAACAACATTGTAGAATAAATGGGTTTACAGGCTTAAGGAAGAAGATGGAGGAAAACATAGGTACAAATCTAGACTTATAGTGAAGGGGTTTGCACATAAGAAAGGTGTTGAATTTGATGAAATATTTTCTCCTATTGTTAAGATGACTTCAATCAGAACTATTTTAAGTCTTGTATCAGCAGAAGATTTGCATCTTGAAAAATTAGATGTAAAGACAACATTTCTCCATGGAGATTTGGCGGAAGAGATCTATATGCAACAACCACAAGGATATGAGGTCAAAGGGAAGGAAAAATTAGTGTGAAGGTTAAAGAAGAGCTTGTATGGCTTAAAATAGGATCCAAGGCAGTGGTCTCTAAAATTGACAGGTTTATGTCTGAAGAAGGTTATACTAGATGCCACTATGATCATTGTGTTTATCTGAAAAAGAAAAATGATGGGAGCTATATTATATTTTTATTATATGTAGATGACATGCTTGTGGCAGGGTATAAGATGTAGGAAATAAATGTGGTCAAAATAAAATTGGAAAATTCATTCACAATGAAGGATTTAGGAGCTACAAAAAAATCATTAGTATGAGAATAACTAGAGACAGGAAAAATCACAAATTAACATTGTCTCAAAATGAGTACATACAAAAGGTGCTCGAAAGATTTAATACGCAAAATGCAAAACCAGTTAGTACACCTTCGGCTAGCCATTTCAAACTTAGTAAGGAGATGTGCCCCAAGACCCAAGAAGAAATGGATTATATGTATAAAGTTCCATATGCATCAACAGTTGGAAGCTTAATGTATGCAATGGTCTGCACAAGGCCTGATATTGCACATGCAGTGGGAGTCGTAAGCAGGTGCATGAAAAATCTAGGAAAATAACATTGGATGACAGTGAAATGGATTCTCCAATATTTGAGAGGTGCCACAAAACAAGCATTATGATTTTGTGGTTCAAACATTTCTCTACAGGGATATGTTGATGCAATTATGATAGGTGATAGAGATAACAGGAGGAGCACTACAGGGTATGTATTTACTGTAAGTGGAACAACTGTTAGTTGGGTTTCAAAAAATGCAAAGTGTTGTTGCACTTTCAACAACAGAAGTAGAGTATGTTGCTACTATAGAGGCCAGTAAAGAAATGATTTGGTTACAAAGGTTTATGGATGAAATGTGTAATAATAAAGAGATTGGAGTGTTATACAGTGATATCCAAAGTTCCATTCATCTTGCAAAGAACTCAACATTTCATTCCAAGACTAAACACATACATCTCAAGTACAATTTCATACGATAAGTGTTGGAAGATGGACAGTTGAAGCTAGAAAAGATACACACTATCAAGAATCCTGTAGATATGTTAACCTAAGTTGTAACTAGGGAGAAAATGAGATTCTTCTCAGTTTCAATTAGTCTTAAAGTATGATGATGAAAATGAAAAACATACAGGTCCAAATTGGAGTCATTTTCCAACAAATGAAGTAGTGGCAGAGTTATAACAATCAGTCTCCAAGTGGGATATTGGTGGGTGTTTAGCTTGATTTTCATCTTGATTCAAAGGTCTTTGTTTCAGCTAGATGTATACCCCAAGAAGACTGTACACCCCTCCATGTGGGAGGGTGTGGAGGGGGGTGATTTTCCCCCCCGCAGGGGTTCGAGGGGGCAGCGCCCCCGAAGCTAAACACAGATGTAAAATTTCCTTGTAAAATATTGTAATTTCGTAGTCAATTTGGATCGTTCATTAGGCAGATGATCAGATGGTACAAGTTAAATTTAATGTATGTTTTTTCCCTAGAAGGCAACCCCTAATTTTGTATGAGGGTATTGTATTGCGGATGTGTATTGTATGTGTATTATGAGTGAGAAACAGAAAGGGGGACTATGAGAGAGAGTTGAGGATTTTACAATGGATCTGTTGTAGGTTGTGTCTCTTCATCTTGCTGGATAATATAAAGGAAGGGCTTTATGTTCGGGGTGGGCGTAGCTAAAATTGTGTGAACCACATATATCTATGTCTCTCTTGTTTTATATTTTTCTGTGTTTGTGTTTCCACACATTTTATGTGTTCCATTTCTTTGTAATATATAATTTTCTAACACATTAGTAGTATTATAAAAAAAATTAGTTTTACAGATACGAAAACAAAAATTTCCTAACACATTCCCAATAGAGGATAATAATGGAAGATTCCAAAAACGTAGGGGAAGGCTCAAAAACCTTACCCAAAATATATTCATCGAGATTGATGTCATTATAGGATTAAAAGTGGGAGTCCATAGTTGCATGAAGAGACTAACACTACCCCAGAACCATGACCCAACCTCAGAAATGGCCTTCATGTCCTCAATATTATAAAAAATAACAGTTAAAAAAACCTTCTGCCATAGGGTAAATATTCAAATCATCTAGCAAAAGAGGCTTCCATGCATTAGATATCCATTTGTGTAGATCAGTCAACCATGGTTAATACCCATTAAATCGACAAGATAAAACTTGCTCGAAAAAATATTTTTCACAGTTGAGAGATTCCTCATCCATAGGAACATTGAGGGACTAAACTTCATGTACCGCCAGAAGGCCAGAACCAAATTTCAGCATGGAACTATATGAAACCGAATAAGAGATTGCTTGACTAAGAACTATTCTTACAAAATAAACTATATTTTACGCTTGATCATTGAGATTTACCATTTTAATGAACTGTCGAAGAGATCTGAAAAAGATTCACACAATCTAAGAATAAATTGATTAGCTAGGGAAAAAGCCTAACCGCCACAAGGGTTTTCAGAGCTCCTTCCATCCTCATTAAATTTATATATATGAACCTATTTTGTGTGTGAAATTTGAATATATATTACTAAAGAAGAGTTTTACAGGAGGTGGCTCTCTATGTTACTAGTCTACCCGTCGAGAAAAAAAACCAGTAACCAAAATTTAGAGCCTTGAGATTAAAAGTATCCTACTTAAAAAATTTCATAGAAAAATAAAACCAAAAATTTCTCCAAGGAACATGAAAAACCATCCGAGTTATATTTTCCAGAGCTAATACAACTTAGGAAACAAAAAATTGAAATGACATTATAGCTAGAGGATACTAATTATGAAACCCAATGACATAAAAAATATTTGGGGATGGCCAAGGGTGCCCATCCTTGCCATCATAACTAATGAAATCTATTGTGACCATATTCCTGCAATGCTTCCCCAAAAATACCATAACTTATTAGAAACATATTTAGACCACGATCCTAATTTGTGGGAAAATATTTGTAGCTAGCCATGGGTTTGCAACCATGCAACCAATGACATCCATCATGACCCCTTCCTATTGTTCTTCCTCGACGAGACCACGATGACTAGGAGCCATCTATATACCAACATTATGAGCTATTGAATGAGCTAGAGACCTTGAAGAAAATTTCTCAATGAATCTAGTTACCAAATATGACTAGAGGAATAAATAAGACAACTGCTTTGAGAGGTTGAACACCTTTGTGTAGATCATGACCAGCTAAGCTAGATGAGGTCCCCAATTTCCAACTAGGGACCACGAAATCCTAGAACAAAAGATTCCAAGAGACTGAAATAAAATTACCATCTTTGACTGATTGAAAGGAGGAAAAATGACATCTGGAAGACCCAAACCATAATTGTGAGTCTTAGTGGCCAGTTGAAGCTCCAAAATATGAATTCAGTTTGATGAATATTGTTGAGTCATGGGATGACGACCAAGGAAATTGTAACACCCTCATTAAAAGAAAAAAGGACATTGGTGAGGGGCGAAAAATGTCACCATAAGCTCATTGGTGAGGGTCAAAAGAGAATTCGTCGCCAAAAATTGAACGTCACCAAAGGTGGCATCATTGAAAGTATAGGTGTTGTAGTAAAATTCAAGGTCCGTCACCAATAATGATTTATAATGATGGATAGTGACTGTCACCATTTCATATGAGCAATGGTGATGGACAATATCCTCCATCACCAAAAAACTGAGCGTCACCAATGGTGGCGTCGTCGAAAATATGTGCTGTGGTGACATTCAAGGTTCGTCATGAATATTTATTATAATGACGGATAGTGACCATCACCATTTCATATGAAAAACAACGATTTTTTGTGATGGACCTTTCATGGCCATCACTATTGGTGCATATATATGGTGACGTTCATTTACTGTTACCATTTCATATTTGGTGAGGGTAAAAAATGTCATGGTAAGCTCATTGGTGACATCAAGGTCTGTCACAAATAATGAATATAATGACAAACAATGACCCCCACCATTTCATATCAACAACAACGATTTATGGTGACATACCTTTCATGGTCGTCACTATTGATTTGTATATAAGGTGGCATTCATTGACCATCAACATTTCATATTTTGGTGAGGGTCGAAAAATGTCACTATAAGCTCATTGGTGATGGTCAAAAGAACATCTGTCACTAAAAACTAATCGCTTCCATTCCCTATGAATATCAGGGCACGATGGAATCGAACCACAACCCTTTTTCTTGTAAAGTAGGTGCTCTTCCATTGAGCTAGCATCCTTTAAAGAATTAGAATTTAAACTATCAATTGCCCCTAAAGGTGCAAAGATACACCAAAGAAATACAAGATCTAGGAAAATCAAAAGTTGCTAGAAATAATATGTTCAATATACATAATAAAAGACAATAATAATAAATATGATATTCATTATACATATTAAAAAGACAGTAACTCAACTGATTAATTTCCTCTATGATACCTATTTTTACCAAAACTATTCATGATTAAATACTTAATATTTACCAAAACTACTAATGATTAAATACGTTTATAATTTCAAGAAGGAACATGATTTTCTTGTTACAATTTTGTTGTCGTGATATGTCATGATTTAATACGAAAAATGGTTAAATACACACTGATTGGGATTTAATCCAAGAAGTGTTTAAAAACACGTAAATTTTACAAATGAACATTTTCATGTTACAATACAATTTTAAAATGGCCAGAGGCCATAATTAAACTTCTACCAAATAACCATTTATGACAATAGGATAATGAGAATCTCAGGAAACAACCACTAAAATCATCTTGATTTCCACCTATATTACATTTAAAGCTTCAGTGTTTTGATTTACAATTAAATTTTTGTGCCCAAGGAGAGTAGAGGAAGAGGAGATCAATAATAAGACACTAACATAGATAATGATGACAATGGTATCTATTTGTGCTCTCCTCATGGTGTTTAATAGGGAGAAAATTCTATGTCTTAGCCAACCCACCACATTTATTAACTTGGAGGGTTGATTTATCAAAAAAACAACAACACAATGGCCCACAGCTGGGTATATATATGCACCTTATAACCATTGGATTTTCATGGGAAATGATTCCCAAAGAGTTACAAAGGCAAGCTTCTATTTTGGCTATTAGTATTAGGTTAGATTCAGAAGGTTATACATGAAAAAAATCTAAAGAAACTTAGAAGCTACACTGTGGAAGTAAATATGGAGGCCATGTAAAGAAGAAAATTCTAGGCCAAATACAATTACCATCATGCCTATACAATGAAAATTGTGGGTTCCACGTACTGGTGAAGAGACTATTTTTCATCCTTGGCAGTTTCCTTGGCCTTGTGCTCGGTATTGGCTTCCTGCAGCAAATGTATGACTCTCTTCATTGTTGGCCAGTTGATGGGAAAGGTTCTTATGCAAAGGAGTCCTACTTTCAGAACCATGGTCATTTCCTCCTTGAAGCAGTCCACAAACTCAGGATACAAAACTTTAAGAAATCCATTATTTTTCTCTATTTTATTGCACACCCACTTCACAAGATCTTCATCCTCTCCAATTTCTCGATCTATTGGTTATCTTCCCTTCAGCGACTCCAAGATCACCACTCCAAAACTATAGATGTCACTTTTTTCAGTCGTTGATCTATAGAAGTTATTTCTTCCTGAAATTGCATTGGGGACGTTTTGTGTAGTGCTTCCTTCAATTTCACTCAAAAAAATAACGCTAACAAACTCCACCATGCTGATAATGGTAATCTAGGAATGGAAGGAACATAATTAAGGTCAACCAAAAATGTTGAATTGCTGAAATGCACAAGATCTAACTAATGAAGCTCCTAACATCTATTGAATTTAATGAAGTAGGTTTACATCACTAAGGAAATTGGATAATAACATAAAATGAGCAATAAAATTTAGAGTGATATTTATAGTGAAATTGGGTATGAACCTAGTTTAAGGTTGGCCACACTATATTGAAATTTGAAGTCCATATTGTGCACAGATTATCGTATGTAGGCTATAACAACAACCTTGCCACATCCCAACTAATCATTATCTCATGGAAATACTGGAACAAATGGCAAAGGTCTAATTCTAAAATAAACTTGCATGGTTTAGCTTTCCAGTGCTAACAAGTATATTGTTATTCTAATTTCTAAGAGTGCAATTTACCAGTAGTCATTCATAACAAGCACTCATCTTTAGATTAATTTTCAATAGAATGTACTTGATTTTTATCACCTTTGGAGATTAATTTTTTTTCCTTATTATCCCACCCCAATCTATACAAAGTGCATAATTTCAAATTCTAGTCCTTGTCTAAACCAAAAGAAACTAGAGGTTGGGATTTCAAATACATTCACTTCTTTGGAAACGTTATAGCTACCAAAGGTCCATCAAATATTATTTCCAAATAGGGACTCTAGAGGCAGATGATATACCAAAAGAACATTGAACACCTTAACATGGAATAATGAGATAGGAAGGAAAACAACACTATCCAAGATGGGTCTATAGTCTAGAAATCATTGGCACTGGTGTAGGGTTAGTATGGGGAGTTGGAAAAGGGGATCAGATCAGAATAGGGGCTAATCCACAGGTTTAATATGGAAAGGCCTACATATTACCATTGGATTTGATTGCTACTTTGCAACGTTAAGGAATTCATACCCTGGGTTAGGGAGTTGATGCAATATCTACCTCAATTTTGCGGAAAATATGGAAGAAAGGAAAGGAGTTTGGTTTGAAAAAGATGGAAATATGCCACTAGAAGGAATTTTTGGATCAAGATAAAAATATTTATATTAGAATAAGAAAGGAGGATGTTTTTTTATACTCAAGGAACCCTTCCCTGGGGGAATATACTCCTATGTTAGGGTACAAAGAAAATTTTGTAGATACAACCTAGGAAGAGGAGGCCTAGAGGTGAAAGATTCCATGGAAGTATTATGCTCCTCTAAATTCAAAGGTTTATATGTCATTAGTTCTTTGGAACAAAAAGGTAAATTGGAAAATACTTCAAAAATGCATCAAGAATGGTCCAGGGTGGTGTACACTATGTAAGAAGGAAAGTGAACAAGTTGATAATTTATTAACAATTCCAAATATGCAGGTAATGTATGGGAAGAGGTGAAGTAACTAAAAATTTGTAGGGAAGGGTGACAAGTGAAAACTATAGAGGAGGCTTTAAAGAACTGGACCCGGAATAAAGAACTTAAAGGTTTTAGAGATCTTCCTATTGTGGTTTCTTAGAGCATGTCGTTAGCTTCAAATGTTGATATATTTCAGGAGAGATACATTCCTCCATTTCAATGTGCATATATTATCAGGTCAGTGTTTGGAAGCATAAAAATACATGAAAATATACAGAAACCCAGGATGAGGAAGAAACCATGAATTGATAAATTGGGGTGACTTGTATGGTGCTAGCCAAAAGAAACATACTCTTTGTACTATAGGAGGTACCTTATTTCTAAATGATTATCTTTTCCTTAATTTTAATGCAAGCTTGGGTGCAGTATGTAAGCCACCCATAAATTGTGACATACCAAATGGTGGCTAAGTTTGTTTACAAGCCTTAAGGAGATTTATTTCCCCTAAAAATCCATCATCTTTGAAGTCTTGTGATGGTTCTTGACCCTTTGTATTAATCTCCACTGCTGTCTCTACAAGGGCATGCCCGAAACCCTACCAGATTTATCAAAGAAACTATTTTCCAAAGGCCTCTGAAGCTACCCATTTTGACTCATCTCCCCTCATTTTCATAAAGCCTCCTTTTCCTCTTTAAGACCCCCATTTCCCCCTGAAAAGCCTTCAAAATCCTTTTGAACCTCTAAAAATCCCCTTTTACAGGTTAAACAACCTCTTCCCCTTTACCAAAAGCCAAGAAAATCCCTAAAAATCCCCATTTTTGGCTTAAAACCCACTTCTTGATATACACGGGCCTAGCCCCTTTCGGCCAGCCCCCTTAACCACTTCCCCACATGACCCGTGCCCAAAACCAAGCGCTTAAGCCCCGGGCGCTTATCGCAATGAGAGGTTTTGGGCGAGCGCATTTCTTTGGTGACTTAAAAATCCCCGATGCGATTGGGCTTTGGTCTATAGACCTCCATCGCGATCTGAACCGTCAATCGCTCGAGATCCGTCGGCCCAACACTAATCTCAGCGTGCCCGTCACCCCTTTCCATCCACTCCCCCGATTTCATCAGAGCCGTCGATCTGCCTCCAAATCGGACGACAGTCGCTCCATCGCACCGCCGCTCCAATCGCAATCGCAAAATCCAAACGAAGCCACCCTTCGTCTCCCCCTATTGCGATCTTCCGATTCCATCGTGTTCGTCCATTTGGTCCGAGATCAATGGCCCAGATCTCATCGGTCTTCAACCATAATTCTCCCATCGGGTTTCCCCTATTAACCCTGTCGGACATTCACCACTGTTGATTGCCTCATGCGATCCAATGGCTCACGTTCAATCGCCCTCTGCCATGACTGGGTCCCACCACCTAAAGCCCATTGCTTATGTTTTCCATTGCATTTTTCCATGTTAATCCATGTCTAAAACTCGGTTTCATGGTGTTGCGCCATGTAACCCTTCTCCGTCACGCACATTTCCTCTGCAATCGCTCCTCCACCTCTGCCAAAAACTTTCCGAAGCAGTTTTAAGCCCCACGTAGGATTTCATAACAGGTTTCTCGTATTTTGTAGGTTTAGCAGGTTTAGAAGCATTTTTTTTATTATCAAAGATCGGGGTTATTTACCCCAACGTGAATCCTCCAGCGCCCTTTTGTAACCTGTGTATTCACACAAACAGGTCTGCAGAAGTTTAAAGTGTATCAGAAAAAGGTTAAAGGACTTAAAAGCCTAAACGTTGGAGTTGAAGAGGTTTAATCCACAGTCAGCATGGTTGAATACAAATCATTGGTCATGGTAGTGCACAAGATATGTCAGCAGGACAGTCCTTTACTGAAGGAAGGACCAAGATCACTACTGCCCATTCTTCATTCTGCATCAAGCCCCAGCACAATTATTAGTTTTGACAGAAAGTCTCGAAGACCTGACAGTGCATTGATTACACCGCATAGAGAAATCTGCATCAGTACATAAACATTTCGGGCAATCAACAAAAGGAGGCATGAACAGAGCTAATACAGGATTAAGTACAAAAGAGACAAAACAACGATTTCCCCAGGGAAGTTACTACAGATTTTCAGAGGTAGTTATTTGGGAGTATGGGAGTCCTCATAGCCCATCCTTTACTTAATACACATCAAGAAGATACAATACCTCTCCAGATGTTTTCTTTCTCAAGAACACCCTGCGGGTGATTACTGTCACATCAAAATAGCCTCAAACGAGCTGCAGAGTTATTGATCCTATCTAGAATTCAATGAAATGTCTAAGACACAGCATGGAGCATTCAAAACACCTTCTCCGATCTCCGATGTTCATTAAAACTATCCACACCTACTTTCCTCATTTTTCCTATAAAGACTCTTCGAAGTCTCATTGTAAAAGGTTGGCATTTGTGATTTCTAAAGTAATACATATTGTTGCTTTGAAGAAGCTTTGGCGTTCTAAAAGAGTGTGAAGATCTGTGTTTTCACTTTATTCCATTATGCTTTGCTTACAGCAGGATAAAAAGTTTAGGCAGAGAAATGTATCTTAGAAGCACCTCTAACCTGTTTGTCCTTCACTATTTAAATGTTTTCTGCTACTGAATGTGACAAGGTAGTCCAATAGCTATCTTTATATTCAGTTTGTTTTACATCAGAAATGGTTAATTTGATTGTGTTAAAGACTGTTTAGGTGTTCCCTCTTTCTTTACCATTGAATATCGAATCTAGAGTCTACCTTTGGTTATTAATGTTGGCGGTTTGATAGTGAAGTTTTGTCTCAATCATACCCTCTATTCCTTATTTTTATCATTGTGTTGAAGTCCCCTATAATCGTAGTCGTAGATGTCTAAGGCGTTCCCTCTTCTCGGACTGCAATTGTATGTCTTTGTTGGTTAAGCTCTCAAAGGTGAATTTGTAGGAGTAAATAGGGTGTTCCCCGAATCCTATAACTCATCTGGAAGGTTTAGTCTACATTTCTCTCTCTTTGAGTGTTTAAATTGATTAAGTCCAAAGAAGTGAGCTTACTAGAGGAAATAGGGCATTCCCCGAATCCTTTAAGTCATTGTGGGGGGTTTAGCTGGTTGTTCACTCTTAGTCCTTAATGTTCATCCCATTTCACCTATTTTATTCAACAGATCCTTGACCAAGTTAGATTTTCCCTTTGGTTTCCCTTCCTTCTCATCCAGAACCATTTAGACTCTTCACATGACTCCATTGCCCAATGGCTTGTAGATTTCCATGCTTTTTATAATACCACATGAAACATATTTGTCCAACCAAACAAAACAAACAACCTTGAACCTCATAACTAGCCTTAAATCAATTTCTAAACCTTTCAAGACACATCTTTATAAGCATATTGAGAGATCCCTCTCTGAGACTAGGATGGCTAGATCCTAGAGCTCTAAAGTTTGGTTTGTATGTTGCCTTATCTTTTGGTAAGCCAATATATCAAAACACAGGACCCCAACATAAATGGCGATCACGGTGGGACATATTAAGTATATGATAGTCTAGAAAACTCTTTTATACTCCGTAAGTCCTTAAATAACCACATAAACTCAGAAAAATTCAAAAAAAAAACATTTCAGATTGGCTTCATAATAAACATGGTGGTGGAACCATAATACACTTTGCCTTCAGAAAGGCTAAATATTTTCCGCCTGGCGACTCCACAGTTCCTAAAAGACCAAAATAATCCACTGGGAGACTAGTCTCATCACCACACCATCTATACTTAAACAAAATATGAGTATTAGGTTTCTTTGTTTAAATATAGTTTGCCTCTTAAAGATTGTCATATCTGGCTAGCTTTCCCCTTTATCGGATCTGAGACTTAACATACTAGCTTCGAGAAAAATCCATACCAGAGCCTATCCTGATCCAAATCCTCCCAAAATAGCTGACAATCCAAAGAGCATTCTTCGGAAGTCCCTCACGTCTAAGGATCCAACTACTGTCAGACCCATTTATAGAACTAACTCAGCGCCTGAAAACCTAGCAGCCCTATCAGATACTCAAGCTGATTCAGTCTTACCCGGTAATTTTCCTAGGACTAAGTCATTCAGTGGTACAGAGCAGACAGACTTTGAGCCTCCAAGCTCACCACCACATAGTGCTCAACATATTAGTGACAGAGAAACTCCTCCATCGACACCCCCTGATATTCACTTCATTCATAACTTGGGTCTCACTCACCCGAAATCTGGTCAATAGTTTGTTACTGGACCAAGCATTTCTGTCATCCATATACCTGTTGCTCAAGCTAATCCTTTACCTTCACAAAACACTGCCATGGCAGCTTGGTATGCCCCACTAGTGCTACCACAAACTTTGGTTCCCTTAGCAAATGACTATCAATCTAAGATTCCCCATTTCACTGGAAAGGGATCTACCATAGCTCAACAACATGTAGATGAAATGGGAGATGCATTTGATTACACGAAAATAGATGACGAGACCGTTAAAATGAGAATCTTCGCTCAGAGTTTAGGAGGAGAAGTAAAGAAGTGGTTTAAAGGCTTAACTCCCAATAGCATCCATGATCTTCCCTCATTACATCAAGCATTCGTTAACAAGTGGGAAGTCAAAAGCAACCCTCTCCAAATACTAGCAGAGTATCAGAGCCTTAAAATAAATCAGGGAGAGAGCATCCTTGCTTACTCCACTAGGTTTAACAACATCTACGATGCCCTTCCACCCCACATGAAACCTCCCCAAGGCATGGTATTAGTGAAATATCCTGAAGGTTTCGATGCCGATATGGCCTATCAACTGAGGGATAGAGATTATGAAACCCTAGAAGACATGCAGAAGGGAGCAGTGAGTGTGGAAGCAAACTTAATTGAAAAAAGAGCCAGGCTGAGATCGGAAAGGAGGGTAACTTATAAAGATGACACTACACCCTCCACATCTAGCTCAAAAATAGAAAAGATGTTGGAAGAGATGATGAAAAGGATGAGCATACTTGAGAGAACACAGCCAAGAGACAATCAGAGCAACTCCCAAAACAGAAACATAAATCAAAATTTTAGGAGAGAAAATAATCCAGGTGGGCAAAGAGATAATGACCAGCAAATTAAATCTCCTTTCCAAAAATACTATGTAGATCAAGAGGAAGAAGAGATTGAAAATTTAGGAGAAAACCATATGAACCTGATCAGATCAGACATTGGGGATGATGTTTTCCTCACCGAAGAAGAACAAGGTTTCTTCTCTTCAGAACTAGAAGAAGATATACATGAGGAGTCTGATGATTATAGATTGGGGTTTGAAAACGCAGTCATGGAAATACAGAGACACTATGATATAAGAAGCAAAGGGAAAATATATAATCCAAATGACAAGAACACTAGCTCAACTGTTAGGAAAAACACAGAAAATCGGCCTAAGAAAACAACAGAAAAAACCCGCGTTTTGACTAAAAAGACAGATTCAAACAAAGAGAAAAACATCCATCCAAATGCTGAAGAAAGTTGCCCTAGCACCTCTGCTAGTGGCCCTATTAAAACAGCCCAGGTAGACAGTCCTAATAAAACTCAACAAGTGAAGATTGCTGAAAAGAATGTAACTGAGAAAACAGATGTAAATATAACAAAAGCAATAGTCCCTTTCAGCCTAGAGGGAGAAATTGCAAAGATCAAAATCAACATACGTCTGGCTGAATTAGTGACCCAGGAAGTGTACAGAAAATACGTCCTAAAAGCTCTGAATATACATGTTGATACTGTTACTCTGAACTTGATAGACGATAAACCAGAGTTATTGTTTGGTCCTAAAATTGAGGGAAAATATCAAGAAGGAGATGTGCCTCCCTTCTATGTCAGTATAAACATACATGATAAAATTTTACATAATGCCATGTTGGATTCAGGAGCATCACACAACCTTATGCCTAAAGTAGTAATGGAAAGCCTAAGCTTAGATATCACTAGACCCTATAAAGACCTGTACTCCTTTGATTTCAGAAAGGTCAAATGCTTGGGGTTAATTAAAGATCTGTGTGTTAACTTATCCCAAATTCCTGCCAAGAATCTTGTAATGGACGTAGTAGTAGCTGAAATTCCCCCAAAATATGGAATGATTTTATCTAGATCGTGGGGAGCTAAGATTCAAGGCAACCTTCAAATGGATATGTCTTATGCCACCATACTAGTATTTGGTCAAACCAGAAGGTTGTACAGAGAAACCCTCATGAGATACATGGTAAGCAGCAAGGACAAACCTCACAACACTCCTGTTTATTCCACCCATTCAGATCTGGATTCTTTTATTTTATACAATGAAGAAGAGGCCATCCCAATAGAGAAAGAAACTGAGTAGGACATTAGTACACCAGAACATTTAGGGTTATCTCCTTCTAAACCTCCAGATGCCTCGACCCCCAACAGCCTTGAGCAACACAAAACCAATGAACATGAAACATAAAAACTTTGTAAAATGAGTTTCGATGGCTCTTGCAGCAAAATTAGTGCGGGGGTTGGTGTTTGGATACACAACTCAAACAAAGGACATGCCAGCAAATTAGAATTTTCATGTACTAACAATATTGCAGAATATGAAGCCCTACTCCTTGGGCTACACATACTTTAAGATTTGAAGGCTAAAAAGATATATGTAATGGAAGATTCTGATTTAATCATCAGACAAATCAAAGGGGAATATGCAACCAAAACCCTAGGCTCAAAGAATATAGGAACATTGTTTTAGACCTCCTGAAAACTTTCGAAAATATGAACTGGTGTTCATACCAAGAGCCCAAAACCACCTGGCAAACGAACTTGCCTTTGCTGCTAGTAACTGCCAGATACCAAAAATGGAGGAACAACTCATCATAAAGGTAAAGAATAGACCAGCAGTGCCCGATAATGAAGATCATTGGTAGGTTTTCAATAATGACAAACATATAGAGTATTTCCTGCAATCAAAGAATGAGTATGCCACAACATCACCAAGTTGCAACCATGAAAAGGAATGTTCAGATGGGGAAAAAATTCCTGAAACAGAGCCCCCCTCCCCTACTGATATAAATCAGTTTGATAATCTTTTCAAATCAAACTTATTTGATGATCTAAACCAAAAGGACCTTGAAGTTCTAGAGTGTAAAGGTGATACTATACCCAAAGGCCTTGCACCACTAGAATAGCTCTTTGATTTCAACGATGTGGCTAAAGAACCAAAAAAAGAACCCGTGGAAACTAATGTGGAAGAGCACAATATAGGCAACCCAACTGAGCCTAAAATTATCAAGTTATCTAGCACCCTACTTGCCCACATCAAACAACAATACATAGCACTCTTCAAAGATTTTATAGACATTTTTGCATGGGAGTATAAAGATTTGAAATCGTATGACACTAGCATCATTCAGCACAAGATCCCTCTGAAGGAAAATCAGAAACCTTTCAGACAGAAATTAAGAAGGATAAACCCTGTCCTATTGCCTGCAGTGGAAAAAGAAATTAAGAAGATGTATGATGCAGGGATCATTGTTCCTGTTAGATACTCAGAATGGGTCTCCAATCTGGTATCCGTCAGGAAGAAGACAAGGGAGATTAGGCTGTGTATTTACTTCAGACACCTGAACAAAGCCTCTCTGAAAGATAACTATCCCTTGCCCAAAATGGACCACATTCTTCAGAGAGTAGTAGGGTCAAAGAGAATATCTTTACTGGATGGGTTCTCGGGTTATAACCAAGTGTTAGTTCTCCCTAGTGATCAGCTTAAGACAACTTTTACCACACCTTGGGGGACGTTCATGTATGTCAAAATGCCATTTGGTTTGATGAACGCAGGAGCCACCTTCCAGAGGGCCATGGACATAGCCTTCTCGGAGGACATAGGCTTCTTTATAATCATTTACCTTGATGATATTACCGTTTTCTCTAAAACTGATGAAGAACATTTGGAACACTTAAGGAAATTTTTTGAGAAATGCAAAAGATTTGGCTTGTCTTTAAATCCCAAAAAGACTCTATTTGGCCTCCAAGAAGGAAATCTTCTTGGTCATATAATCTCTGAAGAAGGGATCAAGATAGATCCTAAAATAATTGAGGGCATACTGAATATCAGCCACCGTAGAAACCTCAAAGAATTACAGTCGTTCATTGGAAAGATTAATTTCTTGAGGAGGTTCATCCCCAACCTTGCCGAGATATTAAGAAACATCACTAACATGCTCAAGAAAGAAGTAGGTGTCAAATGGACAGTGCAAGCCAAACAATCATTTGAACTGGTAAAGCAAGCCCTTAATCAAGCACCAGTCTTGATCAGTCCTGATTTCACCAAAGATTTCTATATTTTTTCCTTTGCATCTGAACACACAATAGTTGCCGTATTCTTGCAGAAGAATAAATTGGGGCAAGAACAGCCTATATCCTTCTTCAGCAAAGCCCTAAAAGATGCCCCACTCAAATACAACATCATGGAAAAGCAAGCCTTGGCACTGTTAAAAGCTTTAAAGGATTTTAGAGTGTATATTTTGCACTCACATATCATTGCGTTCGTGCCACACACTATAGTCAAAGATATTCTAAGTCAAGACCCCGATGGTAAAAGGGGAAAGTGGATTGCCACTATTCTGGAATACGACTTGGAAATCAGGCCTACTAAGCTCACCAAGGGACAAGGATTAGCAAAACTCATGGCCGAGTCTAACTTCAAAGTCCTAGATATGAATATGGTTAATGCCTTAGAAGAGATAGAAGAGTTCCCAACAGCAGTTACTGAAGAAACATTTACGAACTCTCCATGGAATGCTGATATCATTTATGTGCTGCTTTACTTAAATGCTCCTCCTTATTTGTCTAAAACAAAGGCCAGATTTGTAAAATAGAAGGCTTTAAATTATTGCATGATAGATGGAGTGTTATATTGGAAAAATGCTATTGGAAAACTACTAAAATGTTTACTTGAGAATGATGTAGCAAAAATCATGCATGAAATGCATGAAGGAGAGTGTGGAGGACACTTAAATTGGAGGACCACAGCAAACAAAATCCTCAGATCAGGTTATTATTGGCCCACCCTTTTTCTAGACACCCACAAACTAGTAATGTCTTGCCACAAATGCCAGATTTTCGATGGTAGGAGAAAGCTCTTTCTCTTGCCCTTGAAGTCTATTAGTGTTGAAACACCCTTCCAATAGTGGGGTTTGGACTTTATAGGGGAAATCCATCCACCCTCCTCAGCCCAGCATAAATGGATCCTCATAGCCAAATATTATTTCACCAAATGAATAGAGGCCATACCCACTAGGAACGCCACTGACTCTGTCATTATCAAATTCCTTGAGACCAACATATAGTCTAGATTTGGCTGCCCAAGAAAAATAATCACAGACAATGCTGCTACCTTTAGATCCAAGAAGATGGTTGGGTTCTGCCACAAATATAAGATCACCCTAGGCCACTCCACTGCCTATTATCCCCAAGGAAATGCTCTTGCTGAATCTTCCAAAAAAATTCTGATCAACATCATCAAAACTCTATTGGAGAAAAATCAGAAAGCATGTCACGGTAAGTTGGTTCATGATTTGTGGGTTGATAGGTTAACCACCAAAAAGTCAATCAACACATCCCCCTATCAGCTGTTCTATGGCATGGATGCTATTTTCCCAACGTCCTTAGGAGTTCCAGTCATGAAGCTCCTCTAAGAAGTCCAAGTTGAAGAAAATGACATGCAGAGAAGGATCAATGAAACCATCCATTTGCAGCAGGCCAGAGAAGAATTTTACCAAAGAACTCAAGCAATCCAAGAAAACATCAAGAGGAAATTTGACAAAAGGACTAAGGCAAACGACTTCCAAGTTGGGAATGTGGTTCTCAAATGGGATTCAAGGAGAGAAGAAAAGGGAAAACATGGTAAGTTTGAGAACCTGTGGAAAGGGCCCTACATTATTCATTCTTTAATAGGGCACAAAGCATTTTTCCTACATGAATTGAATGGTGAAGAAGTGTTATGTGGTCCTGTCAACGGCAGGATGCTTAAACACTACTTTTGTCAAGAGTCTTGAGACTACAGATATTTTCATCCATTGTACATACCGTTTGTTTATATAAAAAAAAAAGGTATAGCCTCATACCAAAAAGAAAGGCTCAAACATGCTAAAAATCTGAACCTAGAAGCATCAGAAATATGACTCCAATTCTCTCAAAACCTGAGCCAAAGAAGAAAAGCAGGGCTGGTTCTAATATGCTCAAAAATTGAACCAGCAAAGAAGAAGAAATCAGCTCTAACAAACTCAAACCCAGAGCTGAAATGAATAAGAAAGTGACTCTCACAAGATCGAAATCTCAGTCACAAGAAGAAGGAAGGATACTCTCACTTTTCAAAATCGCAAGCCTTCCCAATGTTGTAATTTTTGCTAATTTTCAGTTCATGTGCAATTTGTTGTTATGCCATGGACCCACAACAAACCAAACAATCTAATCCTGGTTTGACTGTCTTTTCGATTTCTGTCTTAGAATATAGAGAATGAAAACATGTCAGACTGTTTAATCCTGACAGGTATTAGATTAGGTAGAGAAGTTACGAGACCAACTGTTTAATATGGCCTCATGGATAAATAAGGGTAGCTTTAGATATGTTTTTTTTTTTTCTGTTTTCTAAATAAAATGTTGAAAAGAGTTTGCCAGCCCAAGTGCACTCAAAGGAAGAAGGAAAAATTCTAGGACAGTAGGAAAAGGGTAAGTAAAGATGTTGTTTTAAAGAATGACAGTTGTTTTCAGGTTGTTGCAAAGATTATCATATCAAAATAAAACCTACCGCCTAATGGAAAGGCACTGGTCTTCTAAATACATAGATTACTGAGTTTCTGGACACCTAAAGGGCAAGCTTTCCTCCCCAAGTGGAGCCACTATTAGCCACCCATAAATTGTGATATACCAAATGATGGCTAAGTTTGTTTACAAGCCTTCAAGAGATTTATTTCCCCTGAAAATCCATCATCTTTGAAGTCTTGTGATGGTTGTTGACCCTTTGGATTAATCTCCACTACTGTCTCTACAAGGGCATGCCCGAAACCCTACCAGATCTATCAAAGAAACTGTTTTCTAAAGGCCTTTCAAGTTGCCCATTTTGACTCATCTCCCCTCATTTTCATAAAGCCTCCTTTTCCTCTTTAAGACCCCCATTTCCCCCTGAAAGGCCTTCAAAATCCTTTTGAACCTCTAAAAATCCCCTTTTACAGGATAAAAAACCTCTTCCCCTTTACCGAAAGCCAAGAAAATCCCTAAAAATCCCCGTTCTTTGGCTTAAAAACCCACTTCTTAATATACATAGGCCTAACCCCTTTCAGTCAGCCCCCTTAACCACTTCCCCACATTACCCGTGCCCTGAACCAAGTGCTTAAGCCTCGGGCGCTTATCACAATCGGAGGTTTGGGGCAAGCGCATTTCTTTGGTGACTTAAAAATCCCCGATGCGATTGGGCTTCGGTCTATAGACCTCCGCCGCGATCTGAACCGTCAATCGCTTGAGATCTGACGGCCCAGTGCTAATCGCAGAGCTCCTGTCACCCCTATCCATCCACTCCCCGATTTCATCAGAGTCGTCGATCTGCCTCCAGATCGGATGACAGTCGCTCCATCGCACCGCTGCTCCAATCGCAATCACAAAATCCAAACGGAGCCACCCTTTGTCTCCCCCGATTGCAATCTTTCGATTCCATTGTGTCTGTCCATTTGGTCTGAGATCAACGGCCTAGATCTCATCGCTCTTCCACCATAATTCTCCCATCGGGTTTCCCTATTAACCTCATCGGACAATCACCACCATTGATTGCCTCATGCGATCCAACAGCTCACGTTTAATCGCCCTCTGCTATGACCGGGTCCCACCACCTAAGGCCCATTGCATCTGTTTTCCATTGCATTTTTCCATGTTAATTCATGTCTAAAACTCGGTTTCATGGTGTTGTGCCATGTAACCGTTCTCCGTCGCGCACGTTTCCTCTACAATCGCTCCTCCACCTCTGCCAAAAACTTTCCAAAGCAGTTTTAAGCCCCGTGCAAGATTTCATAACAGGTTTCTCATATTTTGCAGGTTTAGCAGGTTTAGAAGCATTTTTTTATTATCAAAGATCAGGGTTATTAACCTCGACGTGAATCCTCCAGTGCCCTTTTTAACTTGTCTATTCACATAAACAGGTCTGCAGAAGTTTAAAGTGTATAATAAAAAGGTTAAATGACTTAAAATCCTAAACGTTGGAGATGAAGAGGCTTAATCCACAGTCATCATGGTTAAATACAAATCATTGGTCATGGCAGTGCACAAGATATGTCAGCAGGACAGTCCTTTGCTAAAGGAAGGACAAAGATAACTACTGCCCATTCTTCACTCTGCATCGAGCCCCATGCATAGTTATTAGTTTTGGCAGAAAGTCTCGAAGACCTGAAAATGCATTGATTACACCGCATAGAGAAATTTGCATCAATACATAAATATTTCGGGTAATCAACAAAATGAGGCATGAACAGAGCTAATACCGGATTAAGTACAAAAGAGACAGAACAACGATTTCACTAGGGAAGTTACTATAGATTTTCAGAGGCAGTTATTTGGGAGTATGGGAGTCCTCGTAGCCCATCCTTCACTTAATTCACATCGAGAAGATACAGTGCCTCTCCAAATGATTTCTTTCTCAAGAAACACCCTGCGAGTGATTGTTGTCACATCAAAATATCCTCAAACGAGCTACAAAGTTATTGACCCTATCCAGAATTCAATGAAATGTCTGAGACACGGCATGGAGCATTCAAAACACCTTCTCCGATCTTCGATGTTCATTAAAACTATCCACACCTACTTTCCTCATTTTTCCTATAAAGACTCTTAGAAGTCTCATTGTAAAAGGTTGGCATTTGTGATTTCTAAAGTAATACATATTGCTGCTTTGAAGAAGCTTTGGCATTCTGAAAGAGTGTGAAGATCTGTGTTTTTCTGTTTATGAAGGAGGCTAGACCATCGGATCCCTGAGCCTGGTTTTGGTGAAGTGTTGCTTATTGTTAATGTTATCTCCTGTGTTTTCACTTTATTCCATTATGCTTTGCTTACAATAGGATAAAAATTTTAGGCAGAGAAATGTATCTTAGAAGCACCTCTGACCTATTTGTACTTCACTGTTTATAAGTTTTCTGCTACTGAATGTGATAAGGTAGTCTAATAGCTCTCTTTATATTCAGTTTGTTTTACTTCAGAAATGGTTAATTTGATTGTGTTAAAGACTGTTTAGGCGTTCCCTCTTTCTTTACCACTGAATATCGTATCTGGAATCTACCTTTGGTTATTAATGTTGGCAATTTGACAGTGAGGTTTTGTCTCAATCATACCCTCTATTCCTTATTGTTATCATTGTGTTGAAGGCCCCTATAATCGTAGTCCTATATGTCTAAGGCATTCCCTCTTCTTGGACTGCAATTGTATGTCTTTGTTGGTTAAGCTCTCAAAGGTGAATTTGTGGGAGGAAATAGGGCATTCCCCAAATCCTATAACTCATCTTGAAGGTTTAGTCTACATTTCTGTCTCTTTGAGTGTTTAAATTAATTAAGTCCAAAGCAGTGAGCTTACTGGAGGAAACAGGGCGTTCCCCGAATCCTTTAAGTCATTGTGGGGGTTTAGTTGGTTGTTCACTCTTAGTCCTCAATCTTCATCCCATTTCACCTATATTATTCAACAGATCCTTGACCAAGTTATATTTTCCCTTTGGTTTCCCTTCCTTCTCAGCCAGAACCATTTAGACTCTTCACATGACTCCATTTCCCAATGGCTTGTAGATTCCCATGCTTTGTCTAATACCACATGAAACATATTTGTCCAACCAAACAAAAATAAACAACCTTGAACCTCATAACTAGCCTTAAATCAATTTCTAAACCTTTCAAGACACATCTTTATAAACATATTGAGAGATCCCTCTCTGAGACTAGGAGGGCTAGATCCTAGAGCTCTAAAGTCTGGTTTGTATGTTGCCTCGTCTTTTGGTAAGCCAATCTATCAAAACACAGGACCCCAACACATTACTAATAACTATTTTGATTTGATGGATCTAATGATTTTAATGAAACTGGAATCATACATGGAGGTGACAAAATTGTTGATTTTTGGTTACTATAATGTGGTTACACACTAAATGAAGGTCCGCTACAAAATTGGGAATATCAATTTGCACCTTATGCTAGCTCGGATGAAAAAAATGGAGACATTCTTCTCTAACATATCCTATCATTATGCTTGTAGAGAGCCTAACACAAGAGAAAATGATTTATCAAAATGACTACTTCTTGGAGTGGAGGTCAAAGAAGGAATCAACCAGCTAGAAATCTTGAAGATAATAGTTGGAGTTTGAAGTTGTATACTAAGTGTTGAGTAGTAGGATGTTCAAATTTTGGTTTACCAATTTTTAGAATTTTTGAAGTTCAAATAGTTTTTTTATGAAAGAATTATGTATATGGACTGTAATGTATTTTTGAGAACATGAGAAATCATGTATATTGCTTTTTTTTTTGAAAATTTTGTTTGTTGTGAGACTAAATTAAGGGAAGTATGAGTATAATTGTCAAAGAGTTATAGTATGCCTTTGGGTTTTATGAATATGGTTATAATAATGTGAAAAAAATATAATAAACAAGGAAAGTGTGTGGGTGAGAGAGTGTGAAAATGAGAACGCAGATAGATATACATACCAAGGTATTGTTAGGGGTGTCATAGTACCATCCATTAACAAATGTTGGGAATATACCCTCGGTCAATCTTCTTAAACCTAAAATATCTATCTAAAAAATATAGAAACACATTGTAAGAAAGAAATGCATTGCCATTTTAGAACTCATCATTTCATTAGAAAAAAATTTCATATTGATTTCAATAAGTACTACACGTCTAGGGGTCCCATTAATGTTACATGTTTGTGTGTAAAGTTGTGCTACAAAAAATTAGATGTACCTTTTAAAAAAGGGGTTTTGGCTCAATTATAATGAAGCAACAGGTATATCATCAGTTGGTTCACTTACTCAGATGCTTATCCAACACCATAAGTAGTAGAGCCAAGTGTAGTGAGTTGTTTTACGTAGATTCAGTCCATTAGTGATACCAAGATCAAGCATCATGAATAACATGGCTAGTTGATCTAGCCACCTCTATGAGTGAGTTGAATATTCTCAATCTTGAGATAGAGACTCATATCCAACAGTTCCATTTCCAAATTGAGAAAAGATGCACCAGTAGAATTTAGTTTCCCAATGCCTATGGATCCAAGACCAACATCCCCATCTGTTAGATTCCCACCAATAGTAATATATCTAGTTGATTCTTCAGTTGGTTCTGTTGTTGATGGAATTGTGTGCTAAACCTATATTTTTTATTCTATTAGTGACTCAATATATTGAGCTTATTGAGTGATTCAATAGAAGGAGCAAGACCGCTTAATATCCCTCCCACTCGTGGGGATTGAAGAAGCAGTAATTGATTGCACAGTTGAATCAGTCGACTGAGTATTAGAAACCCCAATAGTAGCACCCCACTATTATTGGTTGTTCTAGATCAGGACCCAGACCCAAGGCTAATTGCGGTTGTGGGAAAAGTGTAGCTAGTGCAGTGGATCCATTCGAAGGACCAGCAGGTGTAGCAACACCAGTTGTGGGAAAGGCATAGAAATAATTTTTAAATATATGGGTCATCAGAGAACCAACATAGCCTATTGATTCAGATGTTGAAATAGAAATTATTTCGAGCGAGGTAGTTGATTTAGTTGCTTCAGCGAATAATGATGCTTTTATCCAATTCACTAGGTGCTTCGCAACTATTGTTTCTTGATCCCAAAAAACTTAAAACCACCCCTTAATTAACTCCTCCTATGTTCCAAACTTTACCTTTGTGCCACCCAATCTAACTCTTTGGATCATATTAGCGACAGATAGATCCAATTTTTTTGTGCAAGAACACAAGGTAGAAAATTGTTCATTAAGGTTCCACCATCTGCTGACTCACTCAATAAAAATTATAAATTGAAGTGTGAGGTCTAAGTCCTCGATGTGGAGCTTGAGTAATTAGTTTGTACTTGGTATAAGGTGAGTATATCCATGCACTAATCGCTCCCAAGGTGTGTGAATATAGTTTTTTGCATAGTGGTCTGAGAAGAAAGAATGATGATTTTTCCAACCAACTATAATTGGAGTGGGGGAGTTTAAGGTTTAGGTAGTGGTCCTCCAAAGAGAATGGAACCAAGTACTTCATGAAGAGCTCTAATATGATAAGTTTTTGCCCTCTAGGGGGTCAGGTCATGCCCTAAAAATTAGTATTGTAGCATCTTATCCTTTTGAGAGACTGACTAAAAAGGGCCACCTACCGCCCAAAGAAAGATCTGATCGTGAAAAAAAAAAAAGATATTAATTAAAACATGAATAGTGTTTATCAGCATCTATATATTTTGATATTGAAAAAAATCTTATAAATTGAATGATTAAAATACGTTTAGCTCATCCTCCACTTTATGCTTTGCCGATATTTGAAACCAATACCCTTCAAAATCCTTTTTTTAGAGGGAACTAATAAGAGTGATTAAGTTTCCTCCATATGTATAAATTAACATTAGAGACTGCACTAAAAATTGAAATAAATATATACTAAATGCAGAGCACTCAATAGCAACGATAAACATAGATATTTCAGTTTAACATAACTAGCTACGAGAACCTACTAAAATTACCAAATCCATAAACTAATTCATTGTACCTCTTAATGGACTGTAATTGCAATGTACTATAGCTAAGCTAAGATAACGTAACCATGGAATGACATAAATACTTGGAAAGGTTAGTGGGTTTTCACAATCTTTCTTGTCTACATATATCCAAGAACACCCTTCAAAATCAATCTTTGAAAGATTTGATCCTAAAAAAACAACCAGATATTAATTAAAACATGGATAGTGCATATCAACATTTGTATATTTTGAGATTGAAAAGAATTTTATAAATTGAATGATAAAAAATACGATTAACTCATCCTCTTTTTAATCTCTGCCATCAAACATTAAACGCTCAGCCCAACTCCAGGGTGGGATACCAATTTAAGGGGTTACATGGGTAGCTTTAGTACGTCCTTATATATCTCTTTCTACCTTGGCATCACTACTGTCCCAAAATTATCCCACAGAATCAAACGTGCGTCTTCTCTCTCTCTTGACAAAATTAAGATGTTACGTCTTTCTTCTCTATTTTGAGAAGTTTAGAGAACAAACAGACATTAAATTTTTCCAAGAGATGTTGATATGCTCATATATGTGGGACCATTTTAGGCCGGTTATACATGGTCAACTTCTATCAATAATAGGAGAATAAAGGATATGTGAAAGTATTTGTGGCGTTGCAAAACTATGCAGCTAATTTTCTCAAATGCCAACGTTTGAACACTCATAAGAAAGATCATTCAAGAATTCCCTCAAAATTTACTCTGTCGCTCTGACTTCTTGTACATATGACAGTAAACTCAAGTGCATTCAGAAAAAAAACCAACTAAAGGTAGGAAACCAATATTTTGTTATCTCGAAAATTTTTTCTACTCCACATTATCACTTCCATCTCTTTCTTCCTTCATATCACCACTGTCCCAAAATGGTCCAATAGCTATGAGCATATCAACATCTCTTGGAAAAATTGAAGCGTGTCTTTTTTATTTGAACCGCTCGAAATAGAGACATAATGTCTTAATTTTGTCAAGAGAAAGAGCAGTCGCATGTTCGATTCTGTGAAGAGAGACTGATGTGGTGTAATACTCCCAATTAGCCATGAGCTAGTTGGAATATTAAATTTTTTTTTGCTACTTTGTTTTATGAGTAAGAGGAAAATGGAGGTCCATAAATCTCCTTAATAATGAATAAATCAATGCCAATGTGAAAGGAAAACATCTTGGCATCTTAATTAAGCACCCTTAGGTGTAAGAAGGGGCTGGAACATCTTGATTGGGTCAACTTTGACCAAATCAACAGCGATGTCATGGAGGAGTGGAAATCAATGAGGGACAACGTAGTTTTAGATGGAGACACCTTGCATGGAAGTAGGGTCATAAATGAATGGGGATTAGGGTTTGGAAGTTCATATCTTATAAAAGGAAGAGGATGGAAGCCATATTCATTATGTATGGATATATGATATTTCTGAATATATGGTTTGTTTAGACATATAACTTTCTCTAGCTATTTAGCTAAGATTGTTGTGATGTTTAGCACTGGGTGTTCCTGATCGGGAATCCCACCTCTTCCATTGAGAAGATCTTGGAGGAGTCTTGTACTTCAATTCCAATATTAGGCATTTTGCCAAGCTTCATCTTACATCTACAATGCAGACCCTGCTGAGGGTTGAGTTATTTTGCAGGTTGCAGCAGTGGAGACCATATTTGGGTAACTTCAGCACTTATTTTCCATGGAGAAGAGTTCCTTTTCATTGGGAGGATAGTAAGGAAGTCCCTTGTGCATATTTTCATATCTTGGCATCAGGCCACATATTTATTTGCCCCTATAGTGGAGTTCCTTTCCAGATCCATGTTATTTTGAGGGAGGAGTTGCCGGGTGGTTTTGGCACACCATTTGGAGAGGAGATTTTCTAGTGAAGGAATCAACCTTTCATCTAGGAGATCAATTAGAGGAGGTTGCACTATTTCTTATATCAAAATAGCCACACTTTCCAGATCTATATGTTGCAGTGAATCTTCAGCCCTAGGGATTTGATTCGGATCTTGTACATGGTGTTTGGCTGAAAACCCTTTGGGGGTTCTTCATTGGAGGTTGTATAGTGCCTAGATATGTGTTATATCTATATTTTGGGGCATATATTAGCCCATGTTATTTTGTATCTTCATTTTTTGTAGCAGTGACTTTTAAACAATGTTGTAGCAGTCTTCCAACATTTTGATATATAGTAGAAACACCTCTTTTGAGGGTTTTTTCCATTGGAGGCTTGTTCTATCTTATTGTACATCTTATGGTCCATTTATTATGCATATTTTTCTGCTTTTATAATGAATGAAAGGTCTCCATATTGGCCTCTTTCTTTTATGTAATGTTTACACTGCTATTTCCATGGTTTTGCACTATATTCCTGCTTTTCCCATTTGTGAATATTACAGTGGTATCAGAGCATAACCTTGGCACAATTTGTGCATATTGAAAAGCCAATATGCCATCTAAAGAAGGAAATCCTCTTACTGATAGAGAGAAGAGGTATCAAAGAAGAAGACACCGGAAGTTTGATTATACAAATGACAAAGAAGACAAGGGTAAAACCCATTTATCTAGAGGAGAAGATGAAGAGAAGGAGTTTCCTAAGATTATTCTCAAAGCTATGCAAGACATTGATAGAGAAATAAAGGAGATGAGAATGGATAGATACAAGAAATGCCCTAAAGTTTTTCAACATAATGAAGGCTCTGACGTTTCTCATTACTGGAGTGATCAACCAGTGCACCAACAATAGGTTTCCCAATGCTCTACAATGCCTACATTATTGGCAGCAGGAAATGAAAGGTTTCAAGAACAAGAATACCTTGAAGACTATTTCATGGAATATGAGTCTCAAACTCATAGATTCAAGGACCACTTGAGTTTTCAAGAATTTTGTCAAATCAAGGACAATAGGAGACCCAGGCATCACAATAGAGGTGGAGGATTCGTTCAGAATCATGATCTACACCATACTATGGGCAGATTTTTCTTACCCAACTTTGATGGGTCATCTAAATGCACTAATAAATCATGGGTAGAGAAGCTTGACATCTACTTTCAGTTGAACAAATTTCCACATTTGGATGCCATTAAATTAACAGCGCTGCACCTTGAGGGTGAAGCACATGATTGGTGGTTCCATGGCTTGTCTACATTGGGTCATGCCATTGTGACTACATACTAATATTTCACAAGGAGGTTGGTGGAGAGGTTTGATAGAAGAGATCCTAAAGAACCATTCATGGGGCTTGCAAGGCTTAAACAATTAGGTAATCCATAAACTTATATTTCTGATTTTTTGAAACTTTCTGTTATGGTTCCTGATTTATCTGCAGCAAGAAGGGTGAATATGTTCATTGATGTGTTAGATGAACCTCTTCATGGGTTGGTTAAGTCTACCAAGCTCACTACCCTTTAAGATGTCATTGAAAGGGCTAGAGATCTTTAAGATGCCTTGCCAAAAGAAAAGGCAACATTTCAGCACAAGCCCTCTTTTCCATTAAAGGGAAAAGATGAGAAGCCACCTCTTTCAAAGGAGAGCCAAAATAAAAAACCTCTTGATGATGATATCCGAAGATATTTGAGGAGAAGTAGGCTTTACTTCACATGCCAAGAATCATGGTCACCCGGACAAAAATGTGCAGCAATAAAGGCACGCTACATAGAGGTCTTCTCATATGATGAGGAGGGAGAAGAAGGTGAACCAAGAAGAGGTCATAGCACTGACACAACATGAGATGAACCAACACCATCAGGAGATGGAATGGGGCATTTTCTCTAATTGGAGGGGCTCTTGCATCATTGAGAGGAGTAACTAAGTACTTGACCTTGAGGGTTTTAGGGTCCATATTAGATTAGAGGGTTTTTTTTTTGATTGACAGTGGGGCTACCCACAATTTTATTGATGCCCAAATAGTGCAGAGGAGGGAAATACCCACTTATGATTTTGAGGGATTTTCTGTATTGGTCCTAGGAGATAGAAATATGCAATGCATGCATTATGTTCCATCCTTATCTGTCACCGTGGAGAAATATACATTGACTGATCATTTCTTTGTGGTTGACATACTTGACACCAATGTGATATTGGTTGTGCAGTGGTTGATTACTTTGGGGAAGGTCACCACAGATTGGGAGACTTTGCAAATGGAATGGGTGGATAGAAAGAGTGGAAAAACTAAGATGATTAAGGGCATGCAAAAATATCCCTCACATACAACTTCCACATAGAAATTAGAGATGGATTTGCACAGTGGAAGCAACGACCTAACAGTCCCATATATTATGCACATGACTTTGGCTCATGGGACATTATTATTTTGTGACAAATCACCTAGGAGGCCACCTGATCCAGATTTTGTGAGACATGTCTCACATCATGATGCACCATTAATAGATCTAGGAGGAATGGGAGCATTAGGATGCGATGATACAACGCTGAGAGTCTTGGGTAGACTCAAGGAGGAGGGAGAAATTCTCCCAACATCATCGTTACCCACTCTCATTTCATATTCTACGTTGTGGGAGGAGAAGCATGGGAAGGATAGCAGCCTTCCAACATATACCTTTGGCATGGGAGATGTCAAGGAGAAGGGAAAACATATGGCAGATGTTCTTTGTGATAGGCCACCAACGCTGTCACTATGGAGGATAGATCCATATTGGTGGATTATTCAAAGGATCTTTTCACATGTATGATACTTGAAGAACAACTAAATGAAGAGGGCTATTCAGTCCAAGATGAGGTAATTTATTATCATGGTAGGATCTTCTTATCTAGAGCCTCTAATACCAAGGAGAAGTTGCTACAAAGAGCACATGAAGAATTCCTTTTCAGCCATATTCCATGAGAGCCTACAACACCATCATGGAGAGCTACACTTGGGAAGGCTTTGAAGAGGAACTATATCATCATTTTCAAAGATGCTTGAATGATCCAGGTGGATATTGGTGACCAGCTGCCTATTCCACTTGGGCCCCCACCATTTTCTCTTTCAGTTTTTCAGTTTCAGCACAACTTACTACTTTTAGCAATTTTTTAGGTCCTGAACTTCCGGAGCTGTTTTGAGGCCCTAAATGAAGTTTTTTGGGCATCACGCGCCTCCAGAAAATATCATTCCATTCTAGAATGATATTCATGGTGAAATTTGTAGTCCTCGGATAGAGCTTTCTAATGATGTATCATGTGCGTCAAACAGAGATAGTATGCCAAAGTTACATCCCTGGGAAATTGAAACACCAATTTACACAAATGGGGCCCATAGTTTTGGCGCTTCATATCCTAGGGTTAGGTTTTTGGATGTTTAGGGTTATCCATTGTTTCTCAATCATAAATAGGCCCTCGAGCCTCATTGTAACTCTGTTCAGAGCTGTAGCCACCAGTTCAAGTCTCGGGGGAATAGCTACCGGCGCCTAGCTAGTTTTATTTCCGTATGTCTGTAAGCAAATTACGGTTCTTTGATATTAATGAAATGAAGTTTTATTTCCCTTGCATCTACGTATTTATGGTTATATGTTTATTCTGTTGCGTTCCTTCATAAATCCGGATCAGTGGTATCAGAGCGGTCTGCTTTTTCTCGATCCTTCTTTGCATGTCCCCAACGAGGTCGGGGTATAAGGAGCTAGGGCTTGATCTGGTGGAACCATTGCAAGATCAACCTCGCAAACCTAAATGGACACCCATGGGGGACGAAAAGAAAGATGAGGGAGCAGGAGATCCTATCAAAATATTGCTCGAGGAGGCCCTTGAAAAAAAAAGGAACGCGATGATGGATAACTTTGCTCAGATCCTTCAACGACAGCCCACCGGCGGTGCATCTAGATCCAGCAGCCACTCTGGAGGTGTGACTCCTTTTAAGGTACAAGTAAATTTTGACATTCCCATATTTGAGGGTCAAATAGACGCAGATGTCATAGATAGATGGTTGAATCTATTAGAAGGATATTTCTCCGTTCATGACTTTTTAGACCGGGAGAAGATTATTTTTGCACTCCTCAAAGCTACCCCCCATGTTAAGGACTGGTGGGAAACCTACTGTGAGAACAAGGAACAGACAGAACCCTCTATGTTCTCAGTCGTACCAACTTGGAATTATTTTCAAGATGCCGTCAAGGAACAGTACTATCCCTTGGGGAGCTATGAGGACAAGTACATACAGTGGACCACGCTGCGATAACAAAGGGATCAAGATGTGCATGAGCTCCCAAATCTGTTCCATACCCTGCGCACAAAGTTGGGTATCAAAGATTCAGAGAAACATTTGGTGCTAAAGTATCGCAACTGTCTGCACATATACATTCAGAAGGAAATGGAGTTCCTCGAAATCTCCTCGCTTGGTACGGCATACCGGTATGCTGCCAAGATTGAGTAGAAATTCAAACAAAAGAAGTGAGACTTTGGATCTGCGAATCAAAAGTAAGGGAAAGGTGCTTCCAAACCGCAGAACAAAGGATAGAGCCAAGGCATGGCGGCTAAAGACAACCCATCAAAGCCACAAGAAAAGAACAGCACCGCAAAGCCAAAGAAGGACACGGGAAAGTGGTGTGAGTTCCATAAGAGCTCCACTCACAACACAAGTGAGTGTCAGGCCAAGCAGTCGCTAGTGGCCGAGATGAGGGCTTCTGAGTCAGATGCATGCTCCAAATATGAATCAGAACCTGAAAATTGGAATGAAAAAGGGAAACAGATTATTGATGCGGAGCCCAATGCCACTGTTGCCACTACAAAGATCTAGAAGGAGGAACCGGAAGATCCAGAGGAGGAGGAACGTCTCTTCCACTCCCAGATGTGGGTAAAGGGCTCCCCTGTACAGTTCATTGTCGACAATGGGAGCCAAAAGAACCTCATTTCAGCAGATGTCGTGAAGCGGTTGGGCTTGCCGACCACCGCTCACCCACATCCATACACCATCGGTTGGCTTCACCAAGGACAAGATCTCTGCATCAGCCAGCAGTGCTGCCTCCCCTATAGCATCAAGCCCTTCACGGATGAGGTATTATGTGATGTTGCTCCTATTGATGTTTCTGATGTATTATTAGGACAACCATACTTGTGGAAGCGTCATGCTGTGTATGAGTCTCGACCTCGTGCTGTTATTGTTACTTTGGGAAATAAGTTGTACAGGATACCAGAGGTACCACCTCCTGCAGCTGTCTCTTTGGTTACTGCAAAACAATGCAGTAAGCTCATTTCCCAAACTAGGAAATTCATTTTCCTAATGATCCGCCCCCAGGGAAAGAAGAAGACTGTGGCCACGACCTCCAGATAGGGCTCCTCTGCACGACAACAATAGATGGATAAGGTTGTGGAGGAGTACGGGGACATCTTCACCTCACCCACAGGGGTTCCTCTGCACTATCAGGTCAAGCACCCGATTGATATGACCCCAGGTGTGCCACTACCCAATGGACCAATCTATCAGCGCTCTGTTCTGGAGAATGATGAAATCAAGAGGCAGATTCAGGAGCTGTTGCATAAAGGTCACATCAGACCAAGTTCATCGCCCTGTGGGAGCCCGATCGTGTTGGTACAGAAGAAGGATGGGACGTGGAGACTCTGTATTGACTATCGGGTGCTGAACAAGATCACTGTCCAGAATAGGTACCCAATCCCACGGATTGATGACCTTTTGGACCAACTCAAAGGTGCAAAATATTTCAGCAAGATTGACTTGAAGTCTGGGTATCACCAGGTACCAATTAAACCCTCTGATGTGTGGAAGACTGCCTTCAAAGACAAGGAAGGCCTTTTTGAATGGCTAGTCATGCCTTTCGGGTTGACGAATGCTCCCGCAACCTTCATGAGGATGATGGACGACATCTTGCGGCCATTCACCAACTCATTTGTAGTGGTGTACTTGGATGACATTCTGATCTTCAGCAAAACTTGGGAAGAGCACCTTCACCACATCCGACAAGTCCTCCAAACACTGCGGCAACACAAGTTGTGTGCCAATTTGGAGAAATGCACGTTTGGCATGACCCAAGTTCAATATCTGGGATACATTATTGATGAAAGGGGGTTGCATGTGGATTCAGCCAAGATCCAGGTCATTCGGGATTGGCCAGCCCCAACCACTATAATAGAGCTTCGCAGCTTTCTGGGTCTTGCTAATTTCTACCGTAGATTTGTGTTGGGATTCTCTCATATCACTTGGCCCTTGAGTCAAGTCACCAAGGGAGGAGCGAGAGAAAAATTCTTTTGGTCGGAACCTCAACAGAAGGCGTTCACAGAATTGAAAAATAGCCTCTGTTCTGCCCCAGTGCTCACATTACCAGACTTGCAACAGCCATTTGAGATCGAGATAGATGCCTCTGACTATGCTATTGGGGCAGTTCTTACTCAACAGGGACATCTAGTGGCATATCACAGTGAGACATTGTCTGACACAGTTCGCAAGTATCCCACTTATGACAAAGAAATGTATTCCATTGTGCAAGCTTGTCGACGATGGAAGCATTACATTTTGGGGAAGGAAACAATCATCCACACAGAGCACCGGCCCCTACAGTTCATACAGACACAAGGGAAGTTGCAGAATGATCGCCATCAGAAGTGGTCCACATATCTGCAACAGTTTCATTTGAACATCAAGTACAAGAAGGGTAGCACCAATAATGTTGCAGACTGCCTCAGCTGACCACCAATCGTGGCGCTCACCACTGTGCTCAACTCTTGTGGGCACGAGACTTCTGATTGGCCGCTTCTCTATGAGAGTGACCCAGAATTCGGCCACACTTACAAGGCACTCTTGGGGGATACGCAAGTTCCAAATTTTCACCTCCAAGATGCACTTTTATGTCACCTGGGACACCTTTGTGTTCCTTCAAGCGAGCGTGCCAAGATGATATGGGAAGCACACTACAGTCGAGTCGCTGGGCATTTCGGGGTCGAGAAAACAGTAGCAATACTACAGAAGTATTTCTATTGGCCAAACCTTTGAAAGGATGTCGAGAAGCACATTAGATCCTGCACTGCTTGTGCCATTGCCAAACCGACCATCAAGAAGCAAGGCCTATATACTCCACTACCTAACCCTAGTCGACCTTGGGAATCCATCTCCATGGATTACATGTCGGGCCTGCCCTCTACTAAGAATGGCAATGACTGTGTTTTCGTGGTCGTTGATAGATTCTCAAAGATGGCCATTATGGCGGCCTGTAAGAAGAATATCACAGCAGAAGCTACTGCTAAACTCTTCTTTGAACGAGTATGGGTGCACTTTGGGATCCCACAGTCTATCATATCAGATCGAGATAGTAGGTTCCTTAGCACATTTTGGTCCAGCCTCTGGTCAATGATGGACACAAAGCTCACCAAGTCCACGGCTTTCCATCCCCAAACAGATGGCCAGACAGAGGTCGTCAACAGAATGATTGTACACATTCTGCGCATGTACAATTCAAAGCATCCACGCACATGGGACAAGAGCCTCCCCTATGTACAACATAGTTATAACAGGGCTCTCCACAGTTCAATTGGCCATATCCCCTTTCAGGTGGGCTTGGGATTCCAGCCACTATGTCCCATTGACGTAGCCATGCCATTTGCAGCTACTCAGGCCGATTCAGCTTATGTCCAGTCTGAAGTTGACAAAGCAAGTAGCTTCATCGAGCGTATTCAACAAATCCGCCAATAGGTTCATGATATATTGGACAGATCCAATGCGAAGTACAAGCAGCGCCATGACCAACACCGGGTGCCACACAACTTCCAGGTGGGCGACAAATTATGGCTACATTTGCAAAAGGAGCGCCTCACTGGACCCCACCGCAAGCTTCGCCCGCTCCGATATGGGCCGTACACCATCACCAAGGCTGTAGGGAACAATGCCTTTGAGCTTAGTATTCTTCCATTCCTTGGTCTGCACCCAGTCTTCAATGTGGACCACCTTCGTCCTTACTTCCCACCTCTACTGGACACCTCGGACATTGCAGAACAACTCACACCAACAGAGTTAAACCCAGACTGCATGGAACAGGCCACCATAGATTGTATCATGGACATGAAAATCAAGAACACTCACCAACAAAAGATCCAACTGTATCGAGTTTTCAAAGCTGGCTAACTCTTGCACCAAGGAAAGTGGTTCACTAGGGACCAAGTTCAGTAGAAATTTCCTCATCTTATGGAGGAACTTAACGCAATGGGGACCATTGCTTCCTAAGGGGGGAGGAATGATCCAGGTGGATATTGGTGGCCACCCGCCTATTCCACTTGGGCCCCCACCATTGTCTCTTTCAGTTATTCAGTTTCAGCATAACTTACTATTTTTAGCAGTTTTTCGGGTCCTGAACTTCCGGAGCCGTTTTGAGGCCCTAAACGACGTTTATTGGGCATTGCGCCTCCAGCGAATATCATTCCATTCTAGAATGATATTCATGGCGAAATTTGTAGTCCTTGGATAGAGCTTTATAATGATGTATCATATGCGTCAAACGGAGATAGTTGCCAAAGTTACGTCCCTGGGAAGTTGAAACACCAATTTACCCAAACGGGGCCCATAGTTTTGGCGCTTCATCTCCTAGGGTTAGGTTTTTGGATGTTTAGGGTTCTCCATTGTTTCTAAATCATAAATAGGCCCTCGAGCCTCATTGTAACTCAGTCCAGAGGCCTGTAGCTGCCACATCTCTTCTCAGAGATAGCTACCAGCGCCCTATCTAGTTTTATTTCCATTATGTTTGTAAGCAAATTTCAGTTCTTTGATATTAATGAAATGAAGTGTTATTTCCACTGCATCTCTGTATTTATGGTTATATTTTTATTCTGTTGCATTCCTGCATAAATCCGGATCATTGAACAATTTGGAGTTGGAGGAGAGACATAACTCAATGAAGGATTTATCACAACCACCTCTCTCCTCTTTTGGAATGAGAGGGGATCTATCTATGGACCACTCCATTTGTATGAATAGAAATTTTGGTGAGGAACATGCTTATGTACATAATGTTTTATTTGATGAATAGTTGCATTTATTTCCCATGTATATTTAGGCCATAGCTCCAAGGAGGATCATTCTTCCATATAAAATTCATGGCCAACTTTGGGCCATAAATATTTTGGAACATGGCCACTCCCTTGCAGGATATAGGGAGATGTTGTATCACTGTGGGTGCACTCCAAAGGCACCAAAAATTTCTCACATTTTCGACCATTGTGAGAAGACTTGGGCAAAAGGTAAGTGGTGTGGAAACCACTTACCATACCATTATCTGATGCAGTCTAGAGATATACTGTGCTAGTTCCACATGTGGGACTATGACCCACCTCCATTTTTACATATTTTGGTTTGTATGTACTGAGTCTTGATCCCATACATTGATGATGTGCTTATTATTTTTATGGGAATGATTGGAGGGAGGATGGGAGGATTGTGTGTGTCCTATGGGAGAGACATTCTCCATGCTCATTATGCTACATGTTTTAGAGAGAACATTGGGAAAACCATGTTTGTTTCATTGGATCTATTGCTTCCTTGTGGGATGAATCATTTGCATCTCATGAGAACTTTGGAGGATCATTTCATGGAGGGATGGATTGGGAGACACTTAGCTTATGAGGGAAGATTATCACATGATGGTGTCACCAATGATGGAGGAGATGAGTTGTAGCACTCACCTTATTAGTTGCTTGACGATAAGCAACATTTGGGAAAGGAGGACTGTAATATTCCCAATTAGCCATGAGCTAGTTGGAATATTAAATTTTGTTTTTCTGCTTTGTTTTATGAATAAGAGGACAATGGAGGTCCATAAGTCTCCTTAATAATGAATAAATCAATGCCAATGTAAAAGGAAAACATCTTGGCAGCTTAATTAAGCACCCTTAGGTGTAAAAATGGGCTAGAACATATTGACTAGGTCAACTTTGACCAGATCAATAGCGTTGTCATGAAGGAGTGGCAATCAATGAGGGACAATGTAGTTTATATGGAGAAACCTTTCATGGAATTAGGGTCATAAATTAATGGGGCTTAAGTTTGGAAGCTCATATCTTATAAAAGGAAGAGGATGGTAGCCATATTCATTATGTATGGGTATATGATATTTCTGAATATATGGTTTGTTTAGACATATAGCTTTCTCTAGCTGTTTAGCTGATATTGTTGTGTTGTTTAGCACTGGGTGTTCCTGATCGGGAATCCCACCTCTTCCATTGAGAAGCTCTTGGAGGATTATTGTACTTCACTTCCATTATCAGGCATTTTGCTAAGATTCATCTTATATCTAAATTGTAGATCCTGTTGAGGGTTGAGTTGTTTTGCAAGTTGCAGCAGTGGAGACCATCTTTGGGTCACTTCGGTACTTATTTTCATTGGAGAAGGGTTAATTTCCATTGGGAGGACAGTAAGGAGGGCCCTTGTGCATATTTTCAGATCTTGGAATTAGGCCACATATTTATTTGCCCTTACAGCGCAGTTCCTTTACAGATTTGCATTATTTTGAGGGAGGAGTTGCAGGGTGGTTTTGGCACACCATTTGGGGAGGAGATTTGCTAGTGAAGGGATCAACCTTTCATCTAGGAGATCAATTGGAGGAGGCTGCATTATTTATTATATGAGATCAGCCACACTTTATAGATCTATATGTTCCAGTGAATCTTTAGCCCTAGGGCGTTGATTCAAATCTTGTACATGGTGTTTTGCTGAAAACCCTTTGGGGGTTCTTCATTGGAGGTTGTATAGTGCTTAGATCTATATTAGATCTATCTTTTGAGGCATATATCAGCCCATTTTATTTTTTATATTCATTTTCTATAGCATTTCCTTTTGAACAATGATGTAGCAGTATTCCAACATTTTGATATATAGTAGCAGTACCTCTTTTGAGGGTTTTGTCCATTGGAGGCTTGTTCTATCTTATTGTACATCTTATGGCCCATTTATTATGCATATTTTTTTGCTTTTATAATGAATGAAAGGTCTCCATATTGGCCTCTTGCTTTTATGTAATGTTTACATTACTATTTCCATGGTTTTGCACTATATTCTTGCTTTTCCCATTTGGGAATATTACATGTGGTCATAGTAGTGGGATCATTTTGGGATGGTGGTGATGCCAAGGTAACAAGAGATATATTAAACTCTCAGCCCAACTTCTTTCTCATCATCTGCCTCAAATACATTACTATCGAATATGCTTATGCACTTGGGCCAACTTATCCCTCAATAGTATTTCAGGGTTGAACCACTTGAGAGGCAAGGTTTCCGAACATTATTGTTAGGACGGTGGTTTCAATTATTACTCAGATCCTCCCTTCTTTGCACGAGTCGGATAAAGCACATACCTCTTGTAGGTAAGGAAACATTCTTATTGCAGTTACTAGTTATTAGAGGGTGGGGGTATATAAAATAGTGAACAACTCTTCACTGATCTAACGTCTTTCAATGTGACCCAAAAAATAAGATAAGTAAACAAATCCCTCACTGTATAAACCATAGAAATGAAATAAGAAGAGAAGTATACTGGGGAGTCAAGCATTTCAAATTCTAGCATTTACTATTAAATCATAGGAATTCATGTATCACATGGCTTTCATTGGCATGTATCGAATGCAATGATGATGAGAATTAACAATATCACTTTTTTTTTCAGCCACAACATTCAGAATTAAAAATTCTGTAGAAAACTTCAAAAATTAGAACCATGCATGGTGCACTGTCAGAATATGATGTGATTTCAAACACATTGTACAACATCCATTTTCAAGAAAATAATAATAATAATAGTAATAATTTGAAAAAAATACCATCTACTATCTACAGCTATCTTTCTATTCTATGGAAAAGTATGTTTTTCCATTTTAAAACCAACCAATTTTCAGCAAATACCAATCAAAATAACCATAGTTTTCATGTACATACCCACTTCCCTAAAATTATATACAGTGAAATAACAAAATCAGCAAAAGAACATTGTGTTCTTGACCCATCATGAAGTTTGGGAAAATTAAAGATAAATATATGAGAAAAGGAACATTTTATATTTTGTGTGGATCAAATATAGATTATTCGAATTGTATTACACTAAGGTAGGGTAATATGAGTGATTCAAATGTTATTAGGAGGAGATGAAGTATGTTTTTATAAAGACATGAAGGATGTTATTATAAGGAAGAGTTTTAAAGAAAAGTCTAATAAGAGAGGATATATAATGATATAGGTATATATGTAAATAATTTTTACAATAATAATATGTAAGTAAGATTGGTTTGTTGAGTAGATTGAATTGTTTACATATTTTTTGAACAACAATTTCTCACTGTAGAAATTGTTGAGTCTTATAAGTACTATATATATATATGTAATGTAATTGACTGATGTTGATGTGTAGTAGATGATGTGTAATAGAAATAGAAAAATTGTTGATATGTATAAAAGATGTGTAATAGAAATAGAAAAAGTAATTTTTTTTGTGATGTAATTGATTGATGTTGATGTGTAATAGAAAAAATAATTGTGTTGATATCATAGCTAATAGCTATGGGTTTTCTTCTCACACTAGAGCTGAGGAAATTGTGAGAGGAGTGAATTGCCAATTGTGAGAGTATTGAATCATTTGTGGTATACAAGTTTGTCCAAACTAGTCTAAATTGTTAGTTTGACTGCTGGGAAATGGGGGGAAATGTGTGAATAACAACTGGTTTATTCCACCCTAGCAATAGAAAAATTTTCCCATCCATATGACACTTCCACTGTCACGGCCTTTATTGCATGGGAAATGGTTTTCTCCAATAACTAGCTATCTTTATCTTTAATTTTACTCAACTCCACCTAGAAGCCCATAATGGATGAACATATAGAAATCAAACTATCCTAGATGCACAATGATTGTGTCCACCACAGTTCCAGAAGGAAAATTTCTAGACCTCGACCGTTGTTCTCGATAGCCAAGGAATAGTCTGGTGTGATGTCTCTTCTGAGCTACTGTGAAGGAAACAAGAGGATTGTAGTTTCTGAAGAGGCCCACTACTTCTTTGAGGGCATCTAATTATGATTTGAGAACCATATCGAATTGAATCTCACTGACACCATTTCTTAAGAAGAGTATCCTATCAGGAATCTTGTTGTTTGCTTTGAAATAATCGCCCATTAATTCCTTAGACATCTCCTCCAGTTGTTGGATGTGTTACACCCTGTGACTCTGGTAGCTGACTCCTGTATTATAGAAATTGTACCACGTCCAGTTGATGCTTCCAACCATTGCGGAAATGGAAGAACTCGTACTGTCCCTAGATCCAGGATGATTGACATCCACGCCAAGGTACATGACATGGTCGTTGCCAAATATTGTTAACTGGCGAGACAGGCTATGAGAAAGAGCAACATTAATTCCACCCACTTTGCCATTAATCTTCAATGCCAAATTTTCCAAATATATGTATGCCTGCGATTGGGTCGCCTGATCAACGCATTTATTTAAATGCTCAAACGAACAACACTGTGTCACCAATCCAACATCTGTTTTGGAAATGCGCTTCAGAGTTGTATACCCTTGATGTTTTTCCTCCACAGAAATTATTAAAATCTATAATTTCTCTTTTCCTCTTCCCTACACATCCAACAAAGTTTTTTTAAGGCCTTTCATATCATTGAATAGGGACATGGGCTTATAATCCAAAATGAGGGGAGATGGATTCATGGCCACTCCAACGTCTCCACGCCTTCTCACCAAGGAATATTTTAACGTCTGAATCATGTTGGTTAGAGAAGGCAAAGGCTTTTCCCAGCTAAAGCTTAGGAGACACCATTTTTCAATCCGCCTCCCATAAAAAACATGGCTACTCATAAGGTTTGACTGTCGATTTTCTACGGGTGGAGTTACTTGCTTATTTCAACCTTAGATTCCTATCCACTCTCCAACTTGCTTTCTACTTTAATGGATCCAAATGAAACAGATCTCGAAGGCATATGGACACTACTAAATCCCTTAGCAAACTCCTATGCAGAAGCCATCGATGTCAAGGAGCTGGCTTCAGCTGCAGGAGGAGGAACTTGCATAGGGATGGAAGGTACCTTAGAAGACTCCTGAGTATTGATATTAAGATCCCTCATTTTGGAAGCCATAACAGTTCCAAGAATATTAGAACCTAGCTCTACCTCTTCCCTGGCCCTGGCCTTGACCCTAACCTTTGTCTCTCTACCTCTACCTCTTTCGCCATAGTTTACTCCCCAATCCATAGCCAAAGAAATGAAAATGAACTACCACGATCTGAAACTAAATGAAATCAGTATCAAGTATTCACATAATGCTGTAATCTGACCTGCTCTACAATTTTCCACACTGATACAGAGGGAAAAATCCGCATTTAATTTATAATAAATGCAATGAACTTAAAACCAGATCAGAGGGAATATTCAATATTTGAATTTCCACTGCAAGAAACATCGAAATCCAAGCACGAAAAAGAGTGGAGTAGTGGTGATTCCATAAGATTCATTAATTTACCTCAATATTTATAGATTAGCATTACAAACGTAAATGCAGATTGAAATAAATATATACGAAATGCAGAGAACTCAGTAGCAATGATAAATATAAAGATTTCGGTGTAACATAAGTAGCTACAAGAATCTACTAAAATTACCAGATCCATAAACTATTCATTGTACCTCTTAATGGAATGTAATTGGCATGTACTACAATGAAGAAAACACATCCATGGACTGATATATAATACTTAGAAAGGTTAGTGCCTTTGCCCAATCTCTCTTGTCTAGGTATATCCAAGAACACCCTTCAACCTTCAAAATTCTTGAAAAATCCGATCCTCTAAGGAAAATCCTGCCCTCCTCCAATCTATCCCAAAAGAGCTAAAAGATCCAATCCTCTGAGGCAAAGCTAGTCCTCCTCCAGCCTATCCCAAAAGAACTAAACTTCAAAAGACCTAAACATAGGGTTTTTTTAAGCTCCTCCTGTAGAATTAAATATTTTTCAAGTGCCGCCAAAATCTCATTGGGAAAACAACAATTTTTTATATTTGTTTTGGGTTGGGTTTAGTTAACTTGGCAAGAATTTAGTTTTTTTTTTTAAGAATATTTATATTTTTAATAATTATTTTTTTTATATTAAAAAAATAAAAATATATAATCTATTTAAAAAAAATAAAAATGTTTAATCAATTAAAAATAATTTTAGTTTGTTTTTCAAATTAAAAGTATTTTTAACATTTATCAAGAAAATCAAAGTGACTTTTGGATGGATTATATTGCCAATATTATTTAATGTTCATGTATTTGAAGGATATTTCCAAATGTGTTTCGTTTTCAAGTAATAGAACAAAGAATGATTAACCTCCTCGGAGCACAAGAGGCCATGATTATGTACCATCAATGATGAAAAATGTTATTAGAATATGCCAAAAGAGATCAAATAATATGCAAAAAAATAAAAAAGTTAGGCCTCCTTACTCACCTATAATGCAGTGATGTTCCTATAAAATATAAGAAAGGTATTCACATCTCCACACATACATATAACAAAAGGATATGAGAAAATTGAAGGAAAATATAAATCTAACTAGGATATAAAAGATGTCTTTAGTATTTGGTAGAAGGATATGAATCTCACACCTCACATATATAATTGAAGCATTCGTTTGAGGTGATAATTTAAGGAGAGGATCAAAAAAAGTGTGAAGAAAGGATGATTCTCAACACTTAGATAAGCATGTGAGAGCAACATGTCACAACAGGCTTGAATATAATGCTTTCATTTCTTGCAGGCTTTGACAATAGAATGCAACTCATTGCTATAGGTTGGGTGTCTATGAAAACCATTGACATAGAGTGCTTGGATACGATAGACCATCAAATGTTTGTGTCGTGTGGGAAGTGTTAGCCATCTATAATTTCTATTATACCTAATTATCGCTAGAATTAGTTTGCAGCCTTCAAGAAACAATTTCAAGCTAACATGTTAGTTCTTCAAGCCTAGTTGTTCTCTCTATCCAAAGAAACCCGACTTCACTGATGTTTTCACTTCAAATCCTTCAAAGAAGCCCTGCTGATTCAAAAATACTATTTCAAGCCTCCATTTCTCATTTTTCCCATCTATGACCTTCATTTACCCTTCATTCCCCATCAAAACCCCTTAAGACCTTATAAATCATCTTTATTTTGGTCTTGAACCTTTTTTTCCCCCTATCGGAACCCTTCTTTAGGCTAAAAAACCTTCATTTTGGCCTTAAAACATTCTTTTAACCATATCAAGCCTTAAGCACCTCTCGCCTAGGCCCTAGCCCTTTTTCCTCCATGTGAACCGCTGCCACGACCGAGCGCTAAGTCCATTGGAAATTGTGTTTCACAGTTTCCTCTGTCCATATTCTCCTTTCTCCTCTCCCGCTGATGGCCAATTCCCCGATTTGATCTCAGCATTTAATCGTCCGCCAGATCCAACGGCCATCGGTGAATTTCCCATCGCAACTTCCCTTTTCCATCCCCTTCCTGCTATGCTTTCACTGCTGATATGCAAAGCCCAATTCAATCTGGACCGCTGATCTTCCTAGATCTAACGACTATCGTGCTTTCGCTATTTCCCAAAGTTCCTCATCCATTATTTTCCCTTACCGATGCACGTCACTAGAATAGTTCTCCACCGTTGATCTCTGTGTTGATATAACGGTCCTAGTCTCTTCGGTGCATCGCAATTACAGGATTCCCCGTTCCATTCACTTCTTCTCCGTCGATGTGTGAAATCCTGAACAAACCTTAGACCGCCCATGTCCCCTCATCTAACGGCCCACATTACTCCGACATTTTCATCCCCCCATCCTGATATATCCTCCCATTTTGATCTCAGCCGTTCATTTCTCCCAAATCAACGGTCACAATTTAACCACAACATTTCACCACCCGATGATCATCCAGCTATGCACCAAGATAGTTGATGCCAGCACCGGTCCCACCCAACTGCGCAACTTCTTACCATCGTGCTTCCCTGTGGCTGTCAATCTATTACCCCCAGATTGGACGACTAACATTCATCTTCACACCCGATTTCCCAAAGCCTCCCAATGCACAACTTTAACATGAAATGGGTGGTTTTCAATGGGACACATGTCACCTTATGGCCTGTATCACGTTCCTCCAGGCCATTACCACTTACCATTTTCCCCTTACACGAAAACCATTCACAGTTGTCCTGTGAAACCACCAACGTACATTTCGCGCCCAAACTAAATTCTACCCTGTTTTCTCCGTCCGCCATGTGTTTTCCCCTCCTTCAACGCATTTTCCCTCCATCCTCTACATCGCTCCATCTCCATTCCCCGAGCCTCTGAAGGAGTTTTATCTGAAACGTAGGATTTTATAATGTTTTTAATGTTTTTTTGCAGGTCTTATGGTGGTTAAACATTAAAACCATCCCACAGCCAAGGAATAGTGCCAGAGGCCAAGGGTGACAATCCTCAAAGGCTAGAACTAAATGCAAAAATGAACAAATGGGTTTTATCTCCAAGTCAAGTCAATGTGTCATGAGCATTGATCATTTATTCAAAACCCTCCAATGCAAAGAAAGTACCTGTCAGAAAATAGTGAATATTAAAAATGAAGAAACAGTGAAGAATATCAGAGTTTAAGATAAAGGATAAAGGTTACAGTCAAATCTCGAGGATCAAAATACTTAACTTGTAGTTCAAGAATGAAGTTGAAGATGATTAAAGGATAGATCAACAAGGAAGGGAGCCCCGAGAACATCAGGACAGAGCAGTTAATTCATCGAAATATCTGAAGCCACCTGTAGCCTGCTTCTCACCTACAAAGACACTTTGACAGTTATTATGCTGACAGAACCTCTTTAAAATGTTAAGGAAATTATTGTAAAGGTATGGGTGGTATCAAAAACCATACTGTCCACTTTACTTGCACTAGAAGAAAAGAAAGAACTGCAACAGCTAGAAGACTTCTCCACAAAGACACTCTTTGGAGTTATTATCAGCCTGAAAATTAGGCCTCAAAGTCTTCAAGAACTAATAGAATGGGCAAGAGATTAATGTTCTATTTATGACATAGAATGGGCATTCGAATGCTTTTCTCCTATATTTTAATCAACCATTAAGACCATCTCTGTCACCTCTCCTCCCCATTAACCTATAAATCCTATTCGAACTCTCATTGTAAGGGCTGGCATTTGGTGAACTCTTTGAAGTAATACATAGACTGGTAGAAGTGAAAATAAATTGATGTATTGAAGTTTGTGGATGGCTTGGCTTGTTTATTGATGAAGGAGGCTATATCATTGGATCCATAAGCCTGGTTGTGGTGAAGTGCTCTCTAAAATTAATTGTTATTTCCTGTTTTCCATTTTGTTCCATCATTCTATACTTACAGTAGAGTAAAAATTTTAGGCTAAGAAATGTCTCCTAGAAGCACCTTAGACCTGTTTGCTCTTCACTATATTTATGTTTTCATCTGTTGAGGTATTATTGAGTAGTATTAATCGCTCTCTTGAACCCTTATGCTTGTTTATTTCTAAAATAGGTCATACAGTTGGCCTCAGAACGATTTATGGTTTTCCCTTCTTGCTTGTTGCCACTTGAAAACTGTTTCCGAAGTCTCCTTTCACAATACCATTGTCTGTAGTCTGCCAGAGAGGTCTGTTTTGATCATACCCTCTGTTCTTGCTAAGATAATTTCTTTGAAGGTCTTTATAATTGTAGTCTTATATGTTTAGGCATTCCCTCTTCTATGAATGTAGTTCTTTGTGAATTTTATATGTTTTCTAAATCCTTGTTAGTGAAATATTTAGAAGAAATAGAGCATTCCTCGCCTTCTGTATTTCATTGGAAAAGTCTGTCTTGAAATTATCATTTTCCGAAGTGTGTTTTGTGTAATTCATGGTTAGCCCTATCTATCAAATGCATATTTATGTTCAGATAATGTTTTAAGTCCCTTTTTTGAGAAGTATAGATAATTTAGGATCCTTAATTTCCCTTAGTTTTACTTTTCATTATAAGTCCTTTATTTTCATTTCATCCCACCTGAAAAACCCAACAGATCCATTAACCAAGTTATATTTTCCCTTTGGTGCCCCAAATTCATCAATAAAACCTGCTATGACTACCACTTGACTCCATTCCCCAATGGCTTATAGAATTCCCCACTCTGTCTATGCTGCCTAGATCATCTATGCCCAATCAACAAAAAAAAAAGTTGCACTTCATAACTAGCCTAAAATCAACCTCTTAAAAGCATCAAGCTATATCCTTATAAACATATTGAGAGATTCCTCTCTGAGACTAGGAGGGCTAGATCCTAGAGCTCTAAAACTTGGTTTGAGCGTTGCCTTGTCATTTGGTTTTCCAATCAGCCAAATCATAGGACCCCAACATAATGGCGATCACGGTGGGAAATTCTGAGTGAATTACATCTTATACATCCTTAAGAACTCAGAAGACCCACAACATCCTTAGATTGGTATTCAATTGCTGATGGTGGACAACAACTCATCTTGAAACATTTGAAATCATCCACTTGGCGACTCCACAACTCTCAATAGACCTAAAGACTCCACTGGGAAATCCACTCTAACATAACATCACTCATACTCAATCAAGGAAACTTTGAGGATTAAGTTTTCTTTGTAAAGACTAGTTTGCCTCTAGAGATTGTCATATCTGGCTAAATTTTCTTTTTTGTCGGTCTAAAATCAACATAGTGGCCACTCCACATCCCAACATAGAAAATACTCTGAAAAATTTGCAAAAATGCAGTCAAGTTTCATAGTAGAGTTTCGTTATGTAATATCAAGTGACCTGGAAGAATTTGAATGTGAGGACCTTCCAAAGGTTATCCTTCTCAGCTCAAAATTCAATGCTAAACCTAAGATTAAGAAAAATTTCCTAGACTTGGTGGTTGAAAGATATGAAACTGACATTGAAATGCTGAATTCACAAGAAAAATCATATCAATTCAGAGACCCTACAATGTTTTTTGAAAGTCTCCCTCCCCCACAACAAGAAGAAATTTCACTGCTTATTGATGTACAAGAAAAAGATGATGGTGCTTTCATGGACTACACTAGGGATGTAATGAACCAATCTATCGGGGATGCAGACAATCAATTAGTCATGGGAGGCCCAGAAGAAGAAAGTCCACATCAGATTTTTTTTGATCCTATATTAGAATACATGGAGGTTATGATGAACTCAAATTCACAAGCATGGATTCTTTGCAAAAGCCCAACGTAGTAGAGGCTGTCACCATCTATGGTGACCTTGATTTTAAAGACTCATATTCAAAGAATACCACGGTTATCTCTGACAAGCAGTCATATGTTCTACTCATTTTTGTTACTAATCAAATGGTTGCACTATATCTTCTTGCTCAAAGAGATGAGCAAAGACTAGTCATGGAACCATTTGATTGACTGGATGTATTGGAAAAGAGAATTTGTCAGCTAAACAAGTAAATATTTCAGAGTTATATTAGGGTAGGTAGGGATGTCAATAAAGCTCATCCTGTGAGCATTTAGTTAATTTTTTATCTTTTTCTTTGAAAGAAAAATTGAAAAAAATACAAAAACAATAAAATAAAATAAAAAAAGGGCAGATTAGATTGAAAAAATAAAGGTACTACCCCATACCAAGAAGAAAGAGAAAACCTGAAAGTGTGCAAATCTGAATGCCACTACTTGAAAGAAAACTTCTATTTAGTCATATAGCCTAATCATGACTAGATATATTTCAATTTACTACTGATAGGTTAGTGAAGAAGATTTTGCAAACTGTTTAATATTGGCTTATCAGTAGATTATATTAGGATAGAAGAAAGAATGGCTCTAACAAGCTCAAAACTTGAGTCAAATAAAAGAAAAGGCTGGTTCTAATATGCTAAAAACTTGAACTAGGAAAAGAAGAAGAGGAAAACTCGAAAAGATCAAAATATGAGTCATAAGAAGAAAGAAGGATGTTCTCAATTTTCAAATCTTAAGCCTTCCAATTTTTATTTTACTTTTTTTCAAATAAAGGTCTATGTGTAGTTTGTTTTTGATGCCATAGCCACCACAACAAATCAGACTGATTAATCATGGTTTGACTGTGTTTTCAATTTCTGTTTTAGAATATAGAGAATAAGACCTGTCAGACAGTTTAATCCTGAAAAATAGTAGTTAGGTAGAGAAGCTTAAGAGTCCAATTGTTTAATTTGGACTCTTGGAATAAATAAGGGTAGCATTAGATAGTTTATTGTTCTGTTTTCAAAAATAAAATTTCAAAGAGTTTGCCAAGTTCAAGTGCACTCAAAAGAAGAAAAAAATGCTACGATAAGTAGTTTTGGGTAGGTAGAGATGTGGTTTAAAGAAATTTCATGCTGTAGGTCATTAGAATAATTATCAACATGAAAATAAAATCAGCAAGAAAATAAAGGAATTCTGTCCAATGGATAAGGCATTGGTCTGCTAAAAGCTAGAGATTGATAAACTGACGTTTTGGACACCTAAAGGCTAAGCTGTCCTCCCCAAGTGGAGCCACTATTAGCCATATATAATTTATGTTATACCTAATGATGGCTAGAATCAGTTTGCAGCCTTCAAGAAACAATTTCAAGCTAATATGTTAGTTCTTGAAGCCTAGTTGTTCTCTCTCTCCAAATAAACCCGACTTCACTAATGTTTTCACTTAAAATCCTTCAAAGAAGCCCTGCTGATTCAAAAGGACTGTTTCAAGCCTCCATTTCTCCCTTTTCCCCTCTATGACCTTCGTTTACCCTTCATTCCCCATCAAAACCCCTTAAGACCTTATAAATCATCATTATTTTGGTCTTAAACCCTTTTTTCCCCCTATCGGAACCCTTCTTCAGGCACAAAAAACCTTCATTTTGGCCTTAAAACATTATTTTAACCATATTAGGCCTTAAGCACCTCTCGCCTAGGCCCTAGCCCTTTTTCCTCCATGCGACCCGCCGCCACGACCGAGCGTTAAGTCCATCGACAATCGCGTTTCGTAGTTTCTTGTGACCATCTTCCCCTTTCTCCTCTCCTGCCGATGACTAATTCCCTGATTTGATCCTAGCCATTAATCATCTTCCAAATCCAAAGGCCATCAGAAAATTGCCCATCGTAACTTCCCTTTTCCATCCCCTTCCCCCTATTCTTTCACTGCCGATATGCGAAGCCTGATTCAATGTGGACCGTTGATCTTCCCATATCTAACGACTATCGTGCTTTCGCTATTTCCCGAAGTTCCACTTCCATTCTTTTCACCCGCCCATGCGCGTCCCCAGAATAGATCTCCATCATTTATCTATGTGTTTATCTAACGGTCTTGGTCTCTTCGGTGCATCGCAATTATAGGATTCCCCATTCCACTCACCTTTTCTCCGTCGATGTGAAAAATCCCGAACAAACCTCAGACCATCCATTTTCCCTCATCTAACAGCCCACATTACTCTCGCATTTTCACCCCGCTATCCTTATATATCCTCCCATTTTGATCTCAGCTGTTCATTTCTCCCAGATCAATGGTCACCATTTAACTGCTACGTTTCACCACCCGATGATTATCCCGCTACGCGCCAATATAGCTGATGCCAGCACCAGTCCCACCCAACTGCGCAACTTCTCACCATCGCGCTCCCCTGCGGCCATCGATCTATTAGCCCCAGATTAGACGACTAACATTCATCTTCGCGCCTGATTTCGCAAAGCCTCCCAACACACAAATTTAATGCAAAATGGGTGGTTTTCAATGGGACATGTGTCACCTTATAGCTTGTATCGTGTTCCTCCAAGCCATTACCGGTTACCTTTTTCCCCTCGCGCGAAAACCATTCGCAGTTGTCCTCTGAAACCACCAATGTACATTTCGTGCCCAAACTAAATTCTACCCTGTTTTCTATGTCTACCATGTGTTTTCCCCTCCTTCAACGCATTTTGCCTCCATCCTCTACATAGCTCCATCACCATTCCATGAGCCTCTAAAGCAGTGTTATCTCAAACGCAGGATTTTATAATTTTTTTAATGTTTTGTTGCAGGTCTTATGGCGGTTAAACATTAAAACCATCCCACAGCCAAGGAATAGTGACAGAGGCTGAGGGTGATGATCCTAAAAGGCCATAACTAAATGCAAAAAGGGACAAATAGGTTTTATCTCCAAGTCAAGTCAATGTGTTATTAGCATTGATCATTTATTCAAAACCCTCCAGCTCAAAGAAAGTACCCGTCAACAAACAATGAAGATTAAAAATGAAGAAACATTGAAGAGTATCAGAGTTTAAGATAAAGGTTAAAGGTTACAGTCAAATCCTGAGGATCAAAAGACTTAACCTGTAGTTCAAAGAATGAAGCTTAAGATGATTAAAGGACAGATCAACAAGGCAGGGATCCTCGAGCACATTATGACAGAGCAGTTAATTCATCGAAATATCTGAAGCCACCTGTAGCCTTCTTTTCACCTACAAAGAAACTTTGACAATTATTATGCTGACAGAACCTATTGAAACTTTTAAGGAAATTATTGTAAAGGTATGGGTGGTCTCTAAACCCATACTTTCCACTTTACTTGTACCAAAATAAAAGACAGAACCGCAGCAGCCAGAAGACTTCTCCACACAGACACTCTTTGGAATTATTACCAGCCTGACAATTACGCCTCAAATTCTACAAGAAATACTAGAATGGGAAAGAGATTAATGTAATATTTATGACACAGAATGGGCATTCGAATGCTTTTCTCCTCTGTTTTAATCAACCATTAAGACCATCTCTTTCACCTCTCCTCCCCATTCACCTATAAATCCTATTCAAACTCTCATTGTAAGGGTTGGAATTTGGTGAACTCTTTGAAGTAATACATAGACTAGCAGAAGTGAAAAGAAATTGATGTATTGAAGTTTGTGGATGGCTTGGCTTGTTTATTGATGAAGGAGGTTAGATTATTGGATCCCTTAGCCTGGTTGTGGTGAAGTGCTCTCTAGCAGTAATTGTTATTTCCTATTTTCCATTTTGTTATGTTAGCCATCTATAATTTTTGTTATACCTAATGATGGATAGAATCAGTTTGTAGCCTTCAAGAAACAATTTCAAGCTAATATGTTAGTTCTTGAAGCCTGGTTGTTCTCTTTGTCCAAAGAAACCTACCTTCACTGATGTTTTAATTTCAAAATCTTCAAAGAAGCCCTGCTGATCAAAAAGACTGTTTCAAGCCTCAATTTCCACCATTACCCCTTTTTCCCAGCTATGACCTTCATTTACCCTTCATTCCCCATCAAATCCCCTTTAAACCTAATGAAATCCCTTTATTCTGGTTTAAAACCCCTTTTTTATCCTATCAGAACCTTCAAAAACCTCGAAAAACCCATTTCGGCCTTTAGAATCTGACCATTTCATATAAAAAACCTTAAGCCCCTGTGGGCTTAAGTTCTCAGCCATTTACTCCATGTTATTGGGACCCACGACCGTCAGCCTCAGTCTTTAAGCCCCTTTCGCGCTATTGCACTTCGTCTTTCCCCTTTTCCATATGCCTTCTCTATTCTTTCTCCGTGATGTTTATTTTGTCGATGGAGTCCTGACCATTGATCTCTCCCAGATCTGACAGTCATCACCCTTTCACAATATTTATTTTCTCCTGTTCAAACCCCTTGTCCCTACCATTCTCTGAAATAATCCGAGTCGTCGATCCTCCTAATTTGACGGTGGTTGCTTCATCGCATTTTCCCATTTCGCCACACCATTTATCCCTCTATGCGAAACGTCGATGTTTTCTTCGTCGTTGATCTCTTTAAATCCAACGGCCAGCGCTGTTTCATTGTTTCACCGTCCCCCACCAATTTTTTATTTATATGGAGCTTCGATATATCTGAGCCATTGATCTCCTTGATCTAATGGTCCTCGCTCCATTGGCAATCCCTATTTCTTCGTTCCCAAACCATTTTCACCACCGATGCACTTTCCAACTTTAATCTCCACCATTGACCTAATCCAGATCAGACGGTCCTCACCCCCATCAGCCATCGCACTTCAGGGATTCCCATTTCCTCGTTCCCAAACCCTTTTCTTCGATGTCCATCCTCCATCGATGAAATCTCCACCGTCGATCTCCCCTAGATCGAACGGTCCATGTTCCACCACTAATCACATTGGGTCACTTTCACCCTCCTTCCTATCGATCATCCTTTACCAAATATTTCCACCGAAAAGATCTCGACTGTTGATCCCACAGATCCGACGATCCTCGCTCTTATTCGCACCCAACTCACGAAACCTTCCCGGCATTCAATTTGAACACGAAATGGGTTGTTTTAGAGGGAAAAGTGTTAACACCTGAGCCCTATCATGTTCACCTGGGGTAAAACCACTTACTGCCCCGGCCCCGTCGAAAATCGCCTCCGGTTTTCTGCCAAATCGCCATTGCATCTCTTCACGCAAAATTCAGTTTTGAACCTTGGTTTTCGTGGTATTTCACCATGAGGCCCTTTTCCACTGCATCCACCACATCCTCACAGATCCTCCACTTCCGCCTGATCCTCTGAAGCAGTTCAAGCCCTTGCGCAGGTTTTGTTTAACAAGTTTATTGGTTTTTTCAGTTTTTATGGCGGTTTGAGCTATTCAAAGTATCCCACAGTCACTAAAGGTGGCATAGAACTCAGGGTGATTATGCTGTGGCCTATTCAATTGCAGAAAGGGAAGAAGGGTTAAATTTCGAGTGTTAGTCAATAAATCATGATATTAACTATTAAATCAAACCCTCCAGTGTAAAGAAAGTACCTGTTAGTAAACAATGAAGATTAAATTAAGAAACAGTGAAGAGTATCAGGGTTTAAGATAAAGGCTAAAGGATACAGTCAAATCCCGAGGATCCAAAGACCTAACCTGTAGTTCAAAGAATGAAGCTGAAGATGATTAAAGGACAGATCAACAAGGCAGGGAGCCCCGAGCACCTCAGGACAGAACAGCTAATTCAACAAAAATATTTGAAGCCACCTATAGCCTAATTTTCACCTACAAAGACACTTTGACAATTATCACACTGACAGAACAGTTATTTTAAGACATGGGAAAGCCTTAAAACCCACTCTTTTCACCTAGGTCATCCTCAGGAAGTAAATATAGATTTATTAAATAGAGAAGTAGTGCAACTCATTCCTACCTTAGGCCTTGCTTAGTTTTCAAGGCTAAGAATGCATTTACTCTGTAATTAATAACATTTTGAACCCTAAAAGGAGTTCCACCTCCACATTCTTCTATAAATACTCTATTAGGAGCTCTTTGTTAGGGTTTGGTTGCTGGCATTTGAACTCTTTGAAGTTCTACATAGTCTGGCTGAAGATTAAGAAGAAATTGAAGTATTGGAAGATTGATGATTCTTTGACATGTTTTGTTAATGAGAAGGTTCTATCATTGGATCCCTGAGCATGGCTGTTGGTGATGTATTCTAATATGTTAATGTTTTTGTTGAGCCTCAAAATTGTGCTTTCCTTCACCTCATTTTACCTCATTTTCCCTTGTCCATTGCCATCTTAGACTCAATTGATCAATGAATATAGTTAAAATTACTTCTAGAATGATTTACATGACTGACTTGCTAAATTTTGTGATTTTTTCCATTGTAAAGCATTTTGACCGGAACTAGCTGCAGAATGCAGACATTCCGTAGCTAACCGGCGATTCTGCAGCTGCCTTCACGTTTGAGTATGTTCCAAGTGGCCTCTTGAGAAAAACCGCATATGGGCATGATCCACGTCATGTCTACATGGTTCGTTGCTCATCATGGAGGAAGAAACGAATTCTGGGTACGGTTATGGAACGTGGGAACACATTTAGGAAGGAAGACTTCTATTAGGACTGTCTCAGTCCAGATGTCTTTTTCCTCTTCACGCAGCCATTTCAAGAGTCCTAACGTGATTCCGATAAGGAAAGACAGTGTTCCTGAATTATTGCAAGTTTTGTTATGTGCATTTGCTTTATAAACACTTGGGAAACCGAGAGCTATGTTAGAGAGATTTTATGTTAGATTTGATGCTAGATTTTGTTTAGACTCTGTGCTACATTTCTGAAGACGCAGAGTGTTATGTTCAAACTATTTCATCTTTAATGGAGCAGACCGTGTTGTTTTGAAAGCGTGATTTAATTTGGAGCTAAATTCCGTCAGGTGGTAGAGGGCCCCTGCCTCTTGCACGGATTTATTTTGCGTAAATTAGATAAGTCTTCTAGCTGCCTTTACATTTTGCATTTGAATTAATAGTTGTCTTAATTAGCTACTATAGTCATACTCGTTCTAACTCTTCCACAAGAAGACACTTTTCCAAAAGACTATAATGATGAATGGGAAAATGACTATAGTATTGTAGGATTAGAAGTTGAATTCATAGTTGTTTTTAACTAGCTATTGTAGTTATATTCATTCTAACTCTTCCACAAGAAGACACTCTTCCAAAAGATTATAATGATGGATGATGAATAGCTATAGTACTGTAGGATTTAGTTGTAGTTTTTGATGTTCACTATCACAGTTACACTTGTTCTAATCACTCTTCCACAAGAAGAAACTTTTCCAAGAAATTCTTAAGAAGTTCAAGACATGACCGTGATAATGAATGACTTAGTTGTGTGTTTTTACTAAGTATCATCTCTGTTCTTGCTCTTAAACGCTTGCCCAAGACATCATAATGACGAGTAGGATATGGATATGATATCTTAGTTTTTCATTTGCTTTCAGTCCTTTCTATTTGCATTTGCATCCAATTACACAGTCATAATTGTTCTAACTCTTCCAAAAGAAGGAACTCTTCCAAAATATCAATAATGGTGGACAAAAAGATTGTGTAACTTCATAGAATAATGCATGATAGCATAGTTAGGATACTCCAGAGTTTAATTGCACTTAAATCATGTTTAGTTACTTTGTTCTGAGTTTGATGATGACTTGTAAGTTCAGCACTGTTCTAGATTAGTGGCATCTTAAGTTCATTCTTAGATTAACTCATTGCACTTGCATTTCACATTCAGGTTGTCATCCACTGCACAATAGATTACTTCAGTTGTTAATATTAACAAGACAGCCTTCATTATTCACAAACATCTTCTTGTTCTAAAATCTACAAATGATCCATAACCATATGAACAGAAGACCACATCACTATAAGGCCTGAAGTATCTCTGAAATTTCCTTATCATTTCATAAACAGAGTCCTCCCTCAAAAGCCTACTTTGAAAAGAAATCAATAACTTTTGAGTAAAGGTTTTGTGACATTCAATTGAATTGCAGAATAGAGATAGGAATTGGTTTTTGCATAGAAGATCTTAGGATGGTATCAATGTTTTTCCTCCAATCTATTTCAAATCTCTAAATAAGGACAAAATGTTGCATCATTGTAAGATTAGTTGTTTAACTGTTTAGTTAGAGGATTTGCATACTTAGTGATCATTTCTCAAGATTAGTTTGTGTTTTGAATCATTTGCTTAAAAGTCATTATCAAGCCTTGCTTTTACTTTGTCATAGCTTAGATTTGATTCTTTCTTCAGTGTTTCCGATTGCATTTGTCAGTTGTTATCCATCAATTAGGCTTAACTCTGTTTTTAATCACCAGCTCCTTTCCATTAGCTTTCTAGGCATTTTTCCTTGTAAACATAAAACCAAAAAAAGACCAAAAACATCATAAATCATCACAGAAAGACCAAAAACATCACAAAACACTACACACAACGCATTAGGAAACAAGCACCTAGGTACATACAGTACACTTCACTTCAGCAGTTTACAAATCCTGGTTGACAATTAAATGAGCTCAGTTTAGGAGACTAGATTGAGACCAAACATTTTGGCGCCGTTGCCGGGGAAGTGAAAACTAGGTAACCTTTGTTTCTTAGCATCCAAAAAATTTTTTATGCGTAGGGAGAGAGATTCAAGGGGAAGATTTATAAGCAGCAGAGGCAGAAGTTTGATTTCTAGAACACCACTTGTTTCATCTAGATCCAGAGCTAGTACACCTTCAACTCAAACCCATCTTCCATCCTCTCCTGATCCTGGATTTCTAGAAGATCTAAGGTCACCTATTCCATTAGAGAAACCTTCCACTTCATCCACTGAACCTGCCATAGAAAAAGATCTAAAGACTCCTGTTAAGGACACAAATCTTTCTATTTCTACAGGAGATTCAACCATGGCAGAAGAAGGAGGAGGAGGAGTTTTTAATGGAGAAAACACACTATTTGGAGGTGGAGGTAGAGGTAGAGGTAGAGGAGAAGGAGGTAGAGGAGAAGGAGGTAGAGGTGCAGATGGAGGAAGAGATAGAAGAGAAATAGGAAGCTCTTTTGGGTTCCCTATACTTGATGAAGAAACCAATACAACCATGAAAAATATTTCACCCTCTGTCCTTCCGAACTTCTATGGGCTTAAAACTGAGGATCCTGAAACTTTCTTATTCGAATTTGAAGTGCTGTGTAGAACTTATGACTACCTACAAGATGCTCAAAAACTGAAATTATTTCCTTCAACTTTGAAAGGAGAAGCATTGAAGTGGTTTATGAGTCTAATCAGTAGTTCTATTAGAACATGGGAAGACATGAAACAAGAATTTCTAGAGAGATATTTGGATTATTGTATGCCGGTTAATCATAAGGAATAAGTGTTCAAGATGTTACAAAAAGAAGATGAAAACTTAGAAGATTTGTTGGAAAGATTTAAATACAACATCAAAAGGGAAAAAATGGAAAATCTAGATCAAGACACCTTAAAAGCTCTTTTGTTGAAAACAATTAGGGATGAATGGTTGGATATTCTTAACATGATGGGAAAAGGGGATATATCACAACTTACATTACCTGAAATATCGGAGTTATGTATTAACCTTTCAAGAGGGAAATCTAAAACTGTCAAAGGTCCAAGAGATCCCGCTCTTGCAAGGGCAAGTAAATCTGCTTCCGGGACAGTAAGTAGATCAGAAATAGGACACATACTTGATGATTTTAAGTCTGACATCTTGGGGAGTCTTAGTGAACAAATAGACACCCTTAAGATACAAAACAAGCAGAAGGCTGAATCTGATGCTTTGGCAATCTTTTGTCCCAAATGTAGAAAGAAACATGCCCTAAGAGAGTGTCCTTTGGATGTAAAAGTTATAGAAACTTGTGTCATTTGTTCTGAGAAACATGAGACCAAGAATTTTCCTTCTCTTCCTGGTCTCAAGGTTGTTTTTCAGGAAGAAACTCCTACAGATTCCACAGAGTCTCTTAATTTTGTATCTAGAAGACCTTGGCAGGGACCTCAGACACAAGGATTCCATGATCAAATGTATAATCAACCTCCACCTTGGAATTCTTGGCAGCAACCTTGGCCCCGATTTCAAAATCAATCTCAATCTTGGGCACAAGGAACACAAAGTCCCTATGGAAGATACTCTCCATATTATCAGTATCCACCATCCTATCCACCATATCCACATTTTTATCCTCAAAATCCTCAACAAAATTTCCCTCAAAATCTTCAACAAAATTTTCAACAAAATCCTCAACAACATCATTCGAACCAACCACATCAAAATCAACCACTTCCATTACCATTCCCTCAAAAATCCAATCAATTGCCAGCTCAACCCATACCAAACCCCAATAATAAGAACCCTCAGAATACATACATGATAGAAGGCCAACAGTTTCCAACTTATTTAATCACTCCTCTAGACCTTAGTGATGTTCAACTTAGGTCTGGCAGGATACTTGAAAAGAGGAAACCTTCTATGATAATACAAGAACAAGATAATTCTGAGGAAGACTCCCTACGGGTGAATAAAAGTCTTGAGGAAGACACATCCTTTCAAGACCCACACATTGAAAAACTAAAACAAAAAGATCCAATAAATCCAACTCCTGTATTAGAGCAACCATCCACATCTACTTCTATACCTCCCTTTCTGGAAAGATTACAAATTGATAGAGGTGTAGAGAAACGGATCATGGTGCCTAATTATGATTTCTTAGATGAATTGAGAAATGTTTGCATTAAAATTCCATTATTGCAAGCCATCAAGGAAATCCCAATTTTAGCCAAAACAATAAAGGAGTTGAGTATGAAAACAACAAGAAAAAGAATAAGAGAAACCAAGAAAATTCAACTGGTTGGACAAATAGCGGACATTATGATGGGCAAGATTGCTATTCCAAAGTATCTTGACCCAGGAAATCCAGTTGTCAAAATTCACATCAATGGAATTGAAATTCAAAACACACTCATTGACTTAGGAGCAGCAATAAATATCATGAGTAGACGAATCATGGACAAACTGAAACTTCCTAATCTTCTCTTTACACCCACACTATTACAATTAGCAGATAGATCTGTGATCAGACCAGATGGGGTAATAGAAGACATTCAAGTGTCCCTAGACTCTTGGGAGTACCCTGTGGATTTCATGATCCTGACACCCAAGAATAATCTAGGAGGCCATCCTGTTATACTAGGAAGACCTTGGTTGGCTACAGCTGATGCTTTTATTAGTTGTAGGTCCGGTGATATGTATATTTATGATGGTAGTTCAACTAAGAAATTCACTTTATATCCTCCAGCTAGGACAATTACAGATTTAGATGACACTTAATGGATAGAGGATGAAGAATATTTACAACCACTCTTCACAATTTCAGAAATTAGTGAAGATAATCAAATTCTGAATACTCTAGAAAACTTTGAATCCTCTCCAGAACATAAACATGAATCATTTCAAGAGGGATCCAATATTGATTTCTTGTCATCTAGGCAGATGTCTCTTCATTCTATGGACAAATTTGGCAGCTCTACAAGTGAAATTTTTCCAGGCAAAACCTTGAACATAAACAAAAACCTAGAAAAATCTCAACACGAAGAGTTAGTCAAAGTATTACAGAGACATTCTTCTGCATATGCATGGGAATACACTGACATGAAAGGGATAAGTCCCAAGACTTGTACTCATCACATCTATATAGAGGCAAATTGCAAACCAATCAGACAGGCTCGAAGACGGATGAATCCAAATCTTAGGGAAATTGTCAAGGAAGAATTACAAAAATTGTTAAATGCTAATTTCATCTATCCTATTTCAGACAGTCAGAGGGTTTCTCCTTTGGTAATTGTGCCAAAGAAAAATGGAAAATGGAGGGTGTGTGTTGACTACCGAGAACTGAATAAAGCTACTCTTAAAGACCATTTTCCCTTACCTTTCATAGATCAAGTATTAGATACATTAGCTGGCAAAAAGTACTTTTCATTCCTAGATGGGTTTAGTGGTTACAATCAAATCCAAGTAGCACTTGAAGACCAAGATAAAACCACATTTACCTATCCTTGGGGTACCTATGCTTACCAAGTATTGCCATTTGGATTATGCAATGCACCTGCAACATTCCAAAGGGCAGTATTAGGAATTTTTTCGGATCTAATACATGACTGTGTAGAGGTGTACATGGATGATTTCACGGTTTATGGGGACACATTTGAAGAGGCTTTAGAAAACTTGGAAAAAGTCTTAAAAAGATGTCAAGAAGCAAACCTTTCACTTAGTCATGAAAAATGTTTTATGATGTTTACCGAAGGTATTGTTTTAGGACACCACATTTCAGGGGATGGGATTAGAGTTGATGAGGCAAAAGTTGAAGTCATTTCTAACCTATCCATTCCAAGTTGTCAAAGAGATGTTAGAAGTTTTCTAGGATTTACAGGGTATTATCGGAGATTTATAGAAAACTTCACGAAAATAGCATCTCCACTCTTCAAATTACTCACCAAAGATTGTGAATTCAAGTGGACTTCTGATTGCCAGTTAGCTTTTGAAACCCTGAAAACCAAAATTTCTGAAGCACCTATATTAAGGGGACCTAATTGGAAGTTACCTTTTCATATCTCGACAGATGCTTCCGATACAACTCTAGGAGCAGTATTGGGACAGAAAGATTTGATTCCCTATGCCATCTATTATATCAGTAAAAATTTGACTCCTGCAGAGTTAAACTATACTGTAACTGAAAAAGAGTTTTTAGCTGTTGTTCATGCCATAAACAAGTTTAGACACTATATAACGGGCTATGAAACTTTTGTTCACACTGATCATTCTGCCATTAGATACTTAATGAACAAATCAATCACTAATGGCAGAGTTATAAGATGGTTGTTATTATTGCAAGAATTCAACATTACTATTCTAGATAGGCCTGGAAAACAAAACAATGTGGCTGATTTCCTGTCTAGAATTCAAAATATCAAAGATGACACTCCGGTTGAAGATCAATTTCCTGATGAATATCTTTTTGCAATCTCTACTCAAACTCCATGGTTTGCTGATATTGCTAATTATTTAGTTTCAGGAAAATTTCCTTCGATTATGAATGCAAGGGATAAAAGAAAAATCATTAATGATAGTGCAAAATATTCATGGGTTTCTAATGAGTTGTACAAGACAGGTCCAGATTTGATCATTAGAAGGTGTTTTCGTGAAGATGAGATGCCTGAGATTCTCAAGGCATGTCATGATGAACCTTGTGGCGGACACTTTGCAGATAAGAGGACAGCCTATAAGATCCTTAATTTAGGATATTATTGGCCATCCTTGTTTAAAGATGCTAAAGAGTATGTCAAAAGGTGTGACAGTTGCCAAAGGGTAGGGAAACCTTCTCCTTCGGGTGAGATGCCATTACAACCTCAGGTACATATTGAACCTTTTGAAAAATGGGCTTTGGATTTTGTAGGACCTATTAGTCCTCCATCAAGACAAAAGAAATACATATTAGTTTGCACTGATTATGTTACTAAATGGGTAGAAGCTAAACCATTACTTGTTTCTAATGAATCATCTATAGTTAATTTTCTTTTTGAGGATATTTTTACTCGTTTTGGTGTCCCAAGGGAAATTGTTACAGATCAAGGAGCTCAATTTACATCAAGGCTAGTGGAGAAAATGATGGAGAAGTACAAAATCAGACATAGAAAAACAACTCCTTATCATCCACAAGCAAATGGTCAAGTGGAATCCACTAATAAGGTCATTGAAGGAATCCTAACAAAGACTGTTCATCTACATAGAAGAGATTGGGTAGATAGGCTTCATGAAGCCTTGTGGGCCTATAGAACTACATGGAGAAACACAACAGGCCATACTCCTTATGAGCTTGTTTATGGAAAGCAAGTTTTGTTTCCCATAGAGTTCCAAATTCAAACTTTCAAGATGGCAGTTCAGCTAGGACTTGATCTAACGGAGGCACAAAAGCATAGACTGGAGCAAATTAATGAATTGGATGAGATCAGACAAGATGCAGTTCAGAAAACAAGTCTAGTCCAACAACAAAGGGCTAGATGGCATGACAAGTACATCGAGGAGAAGAAATTCAAAGAGGGTGATTGGGCTCTCTTGTTTGATTCAAAATTCAAGGATTTTCAAGGGAAATTTCAGACACATTGGCTTGGGCCATATGAAATTGTTCGAATTTTTGATAATGGGGCGGTAAAAATCAGAACTATAGATGAAGAAGAGGTCACTTTTCTTGTGAATGGTCATAGACTGAAGCTATACCACAAGCCACTCTCAAGAGAAGAGTTTGTCAAGAAGTTCCAAGAAAGCAATGATGTGAAGTTAATGAAGAAGAGTCTCTCTTCTTCATCAACTTGATTAAATTTTCTGAAGCATCTCTTTTTGAAAAAAAAAGAGAAGAAGGTATAAACATGAAAACCAATCACTGATTGGCATGTTTATACAGAAAAGATAGGGTGAAAATCAGAGTCTCTCTGACACTCTAACTTTTCCCATTTATGTTTTTACAAGCAGCTGTTATAAAAATCATAAGTTCAGACCCATAGTGCTTATGATCCATTTCATTTCATTTCACTCCATTCATTTATCCATCCATACTCCATCTCATCCATCATTCACATTTTACTCCATTCCACATTTCATTCATCACATTCCATCCTCCATCCATTTCATTTTCATGTCAAAATACAAAATTTTGATGTCTTGCTGTAAGTGAATAAAACATGTCATGAATTGCAGTACAGTTCTTATGTTCTTTCACTCCATTTCATGAACTGAATCCATTCCATTTCATCATCCACCTCATACATATCATAATCCATCATCCATCTTCATTCATAACATATAACATTTCACCCATATTCCAAAAACACTCCATTTTCATGATTAAAGTGCTCTACAGGAACATTCTGCAGCCCAGTAGACATTCTGCAGCTGATCAGCCTTTCTGCAGCCAGACAGTCTTTCTGCAGCCACAAACCCTGAAGGCATCAATCAGCAGACATTAGAACTTCAATAAAGTGACCCAGTGTATCCATGAATCAAAAGCATCAAGAAGATTATGAAGACTCTTCCAAAGATGAGCAGAGAAGACAAGGACTACAAAAAAATCAAATGAAGGGCAGAGGTAACAAGTTTAAATTATAATGGCATTTCATAAAAGTTTAGCATATTTTTAGTTATGGATTGTTCGAAAAGGTTGTTTTAATTATTTTTATTGATCAATACCAATAAACCCTCCACAGACTTTGGATTAAAATTTCTCATTTCAAATTTCATATCCGATATCATTTAAGCGGTTAACAATGGCCGAGGTATTTGAATTCTCCACGTCTCTTAACTAAATCATTCAATGATGATTCCCTCTGCTGTCGTAAAATCCTCCACCGTCTCTTCTATCATTAATACATTCCCTCCACCTCACTCCACTACTTCATTCCGTGACCACTGCCATCACTCCATTCTGTAGTCGGCATTTCATTCCGTAGACAGAGATATTTTTAACACCGAGAGCAGAGCTAAAGGATATCAGTTTGAATAGCATTGAGCATTGTAAACGCAGAGCAAAGCAGAAGGGTAAATTTGGAGGCATAACAGCGTGAGGACTTGAAGCCACTTGATTCCGTGGGCAGACAAAATATCACTGTGGGCAGAGTTTGAGCATAAACACAGAAGTGTAGCAGTGTGGAGTTTGAAGTCTTTTGTCACCAAGAGACAGAGGTGTTGCAGTGTTGAAATAAAAACCATCTGCTACCAAGAGCCAGAGGTATTGCAGTGAAGAAGTTGAAGTCAGTTGTCACTACCAAACAGAGACATATCAGTTTAAAGTTCAATTGTCAACAGAGGCATATTAGCCCGAAGTTTTGAAGCTGTTGCCACTATTAATCAGAGGTATGTCATTCCAAGTTTGAAGCCATTTCCATTCAGAACTTAAAGCCATTTCAATCCGAAAGTGAAAGTCATTGTTTTTGTGGGTAGAAGAGTGTTAATTTGAACATTGAAGAAGCAATCATGGGTTTCATTGTAAGGACTGAACCAGTGGGTTCAAAATATTTAGAAGGCTACCCACAATGCAAAGAAATGTTACAACAAATAGGATGGCTTCAATTTTTGAAGAAATTTAATGGCTTCCACAAGGAAGTCACTAAAACATTTGCAAGATCATTTCAAGGAACCGAAGTTGAAGTAGAAGATGTCAAATTTATTGTCACTGAAGTTTTCATTGCAGAGGCTACAGGATTGCTCAGAACTGGAGAGAGATGGTTCAAAAATAGAGAATTCCACAATGACTCCTAGAAACAAATTTTAAAATCACCAGGTATGGATGTTAGTGTATTTAAGAAAGGAATTCCTAGTTCTGCATTGAAAAAAAAATGGAGAAACATACTACTTCTTCTGCAAAAATTTATTACATGTGAGGGTAGATATGGAACATTTTATGTCTACCACATTAGACTAATGATGCATTTTCTGGGGGAAGACTTAAACCTACCATATTTCTTGCTTCAAAGACTGAAGAAGATGGCTTCCTGTGTTCAGAGAAGGGTCCAATTTTTAAAGACAACCCTATATCATCATGGTTTGGTCAAAATTTTGATTGAACATCATCTAACTAAAACAAATGATACATGGGACGATTTCTTAATAAGAAATCATTTTGAAGAAGTAAAAGAACCATCACCTGAACCACAACCTAAAAAAAGAAGTAGGAAATGGAGGACCTCAAAAGTTGAAATTGACAAACCAGTCCAAGAGAGCAGTGAGGAAATCATTTTAGAGAAGCTGACCCAAATCAAGAGACAGCTTAAGGAAGAAAAGGTAATCAAGAAATCTGCCATGGAGAAAGGAGAGGGATCTTCTCAGCCTAGAAGAAGCCACAGACTAAAAGGGAAACTGAAGAAAACATTAATCAAACAAACAGGGGTAATCAATATAGAAGATGAAGAAACATCCATTGAAGAGGATGTTGAAGAGGATTTTTATGAAGGAACCCCTGAAATTGACCCTGCTCAACAGGAAATTTATGACTATGTGGAAACTTTAGAGAGGAGAGCTTCAGAAAGCAGAGAGAGAACCCCCAGTCCTCCACTATCTGAAATAGATATATTAAGGAGGGATAGGTATGAGTTGGAATTACTGAATAGACACATCAAAAATGAGAATGAAATTCTCAAGGATCAAATCAAGCTCAAAACTGACATGAACTCAACCTTATCCCTGCATATAGACAAAGTGGAGAAGACCAATGAGAAGTTGAAGACAAGGAACAAAAAGCTAATCAGGGCACTCACCAACCTAAGGTTCAAACTTGTTATCAGAAAACCCAGAAGATCTCTAGCTTCCAGACAAAGGAGAAGGAGAGGATTAGATGTCCTTGCATAAGCCTCTGAGTTCATAGGATAATTTGCATGAGGACATGCAAAGAGACAACAGTGGGGGTATGTTGAGCCTCAAAATTGTGCTTTCCTTCACCTCATTTTACCTCATTTTCCCTTGTCCATTGCCATCTTAGACTCAATTGATCAATGAATATAGTTAAAATTACTTCTAGAATGATTTACATGACTGACTTGCTAAATTTTGTGATTTTTGCGATTGTAAAGCATTTTGACCGGAACTAGCTGCAGAATGCAGACATTCCGTAGCTAACCGGTGATTCTGCAGCTGCCTTCATGTTTGAGTATGTTCCAGGTGGCCTCTTGAGAAAAACCGCATATGGGCATGATCCACGTCATGTCTACATGGTTCGTTTCTCATCATGGAGGAAGAAACGAATTCTGGGTACGGTTATGGAACGTGGGAACACATTTAGGAAGGAAGACTTCTATTAGGACTGTTTCAGTCCAGATGTCTTTTTCCTCTTCACGCAGCCATTTCAAGAGTCCTAACGTGATTCCGATAAGGAAAGACAGTGTTCCTGAATTATTGCAAGTTTTGTTATGTGCATTTTCTTTATAAACACTTGGGAAACCGAGAGCTATGTTAGATTTGATGTTAGATTTTATGCTAGATTCTGTTTAGACTCTGTGCTACATTTATGAAGACGCAGAGTGTTATGTTCAAACTATTTCATCTTTAATGGAGCAGACCGTGTTGTTTTGAAAGCGTGATTTAATTTGGAGTTGAATTCCGTCAGGTGGTAGAGGGCCCCTGCCTCTTGCACGGATTTATTTTGCGTAAATTAGATAAGTCTTCTAGCTGCCTTTACGTTTTTGCATTTGAATTAATAGTTGTTCTAATTAGCTACTGTAGTCGTACTCATTCTAACTCTTCCACAAGAAGACACTCTTCCAAAAGACTATAATGATGAATGGGAAAATGACTATAGTATTGTAGGATTAGAAGTTGAATTCATAGTTGTTTTTAACTAGCTACTGTAGTTATATTCATTCTAACTCTTCCACAAGAAGACACTCTTCCAAAAGATGATAATGATGGATGATGAATAACTATAGTACTGTAGGATTTAGTTGTAGTTTTTTCTATTCACTATCACAGTTACACTTGTTCTAATCACTCTTCCACAAGAAGAAAGTTTTCCAAGAAATTCTTAAGAAGTTCAAGACATGACCGTGATAATGAATGACTTAGTTGTGTGTTTGTACTAAGTATCATCTCTGTTCTTGCTCTTAAACGCTTGCCCAAGACATCATAATGACGAGTAGGATATGGATATGATATCTTAGTTTTCATTTGCTTTCGGTCCTTTATTTATTTGCATTTGCATCCAATTACACAGTCAGAATTGTTCTAACTCTTCCAAAAGAAGGAACTCTTCCAAAATATCAATAATGATGGACAAAAAGATTGTGTAATTGCATAGAATAATGCATGGTAGCTTAGTTAGAATGCTCCGGAGTTTAATTGCACTTAACTCATGTTCAGTTACCTTTTTTTGAGTTTGATGATGACTTGTAGTTCAACATTGTTTTAGATTAGTGGCATCTTAAGTTCATTTTTATATTAACTCATTGCACTTGCACTTCATATTCAAATTGTCATCCATTGCACAATAGATTACTTCAGTTGTTAGGATTAACAAGACAGCCTTCATTATTCACAAACATCTTCTTGTTCTAAAATCTACAAATGATCCATAACCATATGAACGAGGAAGACCACATCACTATAAGGCACAGTATCTGCATGAATTTCCTTATCATTTCATAAACGAGTCCTCCCTCAAAAGCCTACTTTGAAAAGAAATCAATAACTTTTGGGTAAAGGTTTTGTGACATTGAATTGAATTGCATAATAGAGATAGGAATTGGTTTTGCAGAAGATCTTAGGATGGTATAAATGTTTTTCCTCCAATCTATTTCAAATCTCTAAATAAGGACAAAATGTTGCATCATTGTAAGATTAGTTGTTTAACTGTTTAGTTAGAGGATTTGCATACTTAATGATCATTTCTCAAGATTATTTTGTGTTTTGAATCATTTGCTTAAAAGTCATTATCAAGCTTTGCTTTTACTTTGTCATAGCTTAGATTTGATTCTGTCTTCAGTGTTTCCAATTGCATTTGTCAGTTGTTATCCATCAATTAGGCTTAACTCTGTTTTTAATCACCAGCTCCTTTTCCATTAGCTTTCTAGGCATTTTTCCTTGTAAACATAAAACCAACAAAAGACTAAAAACATCATAAATCATCACAAAAGACCAAAAACATCACAAAACACTACACACAACGCATTAGGAAACAAGCACCTAGGTACATACAATACACTTCACTTCAGCAGTTTACAAATCCTGGTTGACAATTAAATGAGCTCAGTTTAGGAGACTAGATTGAGACAAAACAGTTTTTTCCTGTTTTCCATTCCGTTTCATCATTTCATGCTTGCAGTAGAGTAAAAATCTTAGGCTAAGAAATGTCTCCTAGAAGCACCTTAGACCTATTTACTCTTCACTGCCTTTATGTGTTCATTTGCTAAAGGTTTTATTTAGTAGTTTGACTGCTTTTCAACCCTTAAGCTTGTTTATTTCAGAAATAATTCAAACATTTGGTCTCAAGAATGATTTATGGTTTTCCCCGCTTACTTGCTGCCACTTGAAAATTGTTTTTGAAGTCTCCCTTTAAAGTACCATTGTTTACAGTCGGCCAAAGTGGTTTGTTTTGATCATACACTTTGTTCTTGCTGAGATAATTGGTTTGAAGGTCTTTATAATTGTAATCAGAGATGTTTAGGCATTCCCTCTTCAATGATACAATTATTTGTGAATCTTTTATGTTTTCTAAATTCCTTGAAGGTGAAATCTTTGGATGAAATAGAGCGTTCCTCGACCCCTAGATTTCATTTGAAAAGGTTGTCTTGAAATGGTTATTTCCTGAAGTGTAGTTTCTAGAATTTATGGTTAGCGCTGTCTATGGAATGCCTCTTCATGTTTAAATGATGTTTTAAGCCCCTTTGTTGAGAATTACATATAATTAAAGATTCTTAATTGCCCTTTGTTCTACTTCTCCTTCTAAATCCTTAATGTCCATTCCATTTCATCCACCAAACCCAAGATCCACTGGCCAAGTTATATTTTCCCTTTAATATCCCATATCCATTGATTGAGCTTGTTATGACTTCTTCTTGACTCCTTTTCCCAATGGCTCTGATATTTCCCCTTTCTATCTATGTTTCCTATATCATTCATGTCCAACCAAACAAACCCAAACAAACAAACTTGCACTTAATAACTAGCCTAAAATCAACCCTTAAGAGAATCAAGCTATATCCTTACAAAAATATTGAGAGATACCTCTATGAGACTAGGAGGGCTAGATCCTAGATCTCTAAAGCTTGGTTTGAATGTTGCCTTGTCATTTGGTTTTCCAATTATCCAAGTCACAGGACTCCAACATAATGGCGATCACAGTGGAACACCTGAGTACATATTAGCCTGACAAGCTATTATAGACTCATTTGTCCTTCAATAACCATAGGAACTTAGAAAACCCCAAAAACATTTCAGATTGGTTTCATAATAAACTTGTGGTGGACCATAAAACATTTTACGTTTAGAAAAGCTAAAAAAATTTCCACCCGGCGACTCCACTGGCCTCCAGTAGGCTTATTACCTTACCAGTCCTTGTAAACTCCCCTGGCCTCTAGTAGGCTTATTACCTTACCAGTCCTTGTAAACTCCCCTGGGAATGCATTGAGAAATCCCAATCATGCTGATGGTGGACAGCAAAGTTCAAAATATTTCACCTGGCGACTCCACAATCCCAAAAGACCAAATGATTCCATTGGAAGAAGACTCTAAACTGGTTGAAAAGATGCAGTGACATCCTTTTTGTTTTACAAACATGGATCCAAGTATAGATAGAGAAGCAAAATTAAACGCATTATTGGACCTAATTGGAAAAATAGTGTACATACTTGATAAAAAACTGGATAGGTATGGGGTTGATATAGATGTTGATTATCCATAACAACCTAAGCTTTTCCTTGATCAAACACAAACTCAACCACTACAAGACATATACAAAAAGCAGAATATGTATGATGAGAAAGATTAAAAAGAGAACAATGAAGAAGACTATCAAGAAGGTACTAGTTACCTACCTACACCTTGTGATTCGGTGATCAGAGAACATTACAAACAAGCTTCAAATACTGAAAGTGAGCAACACTTTGAGGAAACAATAAGCCACTTAGAAAACACAAAATCTGAAATAGAAGAAAAATCAACGCATATAGGGACTCTCCCTCTATGTTATAACTCATTTCATATTTTAAGAGAACTATGGAATCCTGACAATCTATTAGAAACAACTCATGAATCTCTTGTTCAAATTGACTATTACAGAGATCAAGGAGAGTTGTTTGAGAATGAAAAATATTAGGAAATAGAATCAAATCCTCAAATTTTCCCTGCAAGCACAAGTAATGATTCACTAGGAGAGGCTCAAGAAGACATCTAGCCTGTAATATCCCAAATGATGGATTTTCTGCTCCATCAGGAATATCTTAAGATATTCCATTTTTCCTTCTTCAGTGAGACATTGCAAGTCCATTTCAGAGATTGAGTATTGGGCCATTTACAAGATATGTCTCCTTCAAATAAGGGATATATCCTAAGGTTAGCTGGCCCTTCACAGACTCTGCCGATGGATATGCAATATTCCACCTTGGGAATTTCTGCCACCAGGTCCTTGAGGACGTTGTATAAGGAAGTTGTTGCATAAATAAGGCTAACCAACACTGGGATTCCCTAGAAAACATATAATATAACTTCCCTATATAAAATGAGCTTAAATAAATGCATCTAGATGGGTTATTCAGATCTCCCCAAACTAGGCCTCTAAAACAATGCTCAAAGAGTGAGCTACAACAATACATGAACATGAACATTAAATCTGAAATCTGAAATACATCATAAGAGGGGAAATGGTGCAGCCAAAATTATATTATGATTTCATCATGAATATACAGGAAATAATTGAGGGGACAAGCCTCTCAAATCTCTAGAACCAACTCCAATGAATATACAATGTAATGCAGGAGTAGCTGCAACTACACAGAATGCCGAGAAACCATAATTGTGCAGTCTCTATGAGAGATGCAACTTATTAATACATAAAAAATGATAATGTGGCTGAAATATACAAGAAAAAAATCCCAAGAGAGGAAAATGGCCTCAATATGGGATTTCTAGCCAATCTCTGGGAGACCGCTAGAAATGTCGGATAAAATACAAGAGTGACAAACAAATTGTCACTGCAACTGAAACCAAATGAATATGAGGCTGTGGCTTATCTGAAATGATTATGCCCTCCTCTGATAATTCCCTCAAGGGAAAAGGGGCTGATCCCCTTTTACTCAAGAGAACTCCTCCCGATGAGCACAAAAATCTCCCTCAACACTGCCCTCATGGAATAATGCAGTTTCTCCAAATGGCTCCGCAGTGGGAGATGGTGAATGAGTGGCCTAATGCCACATATCTGAAATATGGTCCAAGATCCCTCTCTACAACTCTTACCATGAAGAAATCACTCCTCTACTAAAAAGCAAGTAGGGAAAGACTCAATGAGTTCCTCTGCTGCTGCCCCAGCAACACAACACCATTCTGCTATAGAAATAACGTTGCAACTGAAGGAGTGAGCTTGGCCAAATGCTAGAATGAGGAAACGTAGGTTAAAACCTCTCCTCCCATGAGGAAGAGGTGGGAGATCCCCGCCCAGGAACACTCCTAGTGCTCAAGAGCACTGCAATCCTACTAAACAACCCGAATGTGCAAGTCCTTGGCCTCACCAAGAAATTTTTGAATCAAAGCATAAACCAATTGAGTTGCTCCTTCTTTCTTATAAATAAAATGAACTCTCTTTCACCATAGGTCCCACAACTAGGGTTTCCATTCACTTTTGAATGCTTTCCCTCCAAAAACTGCATTTTCTTCTCAAGCAAGCCACCCCTCTAAGGTAGCGCTGTTGACTTGGTAAAATATGGCCAACTCAAGGTGATCCTCATCATGTTCACACCCTTAGGTGTTTATTTCAGCTTCTTATTTATCCTCCTTCCTCATAAGGAGTGTTATTTCTCTATTACCAAGGGGTTAAGGGGTCTCCTTACCCATTTTATTAAGTGAAAATAAAATATGCCACTACAATGATCCATTTTAGCTTGAGGCTAAAATTGGGAACATTACAGTCCTCCCCTCCCACATGTTGCTAGTCCTTAAGAAACTCCATAGAGAGAACAAAATTTTTTCCCCCTTCTTCTCTTATGGCCTCCTCATCAACAATCTCCACCACTGCTCAAGATATGCTGTAATAAAACTGTCCTCCAATGCCTCCTCCCAAGTATGCAAACTGGAATGGTGCACCTTACGGAAAGATAGAAGGTGTAGGTGGAAATCTCCCAGCTGAACCATGGCCTCCTCAAGGTAGGAGTGATTAAATGCATGGGAAAATATAATCCCACTGATGATCCCCTCACCCATGCTATCATCCAAATGGAAATATTGCCCCCAGTTCTGTGCAATGTAATGGGGCTGAACGGAGAGTTTTGCTGCTTCATCCCAATAAGCTCTTCTCTCCCTCTGTAGTACATATGGGGATACCTCTGTCTTTGGGATGAAATGGTATGGCCTCCAAGAGTGGCCCAAGCTACCCCATCAAAATATTCAACCATGAAATGCCTCTTCAAATTCTCCAAGTGGTTTGGCCCACAAGAAGAGAAAACTAATAGTATGGCAATCATGGTTTTCCCATGGTATCTCCTGCAATAAAGAACATGTGTAATGGGGAGAATAGTGCTCCCAATGGGCTGTCCCAACGTATAAGTCACTCTCCAAATAGTGCTCCTTGTGAATAAATAATCATCAACAATACAAGGTAGCATAATACAATGAAATCAAGTTGTCACAAGACAACTAGAGAGTGGGTCATTGCTCCTCTCATGGGACCATCGCAGTGAGCCTCTTTCCCGCATCAAAAATATCCATAACAAGTGCTTTCCCAGCCACTTTTTTGCTGCCACACACATCTCAAAAGATAGGAACATGAAAATATGAATTGGTGACAATGGTGCACACCAAGGAGCATGTGGCTCCCTCCACAAACCACTATAAGAGTGGTCCACTCTTCTGCTGCAAAATACTACAAATACATCCATGTAAAATATTCAATAAGGAAAAAATCATCTTGACTCATCATGCTGATCAAACAAGGAAGGAAAGTACAATACAAAAAAAAATGTGAGATTATACCTCCTCCAATTTGTACTTGAGCTCTTGAGTTGAAATGGCCCAACTGAGAATTTCCCTCTACCTACAATGAGTAGGGAAGTGGTTGTGAGGTTCTCTCCACCATAATCAAGTGGGCTATGCATCTCTCCCTATGCTGATAGATGCCATGATGAATGCCCTCCAAGTGAACTCCTCTAGCCAATCAAAGTATGCATCCAAGTGCATAGCTAGGAAGTCCTCATATGTTGCATGCAATAATTTCTTCTTGAGACTAGAAGCTCTAGCCAAGAAGAATCTGCCATAGTGTTAGATTACCATATCATAAACTCTGTATCAGTCATATCCCTCCTGGTCATCAAGAAACATGCATGCATCAGGATCCTGGAGAATTCTCAACCCAAGCTGACCCCTCCCTCCTGGATCAGTCCTCCTCATAGACAGCGCTGATATTCTGCAATATGGTGTTCCATCATGCTGCTGCCTGCTACCTTGACATCCCCTCATGCCAAAGTCATCCTCCAAGTTGCTTCCATGCCATCATGCAGCTTCTCATGCTCAAATAGAAATAAGGACCTCTGAAAATGAGCCTCCCATGAGAGACTATCACCTCCAAAGAATCTCCCAATCCTGGGCAATGTAAGCATGAGTGGCCTCCATCTACTCCAATGCATGAAAGGGTCCTTCCTCAAAGGAAGAATCCTCTGTTCATCCAAATCCCTGGAGCATCCATCCTCTATCATGAAGATGATATCCTCTAACCATGCAGCAAACTTTATCAACGCAGTAAAGCTGAAGATGGGTGATACTGAAAATGAGAGAGTAGATCTCTCCTCCTTGAGTTTACCCCAAACCCTCTGTGCTATGTTGGATCCCTCTAGTGTCTCCACCCCTTCGGAATCCATGAGTGGTGAACCAAATGGAATGATGCCTCTCATGAAATCTAATTCAAGTGGCCTCCTATGTGGAATGCCTCCATAAAGTGAGACATCATGCTCTGAAATAGACCGCATGTATGAGTGGACTGATTTTCCCCTCTCTCCTCTGCACAGTGCAATATCTTTCCCTTGTGTAAAAAGTTTCTGAAATGGATATGGGTGAATGCCCATCATCCCTCCATGTTGATCCTTATCTTTCCCTTCCATCTCACAATCCCCACATGTAAAAATACTTGGAACTCCTTGCAAAGACACAAGGGCTCCTCTAGTGGTCCAAGCAATGGCTCCCATTTCACCTCCATGTGGTGATGGATCTCCTCATAATGTGACAACGTTGTTGGTTCTTTCCAGTGTATGAAAAGTGTTTGTGTTTATGACAAAATGAGTTTCACCAAGTTTCCTCTATCAAACCCTTAGTGAATGCATCACAAGTTTTTGCATTTGCATGTCAATGAAAAATGAAACCCTCAAACCAACAATCATGAGCCATACCTTGAGTTGCAACGCTGCTCCTCCCATGGCCTCATTTTATTCCTCTAATCCCTTACAATAAAAGTGAACAAAGGACTGCGCTGTGGATCTACATGTGTGACTGAATGCTCACACCCTTCTTGAAGTAGCTAGGATTTTTCCCATCAACAAACCCTTCTCATAAAATTTCTTCAAATTTCCCTTTCATCAAGACCTTCAATGACTTCCTCAATGGTCTGGAAAAGAAGAAGGGAAAAATCCTCTTACTTCATTCCTTTTTCCTTATATTATTTGTAAATCTACTCTCCTTGGAGAGAAGCTCCTCTTTCTGATAGAGTTGGATCCTTGGCACAAGCTGAGCCATGATCATGCTCTGATACCACTGTAATATCCCAAATGAGGGATTTTCTATTCCGTCGGGAGTATCTTAAGATATTCCATTTTTCCTTCTTCAGTGAGACACTGCAAGTCCATTTTATAGATTGAATGTTGGGGCATTTACAGGATATGTCTCCTTCAAATAAGGGAGAGATCCTGAGGCTATCTGGCCCTTCACAGACTCTGCCGACATATATGCAATATTCCACCTCGAGAATTTTTGCCACCGAGTCCTTGAGGACGCTGTATAAGGAAGCTGCTGCATAAATAAGGCTAACCAATGTTGGCATTCCCTAGAACACATCTAATTTAACTTCCATGTAGAAAATGAGCTTAAATAAATGCATCTAGATGGGTTATTCAGATCTCCCCAATCTAGGCCTCTAAAATAATGCTCAAAGAGTGAGATACAACAATACATGAACATGAACATTAACTCTGCAATTTGAAATACATCATAAGAGGGGAAATGGTGCAGCAAAAATTATATTATGAGCATGAATATACCAGAAATAATTGAGGGGACAAGCCTCTCAAATCTCTAGAGCCAACTCCAATGAATATAAAATGTAAGGTCGGAGTAGTTGCAGCTACACAAAATGTTGGGAAACCATAACTGCGTAGTCTCTATGAGAGATGCAGCTGATGAATACATAAAAAATGATAATGTGGCTGAAATATACAAGAAAAATAGCCCAAGAGAGGAAAATGGGCTCAATATGGGATTTATAGCCAATCTCTGGGAGATTGCTAGAAATGCCGGCTAAAATACAAGAGTGACAAACAAATTGTTACTGCAACTGAAACCAAATGAATATGAGGCTATGTCTGATCTAAAATTCTGATGCCCTCCTCTGATAATGCCCTCAAGGGAAAAGGGGCTGATCCCCTTTTACTCAAGAGCACTCCTCCTGATGAGCACAAGAATCTCCTTCAACACTGCCCTCATGGAATAACGTAGTTTCTCCAAATGACTGCACAGTGGGAGATGGTGAATGAGTGGCCTGATGCCCCAGATCTGAAATATGGTCCAAGATCCCTCTCTACAACTCTTCCCATGAATAAATCACTCCTCCACTGAAAATTAAGTAGGGAAAGACTCAATGAGTTCCTCTGCTGCTACCCCAGCAAAACAACACCATTCTGCTACAGAAATAATGTTGCAACTGAAGGAGTGAGCTTGGACAAATGCTAGAATGAGGAAATGCAGCTCAAACCCTCTCCTCCCATGAGGAAGAGGTGGGGGATCCCCACCCGAGAACACCCCCAGTGCTCAAGAGCACTGCAATCCTTCTAAACAGCCTAGATGTGCAAATCCTTAGCCTCACCACGAAATTTTTGAATCAAATCATAAACCAAATGAGCTACTCCTTCTTTCTTATAAAGAAAATGAACTCTATTTCACCATAGGTCCCACAATTAGGGTTTCCATTCACTTTTGAATGCTTTCCCTCCAAAAACTGCATTGTCTTCTCAAGCAAGCCACCCCTCTAAGGCAGCGCTATTGACTTGGTCAAAGATGGCCAACTCAAGGTGATCCTCATCATGTTCACACCCTTAGGTGTTTATTTCAGCTTCTTATTTATCCTCCTTCCTCATAAGGAGTGTTATTTCTCCATTACCAAGGGGTTAAGGGGTCTCCTTACCCATTTTATTAAGTGAAAATAAAATATGCCACTATAGTGTTCCATTTTAGCTTGAGGCTAAAATTAGTAACATTACACAGCCTCAAAATCAATCAACATAAGAGGAAGAGTACTGTTGTGTTTCTGTCCAGAGAAAAAATAAAATTCCTTCTCTTTTGACAGAAGATGAAATTGATTAGATATTAAAAATATAGCCAACCCTCAAAACTTCATTTGAACAAAACACTTCTACTCATCTACCTACTGAGCCTTGTTGTCTTGAACCAGAAAATAAACTTGTAGATCAGCTTAAAGAAAAACAAACTGATAACCCAATTTTATTTATTGGTGAGATTGTTTATACTAATGATTTTCCAATCTTTGATCAGTCTGATGATGATGATGATCTTCAAGAAGAAACTAATCATGTAGGGAAACCAGCAGTTCATTGGTGTCATGAAATTCACTATCATCAGCTTGAAAGTAGTAATCAACCAATCCAATCCATTAGAAATAACTGTCACATAACTGGGAATCAACAATCTATCAATTGTGATGATGAGGTTGATAAGAAAGAGGAGTTCCTTGAGCAGGATGAATATAAGGAACCTTCTCCTAAGAAGGTTGAGGTAATAAAATATACCCCTGCTCAAGAATATGATGATCTCTTCATAGAGTACACTCCACTAAATTAGATCATACCAGGACTACAAGAGGACAACACTGTAATATATGATGAGTCCTTCGGTTCATATGATAATGAAGATGAGGAAGAAGTTATTTCTCAAAAAAATCTTAAGCTTGACCCTTATTAGATCTGAAAAATGATGAGAATAATCTCATATGATTCATCAAGCTGATCTCTGCTTTTGCTCATTAATTCACTGGTAGCTTGATCTGACAGGCTGTGCCAGAGATCATGCTATGATACCACTGTAATATTCCAAATGGGGAAAAATAGGCTCAGTAGGGAATATCTTAATATATTCCACTATGGAATCAAAGAAATATGGAATCACACCAATAGATATAAACCAGAGATAGAATCGTAGGGAATTTACCGGATGCATCACCTTCACAAGGAAGGGTGAAATCTAGAGGCTTCCTGGCCCGTTCCAGACTCTGTCTATAGAAGATTGGTGAAACACAGAAAGTGTGGGAATGAAAAAATCCTCTTATATTTTTCTGCCCATAGGATCCTTAGATCTACAGATCTAAATAATGGATCCAAAGAGAAGAAAAAACCAAACAAGGAAGGAGCAGGAAATTCCACTCTCAGGAAAATCTACAATAGGCTCAAGGAGGACACTATATAAGAAAGTCAGTGTAAAAATAACATAGAAAAATTCTGGTTTCCCTTATTTTAGGTTTTGTGGGACCTCCATGCAGAGTTTCAGAAAAAACAAATGAGTTTAGAGGGCTTAAACAGATCTCCCACAATCAACACTAGCTAAAAATCAGCTAAAGGAGAGGGCTGAATAAATAGAGAAACCCTCCTTCAGGAATTGCAGAGTTTCTACTGGAAGTCACTAGAAATCAGCCATGAAACTCATATCATAGTATGGCAGCAAGAAATCAGATCCATAATGAATTTCCTTTGTAGAAGCATTGAATGTACATGAAGCAAGAGCAAGAATCCTTCAGAAATTGTAGCAATAAAACATGGAAAAGTTGCAGAAATACTTGAAAACGCTTTATATGAGGAACTTCAGCTGCTGTAGGTTGAAACTCAGATATAAAACTAATAATTGGATGAAACATCATATCCATACCAGATCTAGAAACTACTCAAACTTCTTAACAAGATCCTCTTGGGGTTTTATCAAAATAATGCATCATAAAGTGTAGATCTAGCTTTTAATACACTGAACTGCAGAAAAATTTAGAGATTTCTGAAGATGGCTTTCATTACATTAGATATCAAATCTTTACATGAATATATCAGCAAGCTAATTTACAAATCTTCAAGATGAGAGGCAAGCCTCAATCACCTGAGATCCAGTACAATGAGAAATCTAGACAATAGTGAAACATGTACATGAAAATAACGCAGTTCATGGAAGGGACTGCGCAGTAGCTGGAATGAAATGATTCAGAAGATAAATATTACAGATCTTAAATAAAAATAAGAGTAATATCCTCTTCCGGGTGGTCACAAGACACCCTCCCTGAGAGAAATCTCCTCTAAACAACTAGATCTTGCAAATCTAGTTCCCCCACTTACTGCACTCACAAGCAGCTGCAAAACCCTCAACAGGACCAGCGTTGTTATAGAGATGAAGCTTGGCCACAAATCTGGATAGTGGAGAGATGCATCACAATCTCCTCCAAAGGGATACTCCATAGGAGGAGAGAGGATTCCTAAATAGGATATCCTCTTCCCTTAGGCTAAACAACCAAGAGACTAGAGTTGCTGCAACAACTTCTCAAATTCTTCAACAACCTTTGCTTGCTACCTCTCCTTATTTTTATAACATGAGGGCTTTCTAAAACCCTAAACCACCTTCTTCAACTTATCCTCTTTCACACATGTGATCCTCTTCTAGAATTACGTTGTCCTTGATGGATAAGCTTCCCTCCAAACTGCGTTGTAGGTGGGGCCAAGTTGACCCATTCAAATGAATTTCCCCTTTTCACACTTAGGGGTGTTTAATATAATAGCCCAGATTTGTCCCCTTTCACATTGGGAATGTATTTATTCTTAACTTAGGAGTTTAATAAACCTCCTTCACATACTTTTATTCATGAATAAAGAAAACTGATAATAAAATGCAATATTCCCATGAGCTGCAAAAATTGGGAATATTACATTATACAACACACATTTTATTTTTCTCTACAAATGTTTGGGTTTAAAAATTAAAATTTACATACTTTAAACACACACCGTAAGTGAAGAAGAGCTTGGTTAACACCACCAAGCAAAGACTTTAAACATTGAAATCAATTGATCCTGCACCTCTTTGCCCTTGTTTCGACATTGTAATCAGTTGATCATGCACCTTTCTGCCCTTGTTGGTCTCACTTCCCTTTGTGTCATGTTTGTGTCATCATCATTGTGCCACCAAGGCATTTATCCCAGAGACTTCTTGGCCTTCATCCTCGGTTTCCAATAGGAAGACTTACTCCTCCACATAGGATTAAAGTTATTCCTCCACTGAGTCCGCGCTCCAACTCCTCTTTTGGTTCATTTGGTTCTCCTTCTGGTTCTGCCCCCGGTTCTCCTCCTGTCACCTTCACCATGTTTGGTTCAAGACCTAACGTTGGTGGTAGCCCTAGCCCTAATGCTGGGAATACTACTAGTCCTAGCAATAGGAACTAATCTGGCTGCTCCCTTCCTCCCCTATATGGTAGGCCTCAGTCTTCCTAATTTTAACCAGTTGATCAATTACCCTATACACTATGATGCTAGTTGGTCTGCTATGTCGACCAAGCTCCCTTCAGACATCCCCAAGTTTGAAGGCCTTGCTGGAGAAGATCCTACAAATCATGTTAGATCTTTCCACATGTGGTGTTCACCTAACACCATTACTGATGACTCTATCCGTCTTCGGTTGTTCCAATGTACGTTTACAGGTGAATCTTCTAAGTGGTATGTTGATCAGGCCTCATCCTCTCATACCACCATTGCGACTCTTGCTCATGATTTTTTATCTTATTTCCAGCTTCCTCTTCATTATGACACTGGTACTGAAATTTTGACTTCTTTCCATCAATCGTCTGTGACTTGCCTATCTGATCATGTCCGGGAATGGCGGAGAATAAAGAGCCTATGTTGAGCCCCTACCTTCTAAGACCGTGTCTACATGGATTGGTTCCTTAGATCTGTCTTGCCTTCTATCGACAAATATGTCACATCGCATTTCCCTCAAACCAAAGAAGTCGCTCGCCAAATTGTGTTAAAATATGACTTGATCTACGCTAAGTTGGGTTATGTTTATACCGTTCTACCTGATCTTCCTAGACCCGGTGGTGTCAACATACCGAGGAATCTCATGCCGCTGATGGTATCATTGTAGCTCTCTCTCATCCATATGCTCAGCCTCCCATGGGCTATGGTTCTCCTCAGGGGGGACCAGCACCTCCTGCACTTTTGCCCCTCCCAATAGCATATATCTAGGATACGACATGCCTCCTCCCTTTTCCCAACCTCTTGTTTACCACACTGTTACCCAACCTCCTTATTATCCATATCCACAACCTAGTGCTCTAGCTCCTCCAACATTAGCACCTCCTCCTCCCTTGCCTTCTCAACCCCCGCAACAGCAGCCACCACCCCCTCAGGGGCAGGTGTATGCACATCAGGGTGCGAATAATCCTCCTCCCTCAAAGAAGAAGAGGAAAGGCACTCAAAATCAAGATTCTCTCGGTAATCCTAGACCTATTCCGCAAAATAATTCCCCTAACACTGTTATCCAGCAAGAGGGCACTCAACCCAAGTAGGATAGGCTTGTTCGCATGAACAAGCCTTGTTCTTGTTGTGGTGTTTATGGTCATTACTTGCATGATTTTCCTCTTTTACCACAAATGAAGTAGATGTGGGAGTCTCAAGCAACATTGCGAGGACAACAAGCCTCCCCTTCCGTCCCTCCCAGTGCTGTGCCTAGTCAGCCGGTTGTGTTTACTAATCCTTTCCCTCAGCAAGGATTTGTGGCTACCCAACCACCTGAAGGTCAGGTGGCCACTCAACCTCTTCCATCTGGTACCTCCAATTACTAGATTCTCATGATGAATTCTGATCAACCTCTAACCATAGACATCAATCTTTAGACTTGGTCCTGTCAGTACAACTAGCCTCTCTACGTCTGTCCCCGAGCCACCTCCTTCAGTCTCTATAGAGCCTCTTTCGACGCCTAATGGTCCTTTGCAGATCCCTCAACATAAGGCAGAGGTTCATACTAAGATCCCTAAGGGACCACTACGTCGAAAAGCTACTTTTGGCAAAGTTGCCCATTTGTATAGCATAGTAGATGATTTGGTGCAATCTCCTACTGCCATTTCAACGTTGGAACTCCTCCAGTCGTGCCCTTCAAAACGAAAAGATCTACTATCTACCATGGGAACTGTATATCATTTTGATTATCGATTGATTGTCTTTGATGTTGACTGGTCATAACATCCTCCTCTCCCTGCTTCTGTCTCCTTCCAAATCCCAGTCAAGATTCAGAACGCCAATGTTTCCCGGTGCATTATTTATGAGGGGGCATCGACCTGTGTGATTTATGCTTCAGTTTGGAAGAAACTTGGATCACCTCAGTTGGCTCCTTCCATAATCACTGTCCAAGCATGGGATGGCCACGCCTCCCATCCCATTGGCCTATTCTGAAATTTTCCTATTACTCTTGCGGGAAATACTATTTGTGTTGACGTAGAAGTCATAGATGCCCCCTTAGATTAAAATTTTCTATTGGGTCGTAGCTACACTTATACGATGTCTGGTATCCCATCTGCGGTTCACCGCAAGATGTCCTGCCCTCATCATGGAAAGATAGTCACCATCGACTAGTTGACATATTATGAACCAAAGTCTCAGACCTCCCCTGAGTCCATCATCTCTTTGGTGGCCAATAGAAAAATCACTGGTCCTTTGACCAGTGTCTCACCCAGAGTCTACAAAGAATCCTCTCTTCTTGGTACATTCCCTGGTCTTCCTCCTCCTTTCTCTGATCCTAGCTCATCAAATGTTTGCATGAGGCAATTGTCTCAAGCTGCCCTCAAGCGGCCCGCTTTGGCTAGTTAGCAACCTCCTCGCCCTCCGCAGCCTACTCCTAGACCTTCGATTTAGCCTTCTAGACCTCCTCCTCCTGGCCCTTCACCTATAGCTCATATCCATGAGCCTATTTACTCTCCTGGAATGGTTCCTCCAGGACTTAACCATCTTGGAGCTATCCCGCTATTGTACGAGGGAGTAGGTTGCTCAGACATGAAGGGGATGCTATAAGCACAAAAATTCTTACATCACAAGTTCATCAAGGACAAACACACCAAGTACAAGCTAGTCAAGTGATACGGAACCCTTTTCTAATCTATCCTGTTCCTTTTATAGCCTTCATGATCAACCAATGGTTGGGTAAAATTCACTTGGAACTTACCATTAAGTAAACGATAAAAAAGCTCTAGAAATTGCCTCATTAAATGCGAGCCGCTCGCTCCCTTCAATGGTAGATTTTGCCTTTTACCCAATTTTACTATTCCAAAGGCTAGTTTTCACACCTCCTATGTGCTCAGCGCACCCCTATGCTCCCAACAGACTTCCTGTATGCCCAACGTACATTTGTGCAGCCAGCACACCTGTTACATTCCGAGTCGATTCTTGTGCCTCCAGGCTTCAAATTCGGCCACCATAACCTGTACATATCATGGTACCTTCCGTTTGTACCTTCCTTGGTGGGTGTAGCCCATTTTATACAAATACTCTGGCCATATAGTCATTTGATCCAATACTATTTGAGCCGGTTTCCATCGACATAGCCGGGTAGCATATGGCTGCGCAGGGTGGCTAATCGAGCAACCTCACCATCCGTGATCTCTTTAACTGCATAGGGCCCTAGACAGTGCCATTGGAACATCCCCAGGTGTCTCCAAAATGGCTATCATATAGTAGCACTAAGTCACCCTCCGCAAAGGAATTTTGTCGAATATGTCGATCATGCCATGAATTATCCCGAGCCTTCTGAACCTGTTGATGGAAATTAGCAATGAAGCGATATTCCCCCAGGCCAAAAGCTGCGCTAACTGCTCCTCCATGACATCACGCTCTGCCATATTCATAAAGGCTGCAATGCGTAAACTTGGAACAATATATTCCATGGGCATAATTACCTCCTTGCCATAAACCATCTGAAACGGTGTTTTCCCTCTCAACTTCTTATAGGTGATTCGGTAGGCCCACAGAACAGATGGGATGCACATGTCCCAGTCGCTCTGATTGGTGTTACAGACCTTGGTCAGTGTATGCTCCAAGTCCTTGTTAAAATCTTTGACTGCTTCGTTTGCTTGAGGATGATATGGAGTGATTTTCCCATGATGGATCCAAAATTCTTCCGTCAAGGCCTGTATTGTTTCATTGAAAAAGTGCGTACCTCTATCACTCATCAGGATTTGCATACATCCATATTTGGTCAGAATCTGAAGTGCGTAGTGGTATCTGCAATGCAATCCTTTACCGCTTATACCTCGACCCACCTAGTTACATAATCAATAGCATTTATAATGTAATGCGCACCTGTCTTATTTCCGGGTGGGTTGATAGGTCCTACAAAATCGATGGCCAACTTGTCAAATTATTGCAAGGCCATTTGCGGTTGAAGGGGCATTTCATCACTACAAGATGGCCTTTCGGTGTGTTGACAGGTATCACAGGCCTTAAAATAGTCGCGAGAGTCACTCTGTAGCATAGGCCACCATAATCCAACTCTTAACATCTTCCACGTCATTGCATTCCCTGCGTAGTGACCTCCTGCTACCCCATCATGGGCTTCTGCCAAGATAGCATGTCGTTCATGTTCCAAAACATACCTTCGTAGCACTTCATCTGCTCCCATCTCATAGAGGTGACTTGCGATGATGGTAAAATCTGCAGCGTGGGTTACCAACTCTTTTCTCTGTTGCACTGAATACTCCACAGGTGCCATGCCTATAGTCAAGAACTGAATGATGTCCACGAAGTGCACATCAATGACCTTAATAACAAATAGCTGCGCATCAGGCAATCCTTCTTTCAGGTTGGTTGGTTCCTCGCCAGTCTTAATTTGAGACAAGTGATTTGGCCCATAATTCAACTTTCTTGGCTTGACAATGATCTCAAAGTCGTATTCCTGGAACAACAGCAGCCATCAAAAGATTCGCCCCCCCCCCCAACACAGGCTTATTAACCAGGTACTTCAAAGCCGAGTGATCTGTAAACAATTTGAAGTGTCCTCCTAACAGATAGTGGCAATACTTTTGTAATTCATAGACCATCGCCAAGTCGTCCCGTTCCATGGTAGAGTAGTTGCGCTCTCCACCAGAGAGTTTCCTACTGGAAAATGCAACTAGATGATCAATGTCTCCGTCCGCAGGCTGCGTAAGGACCAATCCTAGGGTGATTCCAGATGCGTTGACGTGGACATGGAACACCTTTTCCCAATCAAGAAAAATGAGGATAGGCGCAGAGACCATCTTTTCCTTAAGTAGTTCGAAGCTCTCCTGACACTCGACATCCAAAAAAAATGAAAAATCCCTCTTAAGCAGCTTTTCCATAGGCATTTTGATCAATGCGTACCCATGAATAAACTTCCTGTAGTAGCCTATGTGTCTGAGGATCGAACGCAACTGCTTCTCAGTTGTAGGTACTACTAAATTTATGATAACTACAACTTTCGCAGGGTCAACCATTAGTCCCTGTCGGCACACTATGTGTCCAAGAAATATTTCGAAGGGTACGCAGAGGATATACGTTTTGATATTCAAGGAAATATGGTGGTTTCTACAACCATCCAACATCATGCGTAGGTTCAAAATGTGATTCTTTACTAAGCCAAAGACAGTCTAATCATCAAAGTAAAATTCCAGAAATTTGTGGATGAACTCTTTGAATACTGCAACTACTACTCGTGAAAATATAGCGAGGGAATTCTTGAGTCCAAACGGCATCACTATATACTATAAGGATCCTCAAATGTGGAAAACGTAGTCTTGCTACGATCTTTAGGTGTGATTATGATTTGATGGTACCCTGAGAACCCATCTGTCAATGAGTACGCTTCCTTCTCTTCTACGCTATCAAGGATTTCATCTAATAACGGCATAGGAAAGGGGTCATGCACACAACATCATTCAATTTCCACAACTCCACAAAGATTCATATCTCTCCCTTCATATTTTGTTCCTGAACCACCATTGGGATTACCCAATTTGTCTGTTCGATCGGTTCAATGATACCTGTGGCATTCATTTTATCAATTTCTTCCTTGACCTTTTTCTTATACTTAGGATTCAGCTGATAAGGCCGCTGCTTGACAGGGCATGCATCTAGTTTTAGCGTGATGCGCATGACCCCTAGGTCCCCTGTGATCCCCTTAAGCTTTGAAATTTTTTTTAGGAATAAGTCTTGATATTCTGTGAGTAGTTCGATGAATTTTCCTACTGTATAACCGTCCTAATAATCCACAATTTTAACTAGCTTGGGTTGTTGTTTTATGCCAATGTTGAATTCTCGTAGCTTCAGAGGCTACGTAGCATCCATATTTTGTAGTGGGGGTCCCGTAACCATGCCATTTATATCTCATTTTGGGATAGAGACATTGCACGGATCCTCCTCGTTCTCTTGTATGGTTATATTGCGGCAGTTGGAAATATCTTCCATCTGTGTTTCCCATGTTGGCGCCCCAAAGGCTGTGTAAGAGCTGGATTCACTAAATACAAAGGTATCTATATCCTGCAGAGCTTCGTCAAGCGCCTTCGTTCCTCCCATTAATCCAAATGTCCCCACGAATTCATCCTTTAAGTTTTCCGCATCTAAGTACCATGTAGTGGGGATTGGTCCCAAGGCATGAATAAATACGTCAACCCATTCTTCTGTAGTGGAGTCCCACCATTTCTCCATCCAAGTGAACAAATGTTCGCGTAGATCCCCTAGGCCAAGAAACATCTTGACGTGTACGTCAGACGGAGGCTGAATTCGTAGGATCATCATATCCTACTGCAGGTGTTGCGCGCATGGCTAGATTAAGGGCCCATAACCTTCGTTATCTTGGAAACTCAGCTTCAAATGTTTGCAAAAACTCCTTTATGCTACCAGAACCATCAAAGTAGGGCAATTCTCTTACCTCTAAGGATATGCATCGGATGTCCCTTGTGACACGTAGGCAGCACAACGCAGAGACATCATGTAACCAGTTTTTCCAATTTTCCATTTCTCCATTGGAGTCAGAAAATCATTCTCTATCCCTTTCCCAGCAAAGCACACCATCGGATATAGGATTGATCTAGTCTCCGTCCCTTGCAGTTAAGTTATAGATGTGATCCACCTTGTCTTCCTCACGCACTGGCTTTGTATACCTTTCTCCTTCTGCGGGGTCTAGTGGTACTACCACCTGTGTTCCTTCACTTTCAAACACCATGCTTCTCTTCTTCAAATTGATAGTACCTCTCATGTATATGGTCCAGTCCAATCCTAGGAGCGCAGGATAGGGGTTTGCATATTCTACAATCTGAATGACCTCAAAGTTAGCCCAGACCTTAACTCCTGCAATATCTAGCAAGATCTTTGATAATATCCCCAATGGTATGATCTTCTACTGATTGGCCATGCGCAACTAGATAGTGGACCATTCCAACTTAGGTTCTTCCATTCCCTGCCAAGGTTTCTTAGGTAGTACGTTCTCATCTGAGCCTAGGTCTCGAATAACCTAATCCATCTCGTAATCACCAATCTACGTGGTTAACTACATCTCCCTACCAATGTGTTTATTATGCTTATATAGTCTGTGCACATCCTTAACTTCCATGGCTGGGGTTGTTCTTTCTACGCAGTTGTCTATCAAAGTTTGGAGGTTTTCTATGGCCCTTTGGTTGCACAACAACTTCATACATGCCTGTAGGAATGGTTTGACCTCATCGTCTACTATGAGGTTCACAGGGGCTCGAGGATTAGATGCAACAGCCTTAGAAAAGTCTTGGCGAGCTACAAGAATTGTTTTATTTTCCTTCTGTAAGTCAAAACCTTCTTGTCTCATGGCTTCTTTACGGATAAAGGCTCCGCCTCTAATTTTTATGCAGCTCCTCCGGTGGCCATGCCACTGTGTTTTATCATTAGCACTTGGCCCCTCATATTGAGGTTCTACCTTAACCCTTTGTACATTCTACGTAGGTGTCTGTAGCTTTTCCTGCATTTTGGCTATCAGAATCGGGCAATCTTTGATCACATTGTCTGTAATATTCCTTTTTCGGGAATTTCTGCAATATGGTCCTCAATGACGCTGTATAAGGAAGGAAATGAAAAAATAAGTTGTAAGGGTGCTTGGATCCCCTTTTTAACTCATTAAAAACTGCTCTTCCAGAAGTTGAGCCCAAAGAAATGACCCTAGATGGGTTATTCAGATCTCCCCAAACTAGGTCCCCTAGAGAATGCTCAAAGAGAGAGCTTACAGCAATACATGAACACAATCATTAAACTCTGCCAAATATGAATATGTCATAAGATGAGATATAATACAGCCATCATGTTTATTAATATATCAGCTACAATATATAGAAATATCTTGAGGGACAAGCCACTAAAGCTACCAGAATCAACCTCCAATGATCGAACTATGAAATACATGAGTTGTTGCAACTGCACAAAATGCCGAAGAGCAGTGACACCGCTGCCTATATTAGAGTAGCTACTGCTATAGATTCATATACATGAGATATGGCCGAAATATACAAATTAGTTCCAAAGAATATAAGAATGGGCTCCAATACAATATTTCTAGCCAATCTAGGAGAGATTGCTAGAAATGCCAAAAAATGTACAATGTGAAAAAATAATTTGTCACTGTAACTGAATCAAAATGAGAATGAGGCTATGGAAAATCTAAAATACTCATGCCCTCCTCTGATAATTTCCTCAAGCAAAGGGTTGATCCCTTTTACTCAAAAACACTCCTCTTGATAAGCTCAAATGACCCTCCAGCAACTGCCTGCATAAAATAACATTGTTCCAGCCCTAGACTACGCTATGAGAGATGATGAATGATTGGCCCGGTGCCAAAGATCTTAAATAATTCCTGGGATTCTCCTCTGTTGCTCCTCCAAAGAATATGTAAGATCTCCACCGAAGAACAAGGAAAAGAATGACTCTATGAGTTCCTCTCTTGTTGCACCCAACAACTCAACATTTTCTGCCCAACAAAATAACGTTGTAGTTGAAGGAGTAAGCTTGGCCAAATGTGGAATGAGGAAATGGAGCTAAAACCCTCTCCTTACTTGAGGGTGAGGTAGGGATTCTCGACCAGGAACACCCTTCGGTTCAAGAACACTACAAACCTGCTAAACATCCCGAGGATGCAAGTCTTTGCAGACCCAATGAAAATGATAAGCTAATGCATAATGAAAATGGGTTGCTATCTCCTCCTTTTAAATCAAATGAACTCCTCTCACCATGGGTCCCATTCACACTTGCCACCTAGCTCATGCAAGTGGAGCCTCCTCTAAAACTGCGCTACCTTGTCATGGGGATTCATTCTCTTGGACAACGGTGTTGACTTAGTCAAATATGACTAAATCAAAGTGATCCTGATCATGTTCACACCCATAGGTGCTTAATTCAGCTACTTATTCACCCTCCTTTCACATAAGGATTGTTATTTACCGATCTAAGGGGGTCAAGGGGTCTCCTTACCCATTTTATTCAACAAAATGAAAATATGCAAACTATAATGTTCCTTTTAGCTTCAGGCTAAAATTTGGGAACATTACAGTCCTCCCCTCCCACATGTTGCTTGTCCTCAAGAAGCTACATAGAGAGACCAAAATTCCTCCCCCTTTTCTTCTATGGCCTCCTCATCAACAATCTCCACCACTGCTCAAGATATCCTGCAACAAATCTGTCCTCTAATGCCCCCTCCCAAGCATGCAACCCGGAATGGTGTACATCATGGAAATATAAAAGGTGTAGGTGGAAACCTTCTTGCTATGTTATGGTCTCCTTAAGGTAGGAGTGATGAAATGCATGGGAAATTTTTGTTCCCATCCTCTCATCCATGCTATCATCCAAATAGAAATCTCAACCCCTGGTTTATGCAATGTGTTGGGGCTGAATGGAGAGTTGGGCTTCTGATTTCCAAGATGTTTCTCCCTCCATTTATGGTACATATGGGGCTACCTATATCCTTGGGCTGAAATGGTATGGCCTCCAAGAATGGCCCAAGCTCCCCCATCAAGTAAATCAACCATGAAATGCCTCCTCAAGTTCTCCAAGTGTTTTTACCCGCAAGAAGAGAAAAGTAGCAATGTGGCAATCATGGTTTTCCCATGGTGTCTCCTGCAATATAAAGCATGTACAATGGAGAGAGTTATTCTCACAATGGGCTGTCCCAAAATATACAATACTCTCACAATAGTGCTCCTTGTGAATTTATAAATATCAACAATACAAGGAGGCAACATGCAATGAAAGCAAGCTGTCATAAGACAACTAGAGAGTGGGTCACTGCTCCACTCATGGGACCAATGCAGTGCACCTCTTACCTACATCAAAACCAAAAAAAAAAAGTTCTTTCCCAGCCACTTTTTTGCTGCCACAAACATCTCATAAGGTGAACACATGAAAGTACAAATTGGTGCCAATGGTGCACACCAAGAAGCATGTGGCTTCCCCCACAAACCATCATGAAAATAGCCACTCCCATTGCTACAATGGGTCACAAGTACATCATAATAAGAAGCATAAGGAGATGTGATCATCCTTAGCTCATCAAGCTGCCCAATAAAGTAAATAAAGGTAAATCAAAATGAGAGTATATACCTCCTTTACCATGTACTCTGGTCCTTGAGCTGAAATGGCTCATCTAAATGCTCTCCCTCACCTCCAATGAGTAGGGAAATGGTTGTGCCAACTCCTCTAAAATAATATGGGCTATGCATATCTCCATATTTTGATATAGATCATGTTGTATGCCGTCCCAAGTGAAGTCTTCTACCAAGGCAAGATATGCATCAAGGTGCATAGCTAGGAAGTCCTCATGTGCTGCATGTAATAGTTTTTTTATTGAGACTAGAAGCTCTAGTCAAGAAGATCCTGTCATCGGTACAGATGACCATCTCATCAATCATGTACCTGTCATCTCCATTCGGGTAATCCAACATCATGCATGCACTTGGATCCTTGGAGTACTCTACCAAGAGTTGAGACCTCCAATCTAGATCTATCCTCCTCGTAGACAACACTAGTGATCTAGCATGTGAAGCTCCCCTCACGTTGCTGCCTGCTACTTTAAAATCCCCCATGCCAAATTAATCCTCTAAAATGTTTCCATTCCCATCATGCAGCTGCTCATGCTCAAATAGTGATGGTTTCCTTTGGAAGTTGGCCTCCCATGAGAAGCTGTCATCCCCAAAGAATCTCCCAAGCTGGACCAAAGCAAGCATGAGTGGCCTACATCCACTTCTATGTATGAAAGATTCCTCACTCAAAGGAAGTATCCTCTCCCTCTTCAAATATATGGATTAGTCATCCTGCATCATGAAGATGCAATCCTCCATCCCTGCAGCAAACTTTGTCAGTGTAGTATAACTGATGAGAGTGGGTGATACTGAAAATGAGAGAGTATCTCCCTCCTCCTTGGGCTTACCCCAAAACTCTCTACGCTATGCTAGACTCCTCCAATGTCTTTGCCTCTCCGGAATCCAAGAGTGGTGAAACAAATGACAAGATGCCCCTCATCAACTCTAGATCAGTTGGCCTTCCAGGTGGAATGCCTCCACATAGTGAGACATCAAGTTCAGAAGTGGATTGTATATATAAGAGGACTGATTTGTCCCTCTCTTCACTTCATTGTACAGTATCCTTCTCTTGTGCAAAGAACTTTTGGAATAGATAAGGGTGTATCAACCCTTGATGCTAATCCTTCTCTTCCTCCTCCATCTCACAATCCCCAAAAACTGTTACATATGGCTCCAGAATTGTGCTTTGGCTTCCACATGTTGAAACATTTGGAACTCCTTGCAAATATACAATGGCTCCTCTAATAGGAAAAATGGCTCACCTTTCACCTCCATGTGGTGATGGATCTCCTTCCAATGGGACAATGTTGTTAGATCTCTTATGCTCATCCTCCTCATCAATAATTGAGATTACCTCATCATCAAGGAGAGACCCTAGCTCTTGGTCATCTCTTGAAAGAAGTACCTCCATGACTTCAAAAATGGAAGAGGGCCCTTCACAAAATGGGGATATTGCCCTTATCAAGCCATCATACATTTTTACATCCCCTTCAGAAATATGGAATGGAGTTTGTTTCATGGTTCCCTCCAATGCATGCAAAGATTTTGATGTTTTGATACATAGAGATTCACAGTGATTTTCATCAAATTTTCTCACCAACCATTTATTGAATCCATCATATGATTCTACATTTTCATGATAGTATGAAATATAATTTGCAAACCAACAATCATGAGCCATACCTTTGAGTTGCAGCGCTGCTACTCTAATGGCCTCATCTTCTTCCTCTATTCTGCCTGCAGTGCAAGTGGGAAATGAAATGCGCTATGGATCTACATGGGTGACTGAATGCTCACACCCAATGTGGTCACAACTAGGTCTTGCTTCATCCACAAACCCTCTTAGAAAACCTTTCCAGTTTTCCCTTTCTATCTCCTCAAGATCTTCAATGATACCCTCCATGGTCTGGAAAAGAAGAAGGGAGACCTCCTCTTCTGTAATTCCTCTTTTCTTGTTTCCTTTGTAGATCTCCTCTTCTAGGTGAGGATATTCTCCTTCAAATGGCATATTATCTAGGCCTACACAGGGTGATCCAAGATTGATGCTCTGATACCACTATAATATTCCTTTTTCGGGAATTTCTGCAATATGGTCCTCAAGGATGATGTATAAGGAAGGAAATAAAAAAATAAGCTATAAGGGGGCTTGTATCCCCTTGTTAACTCATTAAAAACTTCTCTTATATAATTTTAGCCCAAAGAAATGACCCTAGATGGGTTATTCAGAGCTCCCCAAACCAGGTCCCCTAGAGAAAGCTCAAAGAGAGAGCTTACAGCAATACATGAACACAATCATTAAACTCTACCAAATTTGAATATGTCATAAGATGAGATATAATACAAACATCATTATTATTAATATATCAGATAAAATATACATAAATATCTCAACGAACAAGCCACTCAAGCTACCAGAATCAACCTCCAATGATCAAACTATGAAATACATGAGTTGCTGCAACTGCACAAAATGTCAGAGAGCAGTGACAGTGCTGCCTATATTAGAGTAGCTACTGCTATAGATGCATATACATGAGATATGGCTGAAATATACAAAGAAGTGCCCAAGAATAGAAGAATGGGCTCCAATACAAGATTTCTAGCCAATCTAGGAGAGATTGCTAGAAATGCTGAAAAAGGTACAATATGACAAAATAAGTTGTCACTGCAACTGAATCAAAATGAGAATGAGGCTATGGAAAATCTGAAATAATCATGCCCTCCTCTGATAATGTTCTCAAGCAAAGGGCTGATCCATTTTACTCAGAAACACTCCTCCTAATAAGCTCAAATGACCCTCCAGCAACTGCCTGCATTAAAATAACGCAGTTCCAACCCTAGACTACACTGTGAAAGATGATGAATGATTGGCCTGGTGCCAAAGATCTGAAATAATTCCTGGGAGTCTCCTCTGCTTCTCCTCCAAATAATATGCAATATCTCCACCAAAGAAAAAGCCAAAGAATGACTCTATGAGTTCCTCTCTTGCTACACCCAACAACTCAATGTTTTCTGCCCAACATAATAACATTGTAGCTGAAGGAGTAAGCTTATCCAAATGTGGAATGAGTAAATGGAGATCAAAACCTCTCCTTCCTTGAGGATGAGGTAGGGGTTCCTGACCAGGAACACCCTTGGGTTCAAGAACACTACAACCCTGCTAAATAGCCCGAGGATGCAAGTCTTTGCAGACCCAACAAAAATGATAAGCTAATGCATAATTAAAATGGGCTGCCATATCCTCCTTATAAAGCAAATGAACTCCTCTCACCATGGGTCCCATTCACACTTGCCACCTAGCTCATGCAAATGGAGCCTCCTCTAAAACTACGTTGCCTTGTCATGGGGATTCCTTCTCTTGGACAACGTTGTTGACTTAGTCAAATATGACTAAATCAAAGTGATCCTGATATGTTCACACCATTAGGTGCTTAATTCAGCTGCTTATTCACCCTCCTTTCACATAATGAATGTTATTTACGCATCTAAGGGGGTTAATTGGTCTCCTTAGCCATTTTATTCAAAAAAATGAAAATATGCAAAATATAATGTTCCTTTTAGCTTCAAGCTAAAATTTGGGAACACCATTATTGGAGTCAAGTTCCAAAGTACTATTTAAAATCGAATTAGACTTTATCCTAATCTATAAATTAGAATTGATAGGACAAGACCAATCTATTTGATATAAGTAAAAAATAATTATGAAGAATAATGGTCTTTACCAACAACCTACTACAACAAGAAGGGTGAATTCTTCCTTCCAAAAAATTGGTGTTTATCTTTAAGTCATGCCTAATTGCACCAACAAATTGGTTTTCACAATTAGGATTATTTTTCCCTTTACCTATATATTTTCAATTTATCATTTTTTTTATATAGATATTATTAGTTGATATAAGGCTCATGAAGAGTTTGTTTATTCTTATGTTGATTTATATCATAAATGACAAGATTACTTTTCTTCAGATACAAAAACTAAAGCTAAATATAGGCTAAGGGTTGATAGTTTAAATTGGAACTATTATTTAGACATATTCACACATTTGTATCAATTGATCTATTTACATATACAATTATATTTATATACAATATGTGAAAACAAAAAATAAAAATATTTTAAATTATTTTTATAAATTAAATTGTATCAACTAAATGCCATTCCCATTCATTCCTTGAAATTTATATCATTTTTTTAATCAATTTTTTTTTTTTATAGTTTAGTAAGTTTTATATATATATATATATATATATATATATATATATATATATATATAATTTCCATATACCAATTTCATGTTGTGCAAGGTAAGGATTACACATCTATTTCATTTTGAGCAACACACTAATAAAATGTTTTAAGCATATGTTTTTTTTTTAATTTCTTTATATAATATATAAATAGTTAACAATCAAATATTTTAATTAACATGGACATTGAAATATTTTTCGTTTGGCCCATGGTGTCCACATTTTAATGTTTATATCCATGCAATAAGAACTCACTCACTCTCCCTCTCATGTAAAATGGTTCTCACTATATCCATGGATAATGATGAAGTAACAGGTATATTGACATATCTATTTCTTGGTTTTATTTTGCCACATTTTACATAGATGTATCTAGTTTAAGTGTGTAGATATGTAGGAAAGTATAGTTGTAGCAGACTTTCATTTGCATATTTTCACTCAACAAGATTCCATTTGACAAATAAGTACATTTATTTTTTCCTTGTATTAACTTATATTTCCTTTTATATTACATATCCTAAAATTTGTTGCTTAGTTTTACCTACATTAGGTATTCAGTTCAATGTTGTTGTGATGTACTTGAATCAAAATGAAAAGCATCAGTTACGATGTATTTTATCATTGTTTTGATATGATCTATATGAGATGTTGTTGCTAGAGAGACCATTCCTAGTATTAATGTTTCTCTTGTTTGGAAATGGTTCTCAAATAGATAAAACAGTTTTTTAATTGATAATTTGTCCCTAAATGGTATTGTCCACATACATTTTTTAATTATTATTTTTTTTGTTATTATAAATAGAAGAATCAAGAAGAAGAAGACCTGTAGGAGTGGGGAGTTTATCCTCCCCATTGATCATTTCCATCTTGTTTATTTGATGCACATCTACAATGAATTCCTCCTTGGTCTTGGGCCTATGATACATTCTCAACGAGTGACCATTCACCAAAAAGGAGACCTATTCTTCATCAATTATCTTGATTCAGACTGATCCCATCTCAAAAATAGTTTCATTTTCATAAGGTACCAAGCAGTGAGTGAATAGTTTCCCTCTAAATTTTTTAAATTGGATTCAAAGAGAAAGGCCCAATCACTTAGTTTGAACTGGCTCTTTTTAATAAATTTATCATGCAACATAGTTTTTTTCTATTGCATGAGAGTGGTCTACTGAATTTTCTAATATCATCTAATTCATTAAGGTACATCATGGCATTATTGTTTTGCATTTGAAAGGTTCATTCCCAAATAAGCTACAATCTTGAAACTTTTAACCTAAAATCATATAGGGAGAAAAACTTGCTTCCCATAAGCCAATGCATAAGGTGTGAATATGATAGTGTTCCTCTAAGTAGCCGTCTCATCCCATAATGTCTCACGGAATCAATATTCTTAATATTTATGATTAATCTAAATTGTCATTGTTGGAATAGATTCAAGCACTTTATTGGTGTATTCTACCTATGCATTAGCTTGTGGGTGTGTTGTAGCAGCTATAACCACCCTCCAAAATTTTTCCATTGCTTAGATTTTGGAGTTTAAATTCCCTTCACAAAAGCTTATCTTGCACTGCTATCAGGTATTCGAGCTTTGAATTAAGTTTATATTTCATTTATCCTTGTGTTTAATTTATTTTCCACTTATAAAAAATTTCTAAGTCACAAGTTGACCTCCTTTCTAAGTCTTGCACAACAGTTCTGGGCTTGCCTCGAGAAACTATGAAATTCATGAAGCCAATCTTGTCCTTGATAATAATAATTGTGCATTCATGACTGGAAGCCCAACCTTGAGCTCGCGAACTATGTATTCATGACAAGAATCCCAACATTGATCCAAAAAACTGTTCAATCACTCACTGAGCTCAGAAACTATGTAATGCACTTAGCTGAGAGCTACTAGTTCCCCGAAACTGCACAATCCTTCCCGGTGAGGTGCATGGAAATTTTTTGCAGAAAAAAGCAGAAAAAAATAAAAACAAAAAAATCATCCCTAAAAACTAGGGATCTATTTTTAGTAACCCAAAGGAAGCACACTTTCTATTTTGGAAAATTCCTACAAGTGTTGATTTTTCCTTGATTTGTGGCATGCATGTCATAAACCCTAACTTCTAAATATATTTAATCGATGCCCCTAGAGCTCATTCTCACATTTGATCTTGGATCTCTAACATTCTCTACGAGATCAAGGAACCTTTAGTGCGATCGTCATCACTTTTCCGGGTGAGTTTTGCATTTTCGCTTTTAGTAGCTTTTTTCTGTCAGTTTTTTCCATTTGGCTTGCATGAGTATTGTTTTGCTTGTTTATTTGAATGCATGCTGGAATTTTAACATGCTTTATCCTGTAGAAGTTTTTTTTTAAGTTTTTGTTTGTCTTCACAAGTGTCACATCGGTTTCTGCATTTTTTCACCGATGGTTATCATTGCAGCGACTCTTCTCACCAATATTGTTCACTTCTTGTTTCTTCAGTTTATGCGCTTGTTTTTTCTTGTTTCATCAAAACTTAATCAGATATACAATAATTCCTTCACCATATCTCATATGTACTCGTATTTCACATTTCCCTCAGGCATATCTACCTTTCCCTAAACCCGAATTCACTTTTCCCAGCTCTCGACATTGTGCAATCTGGAAGTCCAAGCTTCAATATTGGCCTCTAGAACTGTGCAATGTATAATACTGGATGGCTTCACCACACATTGCGTAGTGCTAGGCCTTAGCCAGGAACCTTGTTCATTGATACTACGCAATGCGCAGTATCTCCCGACTCACTGCCCAAGATGAAATGCGCATTGCACAGTCTCAAGCCACAAGCTTCAGCATTGACTATTGGGACTGCGCAATGCACAGTTTTCCCATCCAGTCAGACCCTATTCTCATCAAAAATTATGCAATTCTTCCTTTTAGTTTCCCTGTGTGTTACATGAACATGTTATGAAAGTTTTTTTTCTTACAGCTGACAGTTTCTTGTCGTCAGTGTATTTTTTGTCCCGAAGGTACAACAATCATTGAGCATCTCTCTAGTAGTCACTTTCACAATGGCATCAAATAGATTTTCCTCAAAATAAATCATTGAAAGCAGCACTAGGGAAGCATTTTATAAAGTTCTGCTTAACATGCCAGTTTACTCAGACACTCAATTTTTCATAGAGAAGGGATCAAAATTGACATGGCATCACATCAAAGATAATTTCACAAATAACTTTCAGACATACTTAGAGGACCGGGAGGTGTATCTCAAAATCATGTAGTAAGGGATTTACAAGGTTCCATGAAGGTATCCAACCTTCCCATGTGGAGATGTAGTCAGTTGGGTTGTCTCAAAAATCAAGGTAGAAACCATGATATTGAACAACACCAGCAGGCAGAAGCTTGTTACACTCCTCGTAATAGATTTAAAAAATATGTATCATCTTCCTAAGCTACTGAAGAACATGGACTCATTGTTCTATTCCAATCATAGCTACACAAACACGAGAGATATCATCAAGGGCTAGGTGAAGGAGTGAACCAAGTTTAGATAGACAATCACCCATATGTATAAGACAAGATCACTCAGGAAACCCTATCAGCTTTTGGTCATACTAGCTTACAGAATCTATTGCCAATCAAACAAAGAGACTTTTCCTGAGGGGTGGTATATCTTTCTGAAACAAGTAGATAATGAGGGGAATATGTTCAACTGGTTAGACCTATTGGCTCATCATCTGAGAGTCCATGTGAAAAAATCTCACAATCCACCCAAGGGTGAGCAAGCATGCTTCTACATGTTTGCATCCTTACTGGATGCAATATATTCACATAAGCAGTTTCCTTGCATGAAATAGACATGGACACCGAGACACATTGTCGTACATATCTATTACAATATACTCTTGGATTGCACTCATCGCGGAGTCATGGAGAAACTTACTGATCCCTTCATCATCCCTCTCTACAGGCTCATCTTTCAGGGGGACTCACCTTGCATGTCACGAGAAGATATGGAGTAAATATCAAAGATTGTGGATTGGTTCACCTTACCAAATGGCACATTGGTTAGAGTATTCGACTGGTAGAATCCACCACTTATTTTACTAATATATGCCACTAAATTTTTTTTTGTAATATTCCCAATTAGCGATAGCTAATTGGAAATATTAATTTTGACCAATTTTTCCTTCTATAGTTAAAATATAAATAAAAGTGAGTAAGAGGGGGGGATATAACTCAATTTAGAATAAAGTGCACTCCCTAAAGGTTACCTAGTAGCATCACGTTGTAACTTACGTGGGCCACGTGGAAGAAACATAGGACATGGTGGGGCCTAGGGTTGAGAGAGGCCCATCATTATAAAAAGGAGGAGAGCCTCCTCATTTCCTCATTGGAGTTTATGCATATGAAGCTGGTCGTTACGAGTTTGAGCACACTAACTATTTAGACTTTCTACAGCACTGTTTAGTGCATTGAGTGTCTCCGTTCGGAGATCTCACCCTCAGCCATGGGAGACTTCGAGTGCTCACTCAGGTGAGGCATTCCCATCAATATTTCACAGGAGGATCAAATTGCGACATTCGTGGAGGAGTATTGTGCCTATTGACTGCGCAGTCCTGAGAGGGAGGACGTAGTCCATATTGGGAAGACTCTAGTGTGGTATTCTATTGGAGGATTTTGTTTAGGAGATTGAGCAAGGGGACAGCCCGCGCCTACTGGAGTCTTTGGTTGAGCGAGAGGTCATATTCTCAAAGATTCCAGTCAGTCTCAGCGTGACCCTTGGGAGGATAGCGTAGATACTCGAGGGTGGTATTTTGAGACAGCTACATGGTAGTTTCCAGTAGCTTAAACACAGAACAACCATTTTAGCAGCATTCTGAGAGTGCTACTTAACTTTCCTTGTGCAGGTTTCGGTGCCATCACTCTGATCACCAATTGTACCCACTGATATTTCTCAATATAATAAAATGGCTTAACATTCTCTCTATTTTATGTGTATCTGTTTCATGTACTGTTTATAGCATTTCATGTACTGTTGTATGCTCCATATCACTGCCTATTTTTCCTTGGAGACATTCCAGCTACTATCCCATCTGTTGTGTTTTCCCCATACTTGATAGACAGAGTCTGGTGAGGGCCAGGTAGCCTCTAGATCTCACCCTCTTTTTAGAGGTGAAATATCCGGTAAACACCCCTCAAATCCATCTCTGGTTTAGAGCTGAATGTGTTTGAGAAATATCCATGAAAGGGATATTACAATGGTATCAGAGCATAGATATGGCTCAGCCTGTGGAGCTAGTTGTCTATGACACCGGGAGAAAAATCCTACATCTGCCACAGAGGTAGGAAGTACAGAGATATTGAGCGTAGGTTGGAAAACACCTAAGGAGAGGGAGACTGCGTTCGAGTGGTGGACGTAGAACAGGAGGAGCCTATGGTAAACGCAGAGCAGGGAGAGCCGATGGCGGATGATAGCGATGCAAAACAGTTTTGGGAATCACTCCTTAGATCAGTGTAGGATCTGGCGAGGCAAATATAGGTGATGTGTCAAAGATTCATTGCTATGGAACTAGATAGCGTGAAACCTCAAGGGGTTTCCAGGTTGGTGATGGGTCAGGCACATCCCACCATTTGCAGGAGCGGGTTGCTACTCTGCACCAGGCTTCACATGCCCTTTTTGTTCCACTATGCCCATTTTTCTTGGTACAGACACTGGGGCAGGAGCACAGCAGGATTCAGAGCCAAACCACATAGGTGGTTATTTTTCTGAGTTACTAGGTGTATGGGCAGGAGTTCAGGAATGCCCTTTTATTCAAAGAATTTGTTCAGCTCCAGCGGGACAACAGACCCCGCGACCATCACAGAGGGCACCGGCATTATCATGATGGAGACACCCAGCGTACAGCGAGTCGATTCCATTTTCCTACGTTTGATGGGTCATCAAACAGTTCGGCAAAGTCTTGGGTGGAGAAGCTGGATATATATTTCCAACTCAATCAGATGGCAGAGATGGAGGCCATCAAGGTGGCCACGCTGCATTTGGATGGTGAGGCTCAGGATTGGTGGTTCCATGGGATGGTTACACTTGGACATTCCACCGTGACCACCTATTCCGAGTTCACTCGAAGACTAATAGAGAGGTTTGACAGGAGGGATCTGGAGGAGCACTTTGTTAAGCTGACGAGGCTCAAACAGAGGAGAGTCCTGAGACATATATTGCAGATTTCCTGAGGATTTCAGTGATGGTGCCAGATCTATCTGTAGCATGGATGATCTACATGTTCATTGATGGGATAGCAGAACCACGCTAGGGATTGGTCAGATCCACTAGACCGACCACACTCCACGACGCATTTGGCAGGACACGGGACTTGTAGGATGCCGTACCCAGGACCAGGATGCCTTACCCCCAAGGACAGGCTTTCCAGCCAAAGTGGAATCAGGGTAGAGGACAGTTGGATGATGATGTCTAGAGGGAGTTGAAGAATAAGAGGTTGTGTTTCACCTGTCAGGAGCCGTGGGCACCAGGACACAGATTTGTTGCTGGCAAAGCACATTTTATCGAAGTCTTCGCCGAGGGAAACGGGGAAGAAGATGAGTATGATGATGTGGGGGCAGGGGGTAGCCATAGAGTGCAGGATCATTTTCCACCTCCACCACCAGGAGCAGGAGGTGCATCCTTTGCACCTACCGGAGGGACCCTTGCAGCATTACGATGAGTTCCCAAGTATCTGACGCTGCGCGTCTAAGGTACAGTGCGGGGGTAGCGGGTATCAGTACTGGTGGACAATGGGGCAACCCACAACTTCATCGATGCACAGATGGTAGAGCGGAGAGGCATACAGACAGAGGGCTTTGATGGGTTTTCAATGTTGGTTTTGGGAGATCAGACTCTATAGTGTAATAGTTATGTCCCAGCGCTGGAAGTAACGATGGGCACTTACACAGTGATTGACCACTTTTTCATGGTTAACATATCAGATACTAATGTGGTATTAGGAGTACAGTGGTTGATCACCCTGGGAAGGTTCACCACAAATTGGGAGGCTTTGGAGATGGAGTGGGATGACAAGAAGACCGAGAAGCGCAAGAAGATACGGGGCATGCACACTTACCCACCTCAGATAGTTTCAGCTCATCGAATGGAGGCATACTTCCGGAAGAAAGACATGGAGTGGGCAGTGGAGCTACGTGCATCAGAGGTAGAGACTACTAGGTAGACAATTCGTCCAGAGGTATAGACCATCCTTGACATGTATGCCATGGTGTTTGGGGAGTTACCACCAGGAGAGCCACTGAATCAGAAGATATTGCAACATCCATCACTACAGTTGCTTGAGGACAAGAAACATTTTACCGGGGGAAACTGTAATATTCCCAATTAGCGATAGCTAATTGGAAATATTAATTTTGACCAATTTTTCCTTCTATAGTTAAAATATAAATAAAAGTGAGTAAGAGGGGGGGATATAACTCACTTTAGAATAAAGTGCACTCCCTAAAGGTTACCTAGTAGCATCACGTTGTAACTTACGTGGGCCAAGTAGAAGCAACGTAGGAGATGGTGGGGCCTAGGGTTGAGAGAGGCCCATCATTATAAAAAGGAGGAGAGCCTCCTCATTTCCTCATTGGAGTTTATGCATATGAAGCTGGTCATTACGAATTTGAGCACGCTGGCTGTTTAGCCTGTCTACAACATTGTTTAGTGTGTTGAGTGTCTCCATTCGGAGATCTCACCCTCAGCCCCAGGAGACTTCGAGTGCTTGCTCGGGTGAGGCATTCCCATCATTATTTCATAGGAGTATCAAGTTGCAGCATTTGTGGAGGATTTTTGCTTCTATTGACTGTGTAGTCCTGAGAGGGAGGATGCAGTCCATATTGGGAAGACTCTGGTGTGGTATTCTATTGGAGTATTTTGGTCAGGAGATTGAGCAAGGGGACAGCCCATGCCTACTGGAGTCTTTGGTTGAGCGGGAGGTCATATTCTCGAAGATTCCAGTCAGTCTTAGTGTGACCCTTGGTAGGATAGCGTAGATCCTCGAGGGTGGTATTTTCGGGCATCTACACGGTAGTTTCCAGAATCTTAAACATAGAATAGCCATTTCAGCAGCATTCTGAAAGTGCTACTTAACTTGCCTTGTGCAGTTTTCGGTGCCATCACTCTGATCACCAATTGTACCCACTGATATTTCTCAATATAATAAAATGGCTTAGAGTTATCTCTATTTTATGTGTATCTGTTTCATGTACTATTTCTAGCATTTCATGTACTGTTGTATGCTTCGTATCACTGCCTATTTTTCCTTGGAGATATTCCAGCTACTATCCCATCTGTTTTGTTTTCACCATACTCTATAGACAGAGTCTGGTGAGGGCCAGGTAGCCTCCAGATCTCACCCTCTTTTTAGAGGTGAAATATCTGGTAAATGCCCCTTCAGTCCATCTTTTGTTTAGAGCTGACTATGTTTGAGAAATATCCCTGAAAGGGATATTACACTTTTCATGCAAGAGGTAGATTATCAACTCTCCACAAGATTGTCAACAATGCTACATAGGACGAAGAAGGAACCATGGCCATATCTTCCTTTGCAGGTCAGATTATATAATATTAAGAATCTCAAGGTTGAAAATGTCAAAGTAAAATACATGGTGATATTCGAGTTCAGCACAAAGAGTTACAATCTGTATGATCCGAGGGGAATTTTCAAAGAACATTGTGCAAGAAGGTAATTCACCTGAGTCAACAGGATATATAATTGGTTGGAGGAGGAACCATGGAAGAACTGTTATAAATCCTCCCAACCCCATGAGCCAATCAGTAGATTTGGGACTCCTCAAGTTGTTCCACAGGTGACAATAGTTCCAGAAGTAGCAATAGTAACAGGCAGTGGTCTGGTGCAAAAAAAAGGAAAGAGGAAGGTAGTAGACCATACGAAAGAGGAACAAAGCTGCAAAATGAAATAATATCCTCTTACAAATAAAGTAGATTCAGAAATAGAAGCAAAGAGAGAGAAGTGGAAACAGACAATAGAGTGGAGAAAGAGAGAGAAGCAAAGCTTAGAAGAAGCAGTGCAGAGAGTGCAACGAGCATAAAAAGAGTTGAAGGAAGAACAAGAGCTTAGAATAAGAGAACAATAGGAGAGACAAAAGAAAGAAAAGGAAAAAAATTCAAGGTTCCATGATGGAAGAGACGACACCTATACAGGTTGAAGAACAAGTACAAGATCAACTGACAGTAGTAGGAGTATGTGAACAATTGGAGGAACAAGAGTTTTCTCAAGAGTTTGAATATTTTATTGAACTCATGGACATGGAAGTGGGACTGGAGCCACTAAATAAATATCTAGACCTGATGCCTAGCACACCTCAACCCACTTCTCAGACTCCACCACCTCTAGCCATAGATCAAGCACTGAGTGAGGAAGGGGAGGCAGTTCCCCTTGATGATGATATGGTCATGGATGTGTACAATATATCATTTGATGAGATATAGAATAATATTGTACAAGCGTGAAGAAAGAATTTCCTAGATGATCATGCATCACCTGTGTTCCTGAGAGAAAGGGTGATTGTGACAGACATCAACAAGAATGCAAATCCATTGCCGATGCTATTTGGGCCTTCGCAGGAGCATCCAAATCCAACACCCTATGCTTGGTGGCTAAGAACAAGTAGTTAGCATAGAACATACAGAAAATTCGAAAATAGAATGAACAACTTTGTGCAGTAGCACAAAATTCACCATCCACACAGGTTTACCATGAGGAGATAAGAGCAACGATACTTGTTAAATTATACACACTAGGAGACACTGTGTGGGATATTTATGAGGAGTTGGTCACATTTCATAAGGAATTTATCCATCTGAATGAATTGCTATTGTAGAGCAAAAAAATTTTCAGGATCCTTGAGAATATACAAACTGCCATCACTTCCATGAATGAGTGGACAATACTATACAAGGTCGTGCCACTTACATTGGTAAAGAATATGAAGTCATAGGCAAAGTTAGAGAAAGACAAAGTTCGAATGATAATCCAACTCGCCTCTCTCATTGGAAGCATTCAGGCTACATATGGACGGATATAAGACAACTTGGATTTCATGGTGAGAACCCACTGGATCCCATCAATTGGTACTCACTGAGGTTAAACGCAAAAAATAAGTCCAACAAGATATTGAACAAGACTAAAGTTAGCTTAGCTGTATGGCCACCCAGAAGCAGGATATCAGTCAGACTCACTTTTCATACCCGTATTGGTGGCCTAGCCAGATTAAATGATGTTACACCGATTGAAGAATATGAAGACCAACTCCAAGAGATTGTAATGGATCCATTTGGAGGAAAGAGTCTCCTTTCCACTCAATACTTTCTTGTGGTTTGGGGAGAGCATCGATCGCACAATACCAAGCTGGGTATGAGTACGTGACCTAGACTCAAGTCCAAGATGCTCGGCTTGAGTTCACCTCAGCACCAGCATCATAGTATTTTGTCTTGTTAGGTTGTTAAGTTCTCTTTACCCTATTTTTTCTTAAATGGGTATGAGTGGAAATTGTAATATTATTTGTAATTATTATATGAGTGAAATTCCATGTGTCCATGATGGAATTTGAAGATTCATATGTAATGTGAGTCATGAGGGGAGTCCAAGAGTCACCAAGGGAGCATGCTAAGAGTCACCCCCATTTGGTTATAAGTACATCCTCATAACTCTTGTAAAGGGCTTTTGGGAGCCAAGATTTTGGCTAAGCTTAGGCTTAGAGAAGGCTTGGGATTTTTGTGTCAGCCTTGGCTTCTGCATAGTGTAGAGGGAGTATACTTATTTGGGAGGAGAAGGTGTTGTTGACTTCACATTCCACTATTGGGGCAAGTGGTTCGTCATGTTGTATGTATGAATGGAACTTTCACTTATAATATAAACAGAGTCGGCACATCTTCATGCATATATTGTAAATGTAGTTGGCCTATTCTGGCTATGCTTATGAATGATTTCTTTTGCATTTGTATGAATGTTGTTGAATGCATGCTCATGTTTTAACCCATCACCTTTAGCTTGTGGACTATTCCACTTGTTAGTTTATGTGATGTATTTTCAAATCATGTGTTCCTTTCAAGCTTCATACTATTATGGGCTTTTGAGGATCTCACTTCCTTCCACCCTTTTTTGTTAGAACCACTCATGCATCATATTGAATTCCTGCAAGGTCACACACTTGATTTAACCAAAGAAACCTTACACCAATTTATGTTTTTTCAATCCATGGAATATCATTAAACACCCCATTGTTGGGACTCCTACTCCAAATGGTGTGAGGTTTATTTTGGACTTCATATCAAGGATATCCCTTGAATGTTGGCGGGTCCAGCACTGTCAACAAGGTTGTAAGGAGAAGAGGTCTTATTCTTTATATCATACTATTATATTATACCTATGGGGGATAATATGGGGTACAAAGGGAGGTACCCAAGGGAATAATGTGATGTAATAATATGTAAGGATGACAAATAAATGGGCCATAATTAATAAATAAGGTAGTTAATATGCATTATGCAAGGGACAACTAGTAGTTAGGAAATAATGTGATAAGCCCACGGTATTGTATGTATGGTAGTGAGATATCCATGGTAATACCCATGGTATTGTATGTATGAAGCATATATAGAGGCTAGAGACTCTCCATTGAGGGATGTAAAGTATTTTTGTATTGACAACGTTATTACTTTTGGAGTATTCTCCTTCCTTAAGGATTGATTGTATGGAGTTGCCCTACGTCAAGGGTTTCTGTAAACATTAAAAAAATTGTATTTTCATTCCAGAAATTATTTCAGCATATTTTGCAAGTTATATATATTTTCAGGTTGGATATATTGTGGAGTGATCTCCTTCCTTAAGGAGTAATTGTATGGTGTTACCCTACCTCAAGTGTTTTTCAATCAATAAAATATTCTAGTTCTCTATATTTGGCGTTATTTCTATGGTATAATTTTCACTATTATATTTTTGCAGTTCATATCTATTTTAAGTGGTATTATAGTCAGGTGCGGGATACTTTTTTTCCTTTTTGCAAGAATTTCTGAAAGAAAACATGGTGACGAGTTCACAGATCCGATCTAGAAAATTTGGTACAAAATTTTTAAAAAAAAATTCATATCTGAGTTCCTTGAGAAAAAATTCCCCATTTCAAAAAAAAAATAATCGAAATTGAAGTATGGATGAGGGATATACCATTGATTTAAAAAGAGTTGTTTTGTAGAAAAAAAATTGATGAAAATTCATGGACGACGTCTCTCCACTCATTTTTTGCATATTTGTGTTCCAAATTTTAAGAAAATAAGTGCATATATAATATCCATTTCAAAAAATAAACCAATTTCAAAAAAAAAATCATCTGAATTAGAGTCCGAATGGTAGATATCTTGTTGATTTAAAATCAAATCATTTTCATAATTTTTTTGTGACAACCAGACAGTTGGAGCACATATCTGAGTTCACAAAGTGCCCAAATCATGATTTCAATCTCATGGGAAGATGAAGAATGGTCATTTAATTTTTGAAAATAGGTTGGAATAAGGATTATTAACCATATTGACTGATTTTTGGCCATTTTAATTTTTTTTGCACAAAGAAGGTAATTTTTTTCAAAATCCTCATTCTACTCCATGGGTTCTACTAAGATAATTTTTATAGGTAAAGATGATGGTCCTACTAATGAAGAAATTATACAATATCACAAGTCCATATTCCAAATGATTTATAAATCCTTCATAGGGGATCATTTGAAAGATGAGGCAACTATATGGTGGAAGTCACTTGACATACCTTCACAAATAAAACTTCCTGATAAAGAACATGAAAATTTCCTTTTGAACAAATTGTCTCATACTATAAAGGACAATAAGAAACATAAATGGTTATTTTTTACTAATATCTCCATATTACAGGTTCATGGATGTATTCAACAAGAGAATATCATTGTCTATCAATCCTAATTGCAAGCATAATTTTATCAATGTTAATTTGGAAACAAAATTGCAAGTTCCAACAAAACATATTGAAAAAACACAGGTGGATAATGAGGATGTTCAAATTTATAAATATTTGAAGATATCCATGCATAAGTATGTGTTTAATTTTTATTTTTATGCTTCGTATATGGATTATGTGGATGTGGTTTTAGGATATCGTTGGGTGGAATCTGTTGCTACTATTAATATTAATATGGAGTAGAAATTCCTAAAGCTCTGGTACAAAAAGAAGAAATTTACATTACAGAATATTTCCATCAGTAAACAAGTACAACCCAAATAGCCCCAAGCAGAAAACTATACAAGAACTAATACATTAAATAAAGAGTATGTGGTGGAAGTAATAAAGGAAGATAAGCAACAAAATGAATCTGATACCACTTAGGCTCCATTAGGTGGGGAATTTAAAAAGTTACACCATCAGTTAAAACTTCAACATATCACCACCCACACTACCCAACAAGACAATAAACAAAAAGGTGGAAAAAAATAGCAACAAGGATGACAACCCCTAGAAGACAGACAGAGAAGTGCAATGATCCACCCACAAGACATCAACATAGAGGAACCACAAGAACCAACTTCCATCTCAAGCGAGCGAGGCATTGGCTAGATCAAGTGTTTACATTTCTCTTAGATGGCTAGATGCATGTGCATGGTACCAATGGACTACTCTTTTGAGTATAACTTATTATTTTTGTTCTTCTCATGTTTTAGGGATAAAACATGCTTAAGGGGGGTGGAAAGTAGTATACCTAGGGGCGATAATATGGGGTATAGAGGGAGGTACCCATGGGAATAATGTGATGTAATAATATGTAAGGATGATAAATAAATGGTTCATAATTAATAAATAAAGTGTTTAAGTCACATTATGCAAGGGACCACTAGTATTTAAGGAATAATGTGATAATCCCATGGTATTGTATGTATGGTATTGAGAGACCCATGATAATTACCCATGGTATTGTATGTATGAAGCCTATATAGAGGCTAGAGACTCTCCATTTAGGGATGTCAATTATTTTGCATTGAAAATAATATGACTTGTGGATTATTTTCCTTCCTTAGGAGTAATTGTATGGTGTTTCCCTATCGTAAGAGTTTCTGTAGACATTAATAAAAAATATATATATATTCTAGCTGTTAGTATGAATCTTAATTCCAAGCGTATGAAAAAATACCACTTTAGCTGTGCATAACAAACAACCCTAACAACAAATATGGTTTCCAATATCCTCAGATCTATAGTTAGGTGATCAAGATAAATGTTGTAAAAATCTAGATCTATGCATTAGAAGACATTAAGCAGTAGAAAAAAAACAAGATTTACTCCATGCATCCAATAGACAACACAATAATATGTTGAATGAATTTTGTATTAATGGCACCTGGGAGGAAAACACAGAAGGGTGTTACCAGTTCTCCTCAATGGGATGGGTTCTTGTAAGTCCTCAACACTTTAGATCTAAAATTCCTCTCTATTGATGGTGTAGAAAACCCAGAAAAAAATGGTAGCAAAATATGACTATGATGGTGGATCAAATTCAGACCAAAAGTATAGATCCAAAGTGAACTTTAGGCAACAAAAGGTGGTAAATTAATGGGAAAACCCTTCTATTTATAACAAAATATTGAGTTAGTCTAGATATTGGTGCATAATTAAAATATTATTAACCAAATCAAGATCCAACTTTTATGGAATATTTTATTATATTTGTTGGAGGGAAAAGAAATTTGACTTGGGTCAAATCCCTTTATTTGTAAATAATAAATAAATAAATTATTTATTTATCATTTTAAGGATGTGGTTGAGTAATAATCAAATAAATAATGATTTTTTAATTATTTAAGGGTGATTTAGTCACATTTAACAAATAATATTATTTAAATAAGGTTTAAATAATTATTCTTAGAAAATAATAAGATAAATAATGATTTATCTAATTAATTTCCTTGTTTTGGGTTAAATATAACCAGGAATATTAATTAAACTATTGTTTAACTAATTATTCCTTGAGGAAAATTAAACAAATGTAGATTTTGTAGAAATTATATACAATATGCATGTATATATCCGGACTCTCCCGATCTAACAATATTTATCTTCTTACTAAATACAAAATCCTTCCACTATAATTCTTGCGGAAATTTAATCAACAATTGCAAAACACATGAAGCAATAAAAACACACATAACATAGTTATTTACTGGGAAAGCCTGAAGCTAAAAACCCCAACTATCATATTATGTAT